>OY720452.1:56441041-56626041 GCA_963082715.1 Harpalus rubripes
TTCTTGTATATTGGGCATTTAAACCCTATTTTCCACTCGTCTGGAATCCTTTCTTATCGCCATATTTTTATGATTAGTTTATGAAAAATTTATTTTTTATACTATTCAAAATATTAAGAACTAGCCTTGATGTTTAAATTTTCAATAAATATTAGGGAGATTCAAAATGCTAATAAATACAATAGGTACTGAAGCTGTTTTCTTAACAGTTAAATACTTTTAAAAGCTTGCAAAAGTGAACAGCGATCTTTCCCATTTGATTTGCGATTAAGTGTATAAAAAGGCTACTTTATTCTGTGTAGAAGTGCTGGTGTTTGATCACATTATAAAGCACGTATTTCTCGTCAGGTTTAAAAGCATTAAAGTAGTCTGAATTGGCGTCGATTTAAATATCGTCTTCTCGCCTTGGGCGTCCCGTTCCGTTCTCGTTGCAGTGCAACCGGCTGCAACAGTAGCAGCATCAAGCACAAGCACTCTCTTCCTTCCTCAACCGTATGCCTCGTTATGCGAACATTTTCCATTAATTATACAAAGGAGATGCAAATTTGCTATGTAAATAAAACGTAATTTAACTTTTGCCGTCATTGTACATACCCTGTCTCTGCTTTTATATTGATTTCAACGTTTAACATTAATTGGAAATTAATGGATAATTAGGTTTTTCAACTTCTCAAGAAATTCAACTCTTTTATCAACTAGAAAAAGTTAATTAAATGAATAATTGAAACTATTTTCAGAAATAATTGCAATACAATCCCGGTCTCATATCAGTTGGCCTACTTGTTGCAAATGAGATGTAATTGTTTCGTATATTGAATTGGTAACAATTATTGTCTACTCTACTAGCGTATCAAAACGTTTTGTAAGTCCATCTTTATGGTCTATAGTGTCAATATGATAGATATTAGAATTATCCAAAAAATATTTGCTTTTAAAATGGATCTTATCCGTATCTATCTATACAAAAAAATCTGATGTGGCCAGCACATAACCTCTCGCCAGATATTTTACCTGGTTATACGCATAAAACAAAATATATTTTTAAATACAAATACATATATTCCTGTCTCACTACAAAATAATTCTCACATATATTTGCAAAATCTTTGGGATATTTTAATATAAATTATGTACAATACATACATTTTTTCTATTTTCCTTTTCTTTTTCTTTATATTCGTCATTTTTTCGCAAATTCCTTTTATATTCTTTTTTACGTATATTCTTTGCGTTGTTGACTTTTTTTGTTTTCATAATGATGTACAAATATTTTTGACAGTGGCATACAAATATTTTTTACAGTGGCATTTATGTGTGAATTACAAACATTTGAATTTCTTTCCCTGAAGTAGTTAGATCTGATTTTTTACATCAAATTATTTTATTTGCATTTCTTTATCTCTAAATTTATAGAAGATTAATGAATTTTTATTTATCGAATAAAGTACTTAACGTTCTTTAATATAAGTATTTACATAAATTTTCGATAAATAATATTTAGATTATTTTTTTCTTGTAACTACTACTTCCGGTTGTCCAATTGTTACCAAAACTTAATCAACTCTTCTCATTATTGTTAGATTGAGGAATCCGTAGTTAAAAATGTCTTAGGTCTTATAGTATTTGAGAAATCGTAGATCGAACATCCACACACACACACACACACACACACACACACACACACACACACACACACACACACACACACACATACACACACACATATCCATACACATGCACACACACACATACACACACGCACACACACACACACACACACACACACACACACACACACACACATCATCGTAAAAATGTTATAATCGGATTCTAGGGACTTTAAAACATGCTTATTCACTAAAATCTGGATATGCGATTTTTAGCATGAATTCAATACCTCTCTTAGCGAGAGCTAAAAAGTTAGACGACACAATGTCGTAAATAGCTTATCGTAGCAAATAATAGAATTCGTAATAATAATTTAAAAACTTTTACTCTTTATACAGGATAACAATAATATAAATTGATATGTTATCACTACCACGTGACTGTGAGCGTTAGGTGACCGGTTATGATTTGAAAGGCTCTATTTTGATTCCGACCGACGTCAAACTTAAAACTTAAACTTGAGTTCTGAAAGATTTTTTAATAATTTAAAACTTGAAAATTATTTCCATTTTTAATATAGCATAAAATTTTGTGTGCATCCTCAGCCATAGGGATAGTTATTAGCGAAATATGCGAATAAAAATGTTGATTGGCATAATCAGAAATGGACAATTATTATCACTATCAGGAAAAATCGTCTTTTATTATTAATAACGTTATTTTTTACGTTGTAACACTACTTGATGAAAAGGAAGGACCCCATACACTTCCATTTCACACACTTGATGACAGATGAGGGATGCTAATGAACACTTAGATTTATGGACACGGACAATACTTGAGATTTATAACTAAAGTTTTATTTACATGATTACAATTATTTATTATTAACTAAACACAACTAAACAAATTACCAACATGTTACATTGTAACTCAGTGGGATAATGTATCGCACGCGCTCGGTACTAAAACTCTACATGTTTCGACAACAAAGGTCTTCATGACGTGACAACGTAGTGGAAATACAATAAACTTTCATTAAATTAATAACTGTATTTTTTTATGAAAATGCAAATAATCGTATATGGCATCGCTGTACCTAAATTAAATTATTTTCAGGAAATATAAAAACATCATTTTGTTTAAAATTGAACGATGATATCGCTTTTGGCGAAACAGGAAGTAGAATTCAAGACGATTTCACTCCAAAAAGTGTCATTTAAAGAAAATAGTCGTTTGTCTCTATATTTTCAACCACCCTGTGTACAAGTAAACCTATATAATATCGTGGTTTAAACCTCATTGTAAAGCATGTTAATCTTCTTAAAATCCTATTATTAATTACCGTTTTTATTTCAGGAAGCATTTACCAGAAATCACCTCAGCGAGAGATTCGAACACGGTGACCCACCATATCAAGCCATGTTTACTGTATGTACTATAATTTATTACTTAATTTTTGAAATATTTATTAAACTGCAGGATTTATTTGTTTTCATTTTGTAACATGAAATTTGAAATGGAAATTTTATTTTCAGATAAATAAATAATATGTAAATTGAGTGATTCAAAAACTAGCAGTACCAAATATATAACGAATTCCATAATGTATGAACAAAAATCAAGAATTATTGTTTGATTCGTTTCGTATTTTAGGTCAGTGATGATTAGATCGGTTAAGTTTATAAATATAATTAAAAAAAAGATTACGGAGTCATATGAAAAGTAAGATATTTTTTTTTTCTTCAAGCATATTATAATATTCTTACACTATAGAAGATTTTCATAGTCTTACTAATACAAAAATGTTGTTATTATTGTACTAGTAAAAAAATGTTAGCTTCTTAGTTCACCACTGGTGGTGGTAGTTTCCAAAGCAACACAGACCATACTGAAAATTGTTATTTGATAGTTGTATCGTTTATGTTTTGTAGTATACACAGCCAGCTTTGGCTGAAATTGCGAACTTTACAATTATATTTTTAATTTGTTCAGTAATGAAACATTTTTCAAATTTCGTTATGCGTACTTCGACGTACATCTTAAAATATTAAAATGAATTGGAAGGAATGATATTTTGAGAACTGAATTATAAAATTGACAG
The DNA here is from genome assembly GCA_963082715.1 of Harpalus rubripes. NCBI lineage: Eukaryota > Metazoa > Arthropoda > Insecta > Coleoptera > Carabidae > Harpalus > Harpalus rubripes. The sequence goes on from OY720452.1 coordinate 56,444,754, forward strand.
AACAAATAAACAAAATATAATTGCAGCGGTAAGATGTACAAGTAAAAGATTCCACATTTTGGGCATTTCAAACTGAGATAGCTATTTTAAAATACTCCCAAAGCCGCGTCAAATGACTTCTAAAAGAAAAACACTTATATTTGAATCTCAAAATTAGATGAAATTGCGGAGCTCTTTGCAAAAACTACATTAGTCCATTTTTTTGATGAATAAGCACGTTTTAGGGTCCCTAGAATACGATTTTACTATTTTTACGATGATGTGTGTGTGTGTGTGTGTGTGTGTGTGTGTGTGTGTTGGATCCACGATTTCTCAAATACTATAAGACTTAAGACATTGTGTGTGTGTGTGTGTGTGTGTGTTTGTGGGTGTATGACAAAATTTTCTAATGCGATAACTCTAATACTACAATTCCAAAAATTATAAATCTTTCTTATTCCTCTTCTGTACATCCATATGAAGTGCTGATTAGATTTTGGTTATAATAGGTAACAGTTTTTCTTAGAAAAACGATGTTAAATATCATTTATTCACATTTAATGTTATAAATATTGAAGAATATTTTATTCTCTATACAATTTGATTTTATACTTCATACTAAATGAATACAAAGTTAAAAAATTACAAAGAAATGAAATATCATATATTAGCCAGCTATGCTATAACAGCTGCTATATTAAGAAAATTCTGATTGAAAGGTGTTAGTGTCCAGTGCAGTTGACAGTATGTTTGTGTTATAATTTTACTGGAAATATAGGATCTTTTGCTAGAACTGCCTCAAGGTAATGTACAAGAAATAGAATCTTGTGCAAGGAACTTTCTGTATGACATTTATATAAAATACATAGAACTGACGGAAGGTATTGTGCTGGCCACATCAGATTTTTTTAATTTGGGATAATAAAATACAGAACTTTCTAGCTTCCTTACTATTAACGAGATAGATTCGAGAAAATAAACAGATTATATAATAAAAGTGTTCATTTTTTCATCCTAGTTGCGATGTAAAAAGAAAAGATTCCGCCAACTTTGTTTCAGTATAACATACTCTAGTAGTTTATACAAAATACATAGAACTGACGGAAGGTATTGTGCTGGCCACATCAGATTTTTTTAATTTGGGATAAAAAACAGACCTTTTAAGCTTCCTTACTATTAACGAGATAGCTTCGAGAAAATAAACAGATTATATAATAAAAGTGTTTATTTTTTCATCCTAGTTGCGATGCAAAAAGAAAAGATTCCGCCAACTTTGTTTCAGTATAACATACTTCTAGTATTTTCAAATTACAAAAACGATGTAAGAAAGTGTTTAGCTCTCTTAGATTTACAAATTGTTAATTGTAAGTTTTCATGTAAAATGCTTATTTTACTAATATTAAAAATTTATTAAAAATATTAGTGTTGATAGGTAAACAACAGGGAAAAACAATAAATCATAATATAAATCGATTGTTACGAAAGATATAAAGCATTTAAATTTTGCTGATGTACTAGATGACCTTCCAATGGGAGACCAGTTGAAATCCCTACTCCATGTTCGAATGTAATAAGACGCCGCATGAACCACTGATAGCACACCGCTGGTACTGTACAACTAGTACGTCACTATCACGTGACACAAGAAAATCAAATTTTAAAAATTAATATCTCGCTTATTAAAAGGAATTTTTTACTTGGGTTTTCACAGATACTCTTAGATATAACTGTTCTTTAAGAAAAATAAATAAAAAAATATGAGAGAATACCCTATTGTACTTTATTTGTTTCTATGCAAATACCATTGTTTTTACCCTATAACTTTAATAATTGTTGTTGGATATTTGCCGTTTTGTAACAAATGAACATGAACAAATTAAATTATACATCGTTGAACGCCAATGTTTGAGAACAAAATTAGCTAAATTTCTACGTCAGAGAATGTTAACAAAATAATTAATAACAATTAAAATCTGTTAACGTACGAGTTCACGTTTTACAAACGACGTATGCGATAACAGGCCTTATGAAACATGTTTTTTATACTATTGAGGTAATTTTATAATACTATTAGATTTTTAAAAATTCGATATCAAAAATGTGTTTTTATCAGTTATGTTGGTTGTACTTCCCGCGAAAAAAATTAACTTTATAGATGAAAATTCATTGGTAGCTAACAGCAATTTGAGGTTCGTTATGCCACACCACGTGCCACACTGCCTACAGAAAACGAAAAGTGTCGAAAACAGTATGTTTATTGATCTTCTTAAATACGTGTTTGCATTGCGTTTATAGACTCATAAAGACACCAAAATAGAAAAAAAAAAACATTAAAATATGGTGGAGAACCCCATTATATTAGAACTAGATGAGGTTGATGTCAAAAGTAAAATATCTAGTGAAATTTCAAAAAATCTGATGTGGCTAGCACATTACCTTCCGTCAGTTGTATGAGGTATTTACGAATTACGAAATGCTACCGGTGAACTGTTACCGGTAAACAGCTTTTTATCAGGTTATAGCTACCGGAATTGATATTTTAAGAACGCAAGTAGTAAACGGGGTAGATCCATAACCTATGACAAATTTTGAAAATTTGAAACATGTTAGAAATTTAACGTAGTTAACAAACTGAGCAGAGTCCTACTTTAGACACATTTCCACTTCTAACGCGTGCACTTCGCTTTGCATTACTACCTTTTTTGAGATTAGATTCTTCATGAATCCGGTAGACGAATCTGGTAGATATTGAACAATTTTCGAACACGGTAACTTTTTACCACTCGTGTTTTCGAACACAGTCGGTAGATGCGGTATCTACCGGTAGAATTTTCGTAAATGCGTATGAATTTTCTATAAAATCCATACAGAAATTTCCTTGCAAAAGATTCTAAATTTCTTGTATGTACATTACCTTTCGACAGTTGTATGTATTTTATACAAATTCCGTACAGAAAGTTTCGAGCAAAAATATCCTATATTTACTTATATTTATACTACGAATATGGCAATTGCACTTGGCACTGACACCTTTCAATCAGAATTTCCTTAATATAGTAGCTGTTTCTAACATAGCTGGCTAATTTTTGAAATTTAATTTCTTTATAATTTTATAACTCTATATCCATTTAATATGAAGAATAAAATGCAGTCAAATTGTATAGGGAATACAATGTTCTTTAATATTTATAACATTAGATGTGAAAAAATGATATTTAACATCGTTTTTTCAAAAAAACTTCTTTAATGAGGGTACTTCCGGTTGACCAATTATAACCAAAATCTAATCAGCTCTTTATATGGATGCAACGAAGAGGTATACGAAATAATTATAATTTTTGGATTTGTAGTATTAGAGTTATCGTAGACAAAAATTTTGTTACACACATACACACACACGCACACGCACACGCATACACACACACACACACACACGCACGCACACACACATACACATACAGACATCATCGTAAAAATAGTAAAATCGTATTCTAGGGACCTTAAAACGTGCTTATTCATTAAAAACTCACCACCGAATTTTTTGACCAAAGACAATATCTTCCTTACCTAAAGGTGACGGAAGGTAAAAAGGAAAGTGTGAATTTGAAATTCAAAACTGATGTTAATATTTGAGAGACAAGTGCAATGTGCAATATCCAGTATAAATCATAATAAAATGCAAATTTCATCACATCTAAAATTTTACATCTGTCATCCTTCGTACATAAAAGTGAAATTTGGTTTTATTATCGCGTATTAAATTTAGCATCCACAAAACCCCTATCATATATTTGACTATGCGTCATTACTTCCTACAGCAGATAATAAACCATTACACAAGATGACGTCATTGATGACGCCATTATGCTTATAACTGCTGCTTAACCATCTATGTTAATTCTAAAACAAATTAAAGTCCCCTATTCAAAAATTTTCATCCAAAAAAATTCAATACTGAGGATGAGAGGATATTACCCGGAAGTGGATCCTTTCTAATGACTCTTTTCCTGCCCAGCGCTTCCGTTGTGCAAAAACTTGAGCATATTCTCGTTCTCGGAAGCTCCTCTGGCAAACACCGAATGGAGAGAGGCACAACGCGAGACCAGCATAGAGGGCGTTACTGTAAGAATATCATTAGCGACGGCGCGATAGATTTCTTATCACGGACTTGTCACCCAATGATTAAATGAAGCGTGTATTTTGTAATTACCGGAGAGGCTGCCATGTAATGGATGTGCCACTTCACAGACTCAATCGGCCCGTGTGCAGCGCGCAGAGTTGTAATGGCCCACGGGAAGATTCAAAGTTTGTTCTAAGAACAATTCTAGAAACTGTTGGACCGGTAGTATTTACTCTTAATAAGGGCTCGTTAAGCTATGACTCACTCATGTATAATTTTATATTGAAAAAAAAAAACATTAAGGCCCGGTTTTACCAAATATGAATTAATATGTGGTTATGAAACATGGAGTTAAAAGTTACATGTAAATGTCCGGTTACCATCGTAATCCACACAAATGGAAACTCCATGTTAGCTAACCCAAAGTTTTTGGTTATTTTTATAAGGTTGGTACAATTTTCTCATTGAAAATGGAGTTTTATACAGTTGACAACATTGAATTTTGACAGTTGTTTATTTTGTTTCATAATATTTCATTTGGTTTGGGTGTTTACGATCTATAAATGTGTAAATCTATAGCACCTATACAATTTAGAAAACCAGCAATATGGTAAAATTCGCGTTTTCTTTCTATAATATCTTCAGGAGTGGTAGACAAATATATATATATATATATATATATATATATATATATATATATATATATATATATATATATATATGTATATATTACCCATTGCTGGGTGTGCCAATCTGCTTTGGACGCAGATATCGGTAATGATGATGACATATTTGTACCGTGCGGACGTTTACCAGACGTCACCTCACGGGCACTCATTTCTGGCGTGGAGAGTGCACCACAGGGGTCAATTTAGTGCCATTTAAAATTCGAAATATTCGGCGTCGGTCGGGATTGAACTCGGTTCCCCAGATTCGCGATCAGACACTCTGGCACGCGGCTACGAGACCAGTGGTAGACATCTATATACAATAAGGTCTTAGAGCTGCTAAGGCCGTATTTATTCAAGCAATAGTTGTGATTACTGTTGATTTAAAAACCACAAAAATTTGCGGCAACTGATATAAAGGAACCTGTAGCATAATATCTTCAAGCCATCAATAATTGTTTTGCAGGAGACAAAGCATGATTTCTGGAATTATATAAATTATATATTAAACACTTTTATTGATTTAAACCATTAACTATGATATTTATTTATCTATTTCATGTCGAATGGCATCTTCAACTTGTTCTATAATATTTTTGACAGCGAGGACAGCCTGAATCCTTTAAAAAACTCTTTCCGATTATATTTTTCGAAATTATATGGCCTATGTTAAAATATCCTTACAGCCCTTATTGGCACCTCTTCATAATCGCTATATGCATTTATATCATACGGATTCAAAATCTTTTAATTATTAAACATTAAACAATGTCACTGTCAGGTTCAAAATTGAAAGTTAGTTCATGTTTCGCACTTTAGTTTGAGGTTATGGATAACACGGAATGGAAAAACAACTTTTTTTACTAACGTGAACTTAACCGCATGTTATTTCTTAACATGAAGTTGGTAAAACCGGGCCTAAATGTTTGTTTATTAGTTTTTTTATGTCTCACTAAAGTATTATGAACTGTTTACTAGGATACGGTGTATATAAACATATCTATAACAACCGGGGCATTATATGAGGGCATAATAGTTCATTATGCCCTCATTATAATCCGATCATCGTTTATGGACTTTATATTAGAAATAATATAAACAGTATATAATGAAAATTATTTTCTTTTTAATTATAATTCATTACAATAATAATGATTGATTACAACAATTAATACATTAATTGATTACAACAATTAATATAATAAGAAAACAGCTTTGAAAGCACAACACAGAAATCACTTTTAATTTAATTATAATATTTAAAATTGATTATGAAAGGGCCTTGAAAATCAATTTACTTTCACCACACATGTAAATTGCAGACTGCAATGTTTCGCATTGATTTTTGACGGATGACGGATTTTTTTGGGGACGATATTTATCCACGTTTAATTCATTTTTGCAAATATTTCATCATTACCGCATCTGTGTACAAAGCAGATTGGCACACCCAGCAATGGGTAATAAGCCGTGATGATATATTTATTTATTTATTTATATTATTTTCAGTCACATGTGACACATCTAAAGCAGTACAATCTCTCTAAAATGTAATAATTTTCAGAAATAAGTGCATAAGAAATAAAGAACTCTGATCTGTCATGTGAAAACGAACCTCAAAATATAATACTTACATCCTTTACAGACGAGAAGAGAATAATTAGGAGAATATCTATGCATTTCTCTTCCTCAAAGTACCTATGCAGAAGCATTCAAAATAACTGTTTTTCCACCGTTTCGATAAAATATCTTCGGAAACATCAAATTCCGACGATATAGAGCGTTGATGTTTTAAAAATAAATAAATGTTGATAATAAACAAAATAATTAAACAGCATCCTTAGCAACGCCAAAGTTTAGGCATTATTGTAATCAAAATTATTATAAATGAAAGCTTATTTCACATATTTTAGTGCGACATAAAATATTGTATGCACCACGGGCGTTACTAGATGATAATGCCCATCGGACGACATCTATCTAGATCCTCGTCGCCCTACCGCCATTACCATCATCGTAACGCCCTTGGTACATAAAATACTATTAAAAGTTTACAGCAGATTTATTTTAATTCAACTGGGGACTAGAGACTGTCTCATTCTAGTCATTAATTGCGACAAGTCTCTAAAATGAATAAGAATCAGTCTCCTTTACTCTGATATATTAAATATTTGTATGAATATAATTATGTACTAGAGATTGGAATATCTTTATTCGTTACCCATGCCATCCCGTATGAGCAAAATATGTATGGTAAACACCACACTATGGTATAGCAATATTTCTACACGATAAATTGACGATCATTGAGTAATCACAACATTGGCGACTATTTAAAAAGAAAAATAATAATTACATTATTATCAAAAGTAATATCATAATTTTATGGATTAATTTTATTTTGTACGAATTTTTTTGCTTACAACAAACAGGAGGAGGGGTTTTACCTAATGTCAGTTTGCTTGTGTGATTTTGCTTAGAAGCAAAAAGAATGAATGCTTAAAAATAAAAGTTTATCTGAGAAAATCAGAGAGATCGTGTGGTATTTGATGAGATAAATTCCAAAGACAACGCAAAATGAAACAATTTAATTATTATTTTATTTTTAAACTTGAAATATTAATTAACTGTCACACTGACAGTTACAAACAATAACAACTGTTTATTTACTTGGTAGCGGAAATTTATCGGAGTAACGGAGTTTTATCAGTATAATACTGTTTCCATTGGTTGAATTTTCAAGTGTTTTGCATCATGATTAGTTAAAAACTAGTCGTCGGAATTTATCGGTAAAAAACACAAAAATATGGACATATTGTTTAATTTTCATTCACGTATTTATATTCAAAATCCATACGGAATATGTAATTTCTAAAAAGCTATAGACTTGTACTGTATAATCTGCCTCTCAGTAGTTCAAAATTCGACACCAGAGCCTTATTTTTATATTAGTTGTGATTGTGAATTTTCTTAATGCATGTATTAAACATGAAATATGCACACCATAAATCACTAAAGCTCATATCATCGCAAACGAAACTGTTTAAAATTTGTAACTGCAAATTTAACTTGTAAAACTATGCATGCCGCTGACGGTTTCAAATTATCCTAGGAATAAAGCTGTAAGAGTAACTTATTAGTATCATATAAGTCACGCAAAATGGCAACTGAACGAAAATGATCTTAGCATTTGTAATTTGTTTGTATTGATATAGTTTAGAGAAATCATTTATTTGTATTGTTATATTTTAAACTAAATATGACAATTTTACCACGAATACTCATATAAATAGATTCAATTTTTTTTTTCTAATCAAATTCCACATGTTTCTTAATAATATTATTTACATTTATTGGAACATATTTTAACACCTTGGTATCAGACTTTTATTAGTTCTTTTAAGTTCTTTATACACTGGTTCTAAATTACTGTGACAGTTAGTAGTAGTTATAAAGTGCGAAATGACTATATCTTGCTTATTAGAAAACATAAAATAACCAGTGTGCAACTAATACGATAAATGAGAATAATTTTTTTGTTTTCTTTCTATTACGTACATTAAATTACACATATCATAGTACAAGTATAATCGAATTTTAGGGAGGTATAAAATATCCATTGTAGTTTGCTTTTTGTTATAATCTTATGCTTAAAAATTACAACACAATTTATTTCAAACACAACAATAAAATTAATGGCGTAAGATTATATTTGAATTTTTATGATTCTTTTGTATGGACATTAAGCACACAGTGGCGGATTTCCGCACAGGCGCAGGAAGCGCGAGCTTGGAGCTTCTTAAATCGAGGGGGCCTCAAATTTTAAGTCTCAAAATAAAAAATTGTTTTATTATTATTATTATTATTTTCTTAATAAAAATAATTACTAATTTAATAGTATTCTCTAAATTAAACTTCACAAATGAATAACGCCATTTATGTCATATGTTTTGTGCCGGCCTATCGGCCATATTTCAAACAATATGCAAGTTTGCTCTATACTGACGAGGTAAAGATAGAATATCCTTACTACAAATTTGGCACTAGTACGGTTCGTTCACAACTCTTTCAAAATACAATAAAGGAACCGGAAGCCTACGTTCAACTTTTGTAATTCCCACTCGATTTTGACGTTATCACTTTCGCAGTCTATTCTAAACGCTGTTTTTATGAAAAAGATTACTTCTTGTAAATTTTCAAAAAATATTTTAGTCTAACGGTAACCTAACGTACAGAAATAAATTTGACGAAATTCGGGTATGTAATGTAATGTAAATAGATATGTTATCTCTGTTCGCGTAGTTGCATGCATTTCGCGATAAAATGATTATTAGTTTTTTAGGCTGTATATGTGAAAAATGTGACATTTTCAAAAATACTTTAATGTTAAATACATTCATTTTATAGGAATCAGTATAAATTTTGTTTTCCATTCTAATTTTTGAAATTTAATATTTTTCATGGTTTTCCAACTATATGTATATAACCTCCAAAATAAAATTCTTGGGTGGTGGATATTCTAGACTAGGTTAAAATTCAAAAATGTTTTCGTTGTATTTTTTATTAATAAACCCTGTTTTCAAATAAATCGTATATGTATTTATATTATTATTTTTTTTATTAATAATCTAGAGTGCGTGCAACAGAATGTTCACTATAATAGTATTGAAAATATTCAGGGAATGAGGGGGTTGAGGGGGGGTGTCAAAATTTAATTGGGGCCTCTCAAGTGCTAAATCTGCCACTGTAAGCAAAAGGTAAGAATTTTATTAAATTCATTTACAATTTTCAATTCTTTTTCCTTCAACTGTGCAAAGTGTAAGTTTTGAGCCTTTACGATATTTAAGGGTCGAAATATGAGTATGTTGTTAGGATCCAATTTTTACATAAAATAATAGCTTGTTAAATTCGCGAAATTTAATTATCGAACAGAACGGGCAGATGTTTCGGTAGGATTTGTAATACAAAACCACATGAAATCATATTAATAATAAACAGAGATATTTAAATCGTAAAAGTATAAAAGATGCTAATAAATAAAGGTGCTCTAGGACTGCAGCCTTCTTATGTGTTATGTTCTTAGGGTTGCCGGATTTTAAAAGCATTTATATAGGAGAACAAAATGTACAAAAAATATAGGAGTTTTGGTGAATATGTAGGACACAATTTAATATCAAACTTTTTATTAAAGCATAAACTAACACTAACAAAAAAACGAACTAATTGCAAAAAAAAGCTTTTGAGCTTTTTTCAATAAATATTTTTCTCTCTTAACAGAATCATAAAATTCATTTCAAAATTTTGATCTTACTCTCCTTATTGAATTATTGAAAATGTAGGAGAATTTATCTTGTATATAGGAGATTTCAACAAAACATAGGAGATTCCTATTAAAAATAGGAGGTCTGGTAATCCTAAGCTTGATTTCAGTTAGATTCGAACCAGAATTTCTTTTTCTTTTACAACTTCAAATTCTGTCTTTCATTCTATTCTTATTATCTCATCATCTAATTATATCTTCTATTTGAAGTTCTGCTATTACTATGTATTTACCTTCCTAGAGCCGGTTTTATAAAGGAATGTATTCTTGACTTAAAAGTTACTTCTATAGATAGAAAATTTAATGAAATGAAAAATTGCAATGCGACAGCAATGATTTAAATGTTGTAAGAACAGAGAAACTGATTCAAATTTGTTCATTTCATTAAATTTACTTGACAACTAAATTTTAAGTGAAGAATAAATTTCTTTATAAAACCGGCCCTTAATGTCTCTGCTTTTATTGCTCTCAATATATTCATTTTGTATTTCTCATAATGCTTTTAGCACGTTCACTGCGCAATTTTATTTCGAATGTGCGATTATATATAGGGTGTAACACCAGAACCAACCACCGCCATTATTTTATTTATTATTATAATTACAAAAAATTACTATAGAACAAAGTTATAGAAGACCAACGGGAACATCTCATTAGATAGGAAAATATTTTTTTAAACCAAGTTACTTGTCAGAGTTTAATTTTTCAAATGGTACTATACTAATTTTTTATCCCTATTCGATATCATATTTTTTTCTGAATTCAACCATGTATTACATAATAAAAATATTGAGAAAAGTCCAATTGAAATTTAAATAAATTTGATTTTTTAGTTATTTTTCAGTAGGCTTTGTAAGAAAAACAAAACTGCTATTTGCCAATTTGAATTATTTAGGATGGAAATCAATTAAAACAATATTTATAGTTATTATACTCGCCGTCAAATGAGTAAGAACTAAAAATTTATACTCTGTTACCAATTCATATGGGCAATGTTGAAAATGCTAAGTTATGAAGAAGCGGCAACACGGGATAGAGTGCGGTAAAGGGAAAAAGTTGAACATCAGTTCATACTCATTTGACGGCGAGTATAACAAATATTTGTTTTGTTTTAATTTTTTTTCATACATAGCCTACCAAAATATAACTATAAAAATCTGATGTGGCCATGTCATAACCTCTCGCTAGATATTTTACCTGGTTGTACGCATAAAACGAAAAATATTTTTAAATACAAATACATATATTCAAGTCTCAGTATAAAATAATTCTCAATATATTTGCAAAATCTGTGGGATATTTTAATATAAATTGTGTACAATACATACACTTTCTGTATATTCAATATCCTGAAATTTTCTTTTTCTACTTTCCTTTTCTTTTTCTTTATATTCGTCATTTTTTCGCAAATTCCTTTTATATTCTTTTTTGCGTATATTCTTTTGCGTTGTTGACTTTTTTTATTTTCATCTTCATAATGATGTACAAATATTTTTGACAGTGACATACAAAGATTTTTGACAGTGACATTTATGTGTCATTTACAAACATTTAAATTTCTTGCCTTGAAGTAGTTTGTTCTGAGAATTTTTACATCAAATTATTTTATATGCATTTCTTTATCTCTAAATCTATAGAAGATATAATAATGAATTATTTATATTTATCGAATAAAGAATTTAACGTTCTTTAATATACATAAGTATTTACATACATTTTCGATAAATAATATTTAGATGATTTATTTCTTGCAACTACTACTTTCGGTTGTCCAATTATTACCAAAACAACTCTTCTCATTATTGTTAGATTAAGGAATCCGTAGTTAAAAATGTCTTAAGTCTTATAGTATTTGAGAAATCGTGAATCCAACATTCACACACACATCCACACACACGTACGAACATCATCGTAAAAATGTTATAATCGGATTCTAGGGACCTTAAAACGTGCTTATTCACTAAAATCTGGATATGCGATTTTTAGCATGAATACAATACCTCTCTTAGCGAGAGGTAAAAATCAAATTTATTTAAATTTCAATTGAATCTTTTTCAATATTTTATTATATAAGGATATAAAACTAATACATGGTTGAAGTCAGAAAAAATACGCTATCGAATAGGCATAAAAATATTATCTATAAACCTATTTGAAAAAATATAATTTTGTGTTGTAACTTGAAAACCACTGGTTTAAAAAAATATTTTAATCTTCAGTGGGAAGTCCCCCTTGGTCTCCTATTACTTTTTTTTTGTAGTATTTTTTTGTAACTATAATAATAATAATAATAATAATAATAATAATAATAATAATAAAGAAAATAATGGCGGTGGTCGGTTTTGGTGATACACCTTGTATATGATTAGTTGCGAATGTATCCATGTTCACGCTGAAGTTAGATTGGAAGCAGTTGGAAATTAAACTTTCAAAGTCTTTTCAATATATTTTAGTACTGTTAAGTAATTTTGTTCCATGTCGATATTTCTACAACGCTATCTATTAGATACGAGGGGTACCCAAAAAATAACGAAAATTATTTTCTGGCGAGTGGTTGAGTGCTTTCCGACGACCACAGAGCCAACCATTTGAGTGTGTGCCAGGAATTGAAAGAACTCCAGGAAATCAATCCGGATTTTTGTAATCTCTCCCGTGCATTGCTTTTGATTTACCTAACAGGAAACAGAACTTGATGTTAACACATTACTCTTTAATGTCCATTACAAAATCGCCGAACACGTCAAACAGCGCTTACGAAAATAAATCACACTGACCGCTTAGATGTTTTTAACTAAAATGAATTAGGGGCTGAAATATTGGAGAAAACTAGTTCTATTGGATGTAAAACCAATTTTGTCTTTATTTTGCATTTCATCGCTCTGGGACCGATACCAATCGACTCTAGATAGACTCAAAAATATAGTGAATTGATATAATTTTCACATTCACGTGTTTTATGCACAAATTAGCGTTGACTCCATTCCTTGTACGGTGCATTTTTCATTGAATTTATGAATCAAAGCTATAAAGTTACAAATAATTTTTATTGCGAGACTCTCGCAAGAATCTCGCGAGATTTCTCGCTTCTCACAGTTGTTACATCGATCTCGCCTCGAATTTTAAACTGCAATCTTGCTCTCGTTATTGTTTCGCATAATGGAGCGAGACGAGACGAGATGCGAGAGTACTCTTGCCTCGTCGTGTATTACTAGCTGCCGACCTGTCCTCCATACGAGCACTTTTCTATTTTTCAATCGTTCTTCCCGTTAATATTATAGTTCAGTGTATTCGTCAATCCTCATAAAATAAATAAATATGAAATATTAATAAAATGTCTAATAATAATGAAACTCTTGTCTAAATAATTAATACAAAGAATCAATAATTCTTTGTTTAATAAATATCCTTCCCCTCCTGAGTTCATTCCCGTTTCATTGAAGCTGGGAATATTTGGCGCGTTGTGTATACGATCGTACATTATAACAGCAGAGCAATAGAGGCAAAGATACGGCCAGCTATATGTTAGTGCCGCTGTAGTCGAGTCGGATGCATCGTACTCGTACCGGTGCACATGCACCGATACAGGAACCGGTGCTAGCTGCTACTGGCACTCATTTACTGCGCGGATTTCCCTGCTGACTCCATACATAACCCAACAACTCTGATCGAAATTTCACACCAGATAAATAAGGAATTTGATTGGAAAGGAATATTACAACGGGAAAAGAGATGAAGTAGGAAAATTTTAAAAAGTAGATTGTTGAGAAATATATTAAAAAATAATATTAAATATACGAGTATTATAATAATTAGATGAGTTAAACCTCTTTTTGTATATTACAATACATTTTTACGTAAAATTGTGTTATCAAATGCTGTCTCTTTGACACCTATAACTGATGCTGGAACGCACACAATTATTGTAAAATAAATATAAAGGTACCATATTTTAATAATTTTTATATTCCGCAAGCTTAAAGAAAAATACCTTTAAGACCCCGTTGTTCCAAGTTCAGATAAAGTAACAGTTAACAGATAAATTTATTCTACTGTTTTAACCAGAGAATAAGATTTTTGGTTTGCTCCACGATTTTTTATTCTCCGGATAGCTAACTGGCAGATAGCTAACAAAAAGATTAAAATTTTGTTAGGGTAGAGTTAGTTTTAAAAAGTTGGCAACTTGGCTGTCACATTTTTAATAGAAGTTTGTTATTTTTTCGGTTTTCTGTGTTTTGGTGCAGTTGTAGTTTGAATGTTTAGAAGAAGTGACAATACAATTTGCAAAAATGAATGAAAATAATAAGAAGAGAGAAAGCAGTTAATTTTACCACCGCGGAAATAACTAATCTAATTAAATTAGGCGACAAATACATAATATATATATATATAATAAAAATATAATTGAGTCCAAGACAGACTCCATCTTTCGGAAAGAAAAAGACATATGTAATCAATTAAAAAATTATTTCAATTTTAGTTGTGGCCAAATCCACGAAATAAAAACAAACACATTGTATTATTCTGCATGCGGTTGATTTATGAATACCTCCAAAATCACCTACATACGAATGTATTATCATACACCCTGTTGTATAAAATCATAAAGCTATCGGAGATACAACGTGATTCATAAAAACAAATGTACATAAATGTTATTTTTCAAATTATGCTTCCTTTAAACTTAACAGATAAAAACAAAAATTGGTCATTCGATATCGCATAAAAAATTCTGAATCATCCCATTTTTCAAAATTATCACATATTTCTCGTACTGTATACTGTTTTCGAAAATTAATATTATCAAAAATGAAATCCAATTCTTCACCATTACTTTTGTACTGATTCACTATAATAAAATTATAATTAATAATAAGAAACAGGTTATATTATCAAAAAAACACAAACGTTTTCTGTTTCTCTTCACTTCGTGTTTTCATTCGTGTGCACTTGGTACGATATTCTTTGGATAAAATTCTTAACTGGTAGTTTGACTGTCTGTTAGCTATCTAGCCGTTATCGAAAATTTATCTTACTGGCAACTTTTAACAGTAAGTGGAACAACGCAAAATAAAGTTAACAATAGATTAAATTTTAACCGAATGTTCAACTATAGATGGAACAACCGGTCCTAAATATATTTAATAAATTAATCATTTTTTAATTTCCTGCAATAATGCTTTTTAAACACAATTTCATGGATACAAACGTCTCTATCAAAATTACAATTAATAATTATTGTAGTATGTATTTTGTTTAAGAAACATTGGTAATACAAAAGTAATATGCCAAATTTTGAATCTGAACAAGTTTTATCGTCAATCAAATTTGGTTGTAATTTTAACATAGTCGATATATTTTTCCAGTGATACTCTTATCTCTTTAACCCGTCCAATAGCAGTTGGTGTCTTGTTCTGAAAAATAACTCTCTATATTCGATTAATGACTATTTTCGATTCAAACTTTGATTTTGAGAAACAGAAAAAAGTCTTCGGGTTTTATCTGAGTGATGAATCATCTCAAACTGTATTTCGTAAATTTTGGACATGGTTACCATCGAAATGTAAGGCGGTGTGTCTTAATAGAACAAATCTTTCGTTTTTTAAATGCGACCGTACTTTTCTAATTTCTACCTTCAGCTTGTCAAGTAATGATGTGTAGTACGCCACCGTTAATATTTTAGATCTATCAAGGTAGTCGATGAACACATTTCCATAACTAGTCCAAAAAATATTATTTGTCATCACCTTCCCGGCTGATAAAACACTCTATGCTTTCTTCAGAATAGATTTAATCTTCGTAAAGCACTGTTTTAACTGTTCCTTCATCTCTAGAATGTACCTATACAAATGGTGAGAAATTTCTACAAATTTCTTTCGAGTAGTTTAAAATATAGATTTTAAACTTACTAAAACTAAATTTGTTATTCAAGTATTCCGCCATTTAACATTGGGTTACATCGCCTTTATTAGTAATACCAGTTATAATTCTATTAGGCATTGCACATTTTCCTGTGAGTATTGTCCCATATGTCTTGCAAGGTAGATTTTACTGCACGCACTGAATTTTTACGCAGTTGCTTTTCACTGTGCCAAAAGTAAAGGTTCTCTGTAGAAGCTAAATCTGGACTGGAAGGTATCCCTTAAAATACCGGTCGAACTATTATCACCAGTCATTCGGCCCCCAGTTTTTTTTTTTAAGTTTTAAGTCTGGAGTACCACAGGGATCTCATCTAGGGCCACTCATTTTTATCATTTTTATCAATGATATAAATAAATGTTTTATTAATAATAATTTAGCATGTATGCAGATGATCTTAAGATCTTTAAAGCCGTCGAATAATTCTTATGCTTTAGCTCTTCAGGCTTAGCTCGTATCTAATAGATAATCATTTATTGTTAAATATTAGTGTAAATGCTCCTGTATAACCTTAACCCCGTTAATTGAGTTACGGAGATTAAGTATCTTGGCGTCATTCTCGACGCTAAATTATTATTTGATATCCATATTGACAAAATTTTAAAAAAGGCTTACAAAATGTTGGGATTCATTCTGCGAATTGGCAAACTTTTTTGTAATTGTAAGTCATTTATTAATCTGTATTATACTCTAGTCCGGTCGCAGCTTGAATTCGCATCAATTTGTTGGTCTCCTCAATATCAAATATATATATATATATATATATATATATATATATATATATATATATATATATATATATATATATATATATATATATATATATATATATATATATATCAGTAGAATTGAACAAGTGCAACGAAAATTTCTTTCTTTCATGAACTGGAAATTTCCTCAGAATCCCACTAATCTCATGACGTTACAAAATAGACGTACAGGGCCTCGATTTTGTAACTTTAAATTCTGTCTGATTTCAAATTCTGTCGGAATTAGGTTTTCCACACTACGAATTCTACTGCTCCAGACCAGTAGAATTTGAAATCTATCCGGAAAAAGAATTGGGGAAATCTCAATTCTGTCAGATTTCAAATTCTATTGGCCTGGAGCAGTGGAATTCATAGTGGAGAAAATCTAATTCTCACCGAATTCTCTTACAAAAACGACGTTTCGGGTTTCGATGCAATCTTTCGTCGGTTTTGTAAGAGAATAAATTCTGTTAATATATATAATATAAATTCTGTTTGACTGACATTTCGAGGAATTGTTAGTACCTAATCTATACCACAGTCGAAAAATTTCCCACATTTAAACATATTTTTCATTTTTGTAAAATGTGTTTACAAAAAATAAAAATTAAATGCGGAATATTAAACATTTAACAGTATGTAATACACGTAAAACATGTAAATTTTACAAGAAAATCCACTTTATAATGCGAATTTTTAGAAATTAGTTATCTTAGTTATGCGTAAATTTCTTTTATTTTGGAAGAGGAAAAAATGTTCTAAATTTTACAAAATCTATAAATTAATTAAAAAATTATCTCTATATTTACGTTATATTACGTTGCTAGTAACATCTTGCTTGCGAAGTGAAACGATGTTAAAACATTATTAAAGATGTATATCGGTATAATTCCACGTCCAATCAATATTCATAAGAAAAATATTTGCTTTGTTAATACTTTGTGTACAGAAGAAACGGGTAATAACCTTCGATCGTAACTTTTCATTTTATCTTTTTCTACATCGCTTTGTACAATATCCTCCAGTGTTTTCCTACAAAAAACTCCAATAAGGAATTCTTTGGAACTAGACAAAATTACTAATATTCCTACTGCGGTCACGACAGCCCTTGTTCCAGCACGAAAGCCCGTAAAGCCAAGATGGTTGGTTGGGATATTTAAAATAAATTGAGAGAGAAAGAAAAAGAGTCAGCCACGTAAACTTATTTTTACATTCTTTAGATTATCTATAGATGGAAATTCTTACAAATATTTTCTTCATTTGGTTGAAAACCTTTCACATTAAAGAAATAGTCTCCTAGAATATGACAAAATGGAGTCTTCCACTAATTTTATTTATTTTTATTTCTAATGAAACTTCATCTAATTGAAAGCGATGTGTAGTTCTAGAAAGTCTTAATTGTTATTCGTTTAGATGTAATACTATTTTTAATATTATATGACGTAAAGTAGAGGTTAACCTCATTTTATTCTCAAACAGTAGAGTTTGCTAATAATTTGAGTCACATAAATTGATCTAAATATCAGCACTTTTAAAAATATAAAATATGCATGGATATTAAGCAATTTAATAACATAATTTATAGAAATTAAGTACATTTTCCAAGTTTTGATTGCCACATACAAATGCACGTCGTTTTTATCGGGAATGGCACCATACATTCAAACAAGTTCTATTTAATTTACCTTTGTTGTTTCGTTATTTTGTATTAATTTACTTGAAAATAGATTCCAAATTTCAAAGAGGCGGTAGAAGAAATAACTGTTTTTAAATTTTGATAGTCCCTGGTTTTAAGGTCTATTTTAATATACCTAAATTACTCTAAATGTTCTAATGGGTACCTTGCAGAGTAATTATTAAATAATAGCTATTTGTGTATTAAGAGCGCAAAATGGGACATTGCCGATTGAGAGGTTGTTGCCGCGCGACGCAAGAGCAGGCATTCTCTCGAAATCGACAATGTCCATTTGCGCTCGAAACACACACAAGATTTTTTCTACAGTCGCCACAATGGGGTCCTCCACCATAACAAAAATTTATTTTATATTTATTTTTACTTATCGGTATTTTCCATTCTTCTTGAGCTATTGCTTCAATCTAATCTAAGCATTTTATACTTTCGTTTTTGTAAATGAATGCCCTATTTTATTTTCACAGCAGTGCGGCATTTTGTTTGGTTATGTAAGTGGGTAATGTGTAACTACAGTGTCATTAATTCCTGACTAAACGTTTCCATTAAGAATGTAGCCAAGTAACATTTCTCAACATTGTATAGTTAGAAATTTGAGGAGTGACATTTTGCGTTGACAAAAGAGAGCGCAAATAGCTACTTTGTATATAGACTGTAGAAAAAATATTTGTATATTTATTCATTATTTATTGAGTAATACTTTAAGTATAAAGTGTACATTTTATTATTTTTTGTTATGGAGAACCCCATTTATTACTGTAATGAAGGACGCCATTGTTTTTTCGTAAAATTCAATATTCAACATACCTACCATGTTCCACTTGAAATCATCAGTTAAGTTTTATCATCTGTTTATTTTTAAGTTTTTTTCTTCATTTTCATTAATATTTTAAACTTAGCATAAAATATTTTTTTCTTCAAGCGTATTACAATATTCATATTATGCTACTGTATACACACTATAGAAGATATTCATTGTCTTACTAGTACAAAAATGTTGTTATTGTTGTACTAGTAAAAAAATGTTAGTGTCTTAGTTAACCGCTGGCGGCGGCAGTCGTCACAGCAACACATAAATTGTAATTTGATAGTTGTATCGTTTTTGTTTTATAGTGTATACAGCCAGCTTTGGTTGAAATTGCAAGCACTACAATTAATAAATTCCAAAAAAATGTCAAAAAAATCTTTGAAACACTTGAAGAAAAAATAGTATACTCGTATATGTCATTCGGAGTAGAACGTCCTTTTTGTGTTTTACCCAGCTTGCCTAGCCTCGGCTGCAATAGCTGGGTTCAACACACTCCTTATAACATAATATACTATTTTATATTTTGGTTTGAATATGTTAATACCTACTATACCGTCCAAATAAAAATATTTACGAACTTGAGCGATGGTTGACTATAGAATGGATGAGGGGCTACAAAATGAAAAATGATCGGACAAGCAGTCTACTTATGAAATTATTTATTTCATGTGCGTATAATAAATGTGAGGATATAAAATGATTACATGGTTGAATTTAGAAAAAAAAAACTCTATAGAATGGGCCAAAAAAATATATACCATCCCATAAAAAATATAACTTTCTGTTATAGTTTGAGAACCACTGGTTAAAAAATGAATTTCTTCAGTAAGTGAATGTCCCCCTTCATCTACTTCAACTTTTATTTAACTGATTTTCTTGTATTTCCAATAATAAAGAAATTAATCGGAGTGTCGCGTATCGGAGAAACACCTGTATATATATATATATATATGTTTAGTAATAATAAATATGGATATTTAATGGACTGTATTTTAGAAAGGAAACTTTACTAAACTTGGTGATAAAAAGTTACTCGAAGGACCAGATTGGTAAGAAACGAAGGCTGGTTCTATTTAATATATAATTGATTTATGAATAATTCTAATACCTTGCAGCAGAAGACACCCTGTCGTTAAGGATGAAACTCGTAGCCGAAGTTCTTATAGTAGAAGAAATCCTACAGCATAGGATGTACTAGAATCGGTTGATTCCTCGCCTGCACGGACGGACTCTTGTCATCGCTGAGTAGACTAGGAGATCGCTAGAGGACTCCCAAGCTCTAGAACAGGACCAGGAGATCGCAGACTCGTTGCAGGATGTCGAAGGAATCAGTGCGACAAGTCTTATTGCCTGCCGGCTTGAAGAACGCTAATGACGAATCACTAACACTACACTAACACTTCACTACCACTTGACTTGAGTGTGGATGTAGAACCAGACAGCTTCGATAAGGTAACTCTACATTAGAGCTGCTCCAATAACTCCAGTGCCAAATACTATTTAAACGGCACTGTAAAAAATATGGAATAGCAGACCAATCCGCTGCTATTCCTTGTAAAAGTTTATTTAAATTGTAAAACTAAAAAATACATATATACGGAGAAAAATTTAAACGTGTAGTTATTCGAACTGGTTTATTTACTACTATTTTTGTAACTAATACACAAACTTGTTTTTTAACAAAATTCTAACAATAATAATAATTTTTGTAGTTGTTTTGTGTTACTAGATTTATTCATTTTCCAACGATATCTTTATCTAGAATCAGCCTTTTTTTAAAACGCGTAAACAATATATATATATATATATATATATATATATATATATATATATATATATATATATATATATATATATATATATTGTAAATTGCTTAGCCTAGTTTATGCTTATAGAAAATTGTATGCTTTTCATATTCCTCCTGCAAATTATTTTTAAATAATTTGAACTTCAACCTTCGTATTTTTCCGTATCAAAAACATCCATCCATAATTACAGTGTTGCCACATCCTTAAACAGTTTTTCCTGGTTCGGGGCGCGTTTAATTCTCTCTTGCGACATTGATTGACATCGGAGAAATTAATTCAGTGGATCGGCGAATCGCTGTAAAATTAGCAGCGATGCCAAGATCTAGATAGCCTTGCCTCGTCTTGCAGGAGATACACTGGAGGTAACAATATCGCATCGGCATTCCCACTCTAGGGACCCCAGGAGTGGAGTGGGGATGAAGGGTGGTCAGGGTAAGTTTGATATATCCGCCGGAAACGATGGGGTGATACTCCAGGGACGGTTTTAGATTGTTTTTGGACCGGGAATTGAATTGAGATTTGATTGGGTTCTGAGTTCTCTGGGAGTAATTATTAGCTGTACGAAACAAAGGTGAAAACGAAACGGGGATCATATCTATTATTATCTCAGATACAAATTAGTAGTTTTACAAACTATTGAATTGAAGATTATCAAACTAAATCTTTCTATTACAAGAGTTAAATTTCAAAATAGAATTTTAATCATTTGTTGCGGAGAGCATTGAGTGAAATGGATGGTGTACAAATTGGTGAAAGTATTGTGCCTGCGTTAGCGTATGCGGATAATGTAGTTGTTTTAGGTGAAAATGAAGAGCAACTCAGAAGAATGATAGAGAGAATACATGTAGTTGGGAAGAAGTATGAATCTGGAGTTGAATGTTGATAAATCCAAGGTGTTAGTATTTGAAAGGAGTAAATTGGTGACTGTGTGCAATGTGTTGGTGGATGGAGTGAAACTGGAGCAAGTGAATGAGTTTGTATATTTGGGTAGCATGATGTCAAGGGATGGTCGAATTGATAGAGAAATTAAAAGGGAAGTGAGTGCGGGGTGTAAGGTAATGGGTGCTCTGGGTACGTTTGCTCGAAACGTAAACGTATCTAGAGAAGCTCGTTTAAGTGTGTATAAAGGAGTGCTGGTGCCTGCTTTGATGTATGGAAGCGAATGTTGGGCATGGACGGGAAAGCATAAAAAGAGAGTGACTGCCGTGGAAATGAGGTATTTACGTGGAGTATGTGGATAGGTAAGGTGGGATCGCGTGAGGAATAATTTGGTGTATGAAGAATGTATGGTTAGGAAGAATGTTGTTAAGAGAGTAGGAATGAACCAGTTGAGATGGTTTGGTCATGTGGAGAGAATGAAGAGTGAACGGCTTGTAAAGCGTATATATCTTGGTGAAATTGAGGGTGTTCGATTGCGTGGCCGTCCAGTGTGTAAGTGGATGGATGTGATTGATAAGGTACTAAAAGAGAGAAAGTTTCCTAGTGGGAAGAGAAGAAGAGCTTGTATGAATGCGATTATGAATGTGGCCGAGGGGAAAGAAGTGTACTTAGACAGGAATGTGTGGCGAAGGATGATTGTTTCGTAACTATTATTGTGGTCCGGTTACGGTATTTCGCTACCGTAATTCGGTCACTTTAATATGTTAAGAGTGAGGAATATATGTTGTACCTATGATGTCAGGTTAGTAAGAATGTTGTTGAAAGAGAGACTGGTTTTTTTTGGATGATGTTTTTTTTATTCTTTCGGGTTTGTGCTAACCCACTAAGTGGGAAATGCGTGATTTTATGTATGTATGTATGTATGTTGAACAACATGAAAGGTATATTATGGGTAGAGATACATCTGGAATCCAGTTACCATTCTACATATATTTGGTTACTATTTGATATCCGGCTTATCTTGTCAACATAATACTGTCCGACCGGATATCGGATAAATAAATAAATATATCATCACGGCATATTACCCATTGCTGTGTGTGCCAATTTGCCTTGTACACAGATTTCGGTAATGATGATGACATATTTGTACCGTGCGCCACAGGGGTCAATTTTGTGCCATTTTAAAATTCGAAATATTTGGCGTCAGCTGGGATCGAATCCGGGATACCGCATAATGAACAGATATTCGATAAACACTGGATAATGAAGAAAATTCAGTAAATTTTGGATGAATATGTTATTCATTACTCCAAATAACTACAAAAAATGTGTCAACGCCCAACTATAATGTAAAACGTAAACAACTACTAACCGAGTGCAAAACTTATGCTAATTTCAACATAGGTATTCAATATATTCTTTAAATCCGGCCGCCAGATACCCGGCAAAAAAAAAACTGATATCCAGTAGCCGCTATCTGATCAATCAACAATCAACAATATGTTGCATTACTATTACGAGAGCTACGCTAGAATTATTGGGAATAAAAAAATTAGATAAGGGGTAGAAAACAAAATTGGCACAATCATTTTAAACAGTTATCTATTTATCAAGTAGAATTAATTTGCAATAGTTAAGTTAGAAATTAGTTAATTCATTATTTAAAGAATCGTTGGGAGTGAAAATATGGAAGTGAACAGATAACATTTTCTTCAGTTTTTGCCAAAAATGAAATAAAAGCAATAGAATACTCGTCATATTCACCTGATCTGGTAATGTGTGAAATTTTTGTGACACATTGTCCGTGCGGCTAACCTAACTTTTCATATATTATATTAG
Organism: Harpalus rubripes; assembly: GCA_963082715.1. Lineage (NCBI taxonomy): Eukaryota > Metazoa > Arthropoda > Insecta > Coleoptera > Carabidae > Harpalus > Harpalus rubripes. Next base: position 56,468,533 of record OY720452.1, read on the forward strand.
AAATGGTTAATTTTACGGTTGCCTTATAATTTTCATCGTTGTTCATATCAATTTAACGATTACCGCACATTTTTATATACAAAATTTAATATCAATGTCAAATAAAGAAAACAAATCCCTTAGTAACGAACAACGAATATAAATAATGTGATAATTTCTTTGTTTTTTTATTATCGCTGTGATAGATATGTAACTAGGGAGATTCACATGTCACGTGACCCATGAATTATATTCATACGTAATATAACAAGTGGTATGATTATCGTCGATGATATTCTCGAGTGAAACCGAGTTGCAGATTTCACGAGTTCGAAAGACGAGTGAAATGTGCTGCTTCGGTTTCACGAGCAATATCTTCGATTATTAATCATATCACGAGCTTATATTTAATGAAAGAATATAATGAATTTTTATGACACATTATGCGTGCTGGTAATCTAACTTTTCATATATTACCTTACAACATGGTTAATTTTACAATTGCCTTATTATTTTCATCGTTGTTGATATGAAAAACGATTACCGCATATTTTTATACTCAACATTAACTGCCAATGTTGTTAATAACGAAAAAATCCCTTAGTAACGAATATAAATAAGGTGATAATTTCTTTGTTTTTTATCATCGATGTGATAGACATGTAACTACGGAGATTCTGAATGTTGATTGGCGAAAACATGTCACGTGACTAATGAATTATATTTTCTCATATATAATATCATAAGTGGTAAATTTTTGCCGGAAAAATTTTCAGAATGTACGAGAGTTGGTTGCCTAGCAATTTATTGAGTGACATTGACAAAAAAATCATGAGTTGTCAAACGAGTGATTTTTGATCAATGTCACGAAATAAATTAACAACAGGCTCGAGTAAAGCAATCGGAAAATTTTTCCAGGATAAAATTTAACCACGAATGGTATTCGGATGACTATTTCCAAAATAAAAATCAGGTAATCATTTATATATTTTTCTTCTTGACAAAAATCTTCTATTTTTTATTGTTTTGAGGTGTTACATTTAAGTTTGCTTTTTCAACGTTTTAAATAGATTCCTGTCCGAATCGATTCGTTTTTAATAAAAACTGATATCACTGAAAATATATACACTTTGACAGGTACGTAAACAATATGTTTCAAAAAATTTTCGCTTATCAAAACTCACTTGTAAAAATACGACATCTTATTGGCTTAAAGGGTGCGAAATTTTTTTTGTGAGGGTGTTTTGTCAAAATGAAACTTGGTAACTAGGTAGAATCCTGAATTTGGATTGGCTTATAAATTTATGAATGAAACAGTCACTATAATATAAAACGATACGCAAAATTTTGGAAGCTAATTGTCAAAATCCTATGGAACTGTAACGGTAAGAAAGGCTAAGGAGAAATAATAACAATAAGCCGGTTTCACATTTTTTTAAAAGTATTTTAAATGAAAGTTTATGCAATATTTTTCATAGTAATATAAAAAATAATAATTTATTGTCTGTTATGTTACATGTATAAAGTAGGCGATAGTTTGTCACATGTTAAACTGTATGTGCTCTGACATCACATTCTATTTCAGATCACATGACTTTTTCAGAATATTCGTATTACACAAAATAATTAATTGTAAAATATATAATGGATATTTCGTAATATTTTTTAAATTTAGTACTTAGAAGACATAAAAATTCTTGCAACAGCCCTATTAAGTAAAGAGAAAGTGTCAGCTGTCAAAACGTAGACTATTATTTGGGACTATATTAGAAACTTCTTCTTGACGATTTCATATTATTTATATTTACGACAAAATATTGTAAAATATTTTATTAGGGTAAAGAAATATCGACAAAAAATTCTTATTTTAAACATAGCATCAACGGGTTAACTGAGGTAAAAATGCAACAAAAATTAAACTTTGTATACGAAATGTGCCTGATAAATACCATTAAAAACGAGGTGCAATATATTGTAGTTAAAATGAAAATAGAGAAAATTTGTAATTTAGCCGAATTTTTGGGGCTAAAATGAAACAACACGTTAAACATGAAAAGTGTAGAATCAGATACATAATATATCTACATATTATTTGATTCATTTTCCCTTCCGAACAATATGGCAATGTACGAAAGATTCGAATTCTATATTAATAAAACTGAAATGGCGTTCATATCTTTCATTCTCATGTCTTATCGGCACAAAAGAACTTCATGAAATTTTGAACAAGTATTCTCAAATGACCCGGTCACAACAAAGGTTATGTTCCATTTCAAAATATTGACCTTCTGAAATGGATACAAAAATAACATAATGTAAGAATATGTGCAATTCATCATTATCGAAAACTGGCAACAAAGGCCGACTGGAAACCGATGATATATCCTTCACCAAGGGGTAAACATTGTTATCAAAGACATATTTCAAACAATTTTATATTTATGTACTAGTATAACGTGCACTTACATATTTATTTATTTTTTACTTTTAACAATCTACCATTAAGTTTACATATATTGGGTGTCTTAAGCCGACCGACACATGGTTGATTAGTTACTTGTGAATAGTATCTCCCCGGTGTATGTGTAATATTATAAAAATTTAAGAAAATTTGTTGAATTTCTAGTATTATTGTTCGTATACCGAATAAAATGGTTACAAAGTAACAGTACAAATAGCATAGTGGTAGCGTTTGCGCTTAGTAATTAAACAAAACTCGGAAACTGGGCTCGGAACCAGCCAGAAGCTAAATTTAATTTTTACTTTTAAAAATAATTTTTATTATTAATGATTTTAATCTTTTATTGACTTTTAATAAAATATAAACATTAGTTAAAGAATAAATTATACGTATTTTGTAAAATCTAAATCACATTGATTACAACGTTTATTAAATTTCAACAAAAATTAAATACATATTAACAATAAAAATTATTTTGATATATAAATAATTAAAAGATAAATTTTGCTGCTGGCTGGTTCCGAAATCTGAGTTTTGTTTTTTACCAAGCGCACACGCTACCACTATGCTATTTAAGCTGTTACTTGGTAACCATTTTTTCAGGATATGATTATCAATCCTGAAAATTCTACAAATTTCCTTATATATATATATATATATATATATATATATATATATATATATATATATATATATATATATATATATATAATGACATTGTTATATTATATATTTTTTAAATTCCATCTTGAATAAGGTACTGGTGATGAAACGTAGGATTTGGCTAACAATTCGCTCGATTCTGAAAGGAAGTTGCTAAGGTTTAGCAACTTCAAAAAATGACTTGATACCTTAAACATTTTGTTTGCATTTCATATTCTATAAATTTGTAAGTGGTTAAATTTTAGTATCTAGTAACTCGCTTGCTTATTCTAACAACATCTTGTAGGCTATTGCTAAATGGTAAGTAACTTTCATATACTTCGAATTTTATTCCGTATTTCTATGGGAATGGACCCCGCAGGCCTTTTTCTTTCATTTGAATTTTCTTTATGTTGCCGAAAATGTTAGAGCAGTAGGTACTTAAGAATAATTTTTTTTTTTTTGAAATGATTGAAAATATGCTTATTCCTCATATACAGCAATTATACATAGGAGGTAACAAATGTTGGAATAATACCAATTACAGGATACCAGTAATACAATTGATTTTGAGTAAGAAGCAGTTTAGTTTAGAAAATTGTGAATAATTAACACTTTGCTTAATTTCACATTTCATTTATTTTCTTTACTGCGATTTCGACTTCTACAATAGATACCTTCAGAAGACTGATGAACGTACATTAATAGGTACATTGGTTTGAGTATATGGTGACAAATTATTAAAGCTAGATACTACTGGAAATACAGTTTTTAATATAACCAAGATTTCCGTGCGAATTATATTTCTTTATCTAACACCGACTCATAATATACTTGTTACTATAGTTATTTGAAATCATCAATAATGTACAATATTAGTCACTCCGTGAGAGAATATTTTAGAAGTCACGGAGGAACTAATACTGATTTATGTGTTTTTTAAATGTAAATAAAAAGCAATTTTTTTCAAAATTATTTTATTATTGAAATTTTTGCTAAAATAGGTTACTTATCTTTACAAAATGACAGCTGTGATGTACAGCTGATGAAACGAAAACGAGATAGTGGTTACTTGCTACGGAATAAAATGCTGCTTGTGCTTCTAAGTGAATACGTTTTAAATGAAGATCCTTATTTTTACCTATTTTATTGTATTTTTCTTTCAAAAATTTCCCAATGGCAGACAATAATTATTACAGCAATTTTTTTTCAATAATAATATAACAAAACCCTAACAACCATTCAATGGCTACTTTGTAATTTAAAATAGTACATCAATGGACTTGTCAGTGTCAAACGATAAATGAAAATATAAAAATGACTTTAGAAGTTTTTAAAAAAGTGTTGGATAAAACGTTGTATTACACTCGTGTGGAATGTATATTAGTCGCTAAAGAAAATTAGCCACTCTCAAACAAAACGGTAAAAACTGATGATCTTTTGTTTATTTCAAAAACGAGCCTGAATGTATATTGAAGTCGTAGTATGAATATCATTAAAACGGTTGAAATTCTTGCCTCATATTTCGCGTCGGAGTTTTGTAATAATTTTCCTAAGTTGTGGCGTGGCTTTAAATATTTCGATTTTCGGGAATGTTCTCCCTTATCTCGTGATGTTGATTTTTTAAGACAAAAGTTTCTATTTAAAGCCTGTTAAAAGTTATAGAACAAATTTTAGAAACCATAGAGATAAAACTTTCGTTTCCCGCCTGTTGAAGAAACTAACCTAAAATGTGTGTTTAAAGTTTGTAACGTGAAATTATACCAACAGAACTTGAACGGTTTCATAATTAAACGCATAATGAGGGGATACATTTGCGTGCTAAAATCTAAACGTATGTAGTACCTAATTTCAGAAGCAGAAACAATTAATAATTTATGCAGGAACAATAACATTATTTAGTAGTGTGCGTTACTTCGTATTGGAAATGCAAATATTCGTAAATTACTTACAGATCGCCGCAAGATAAACGAAGGAAGTCCGCATGAATCTGAAACAAAACGATTCCATTAAAAACAACACACATTTACATATTTTCAAATGGGGAATTCTACCATATCAAAGAAATAGTAAACTTTAATAATTATAAGGTAGCATATTTTAAATTAAGTGTTTTAGTAATAAGAAAATTATGAATTATTGGTCGCGTTCAGCACGGCACAGCGCTGGCAGTGCTAAGTGCCGAAGATTGCCGAACGCAATGAATGGACGAATGCGATTGGTCTAGCAACCTTCCATGCTCAGCGCTGCCATTGCTTTGTCCTAATAGAAATTCTTAATTATTGTAAACGCAACGTCACTGGCCCGAATCGATTATTATCGTAAAATATCGGACGAATTCGGGCGAATTAGACCTACTATTCGTTTTTGTCTTTACTTTATTAAAAATACAACTATAACACGCCAGAAACACTAACGCCATCCTAACATTCTCAAAATATTTCAGAAAATAAATAAAAATAATATTTATTTTAAATAATTTCTAACTTTTTTTCTTTATTTATAACATTTTAACTAATTAATTTGATATTGGAAAGCTGTTAATAAAACCAAATGAAAATGTATGCGTAGTTAATGCAAATAATACCGATACTCCTAGAATTAAGTGTTTGAGAAGCATATCCAACTCAGGCCCGTGACATCATACTTAAAGTGGACCAATCAAATGTGATTTATGTGTTAAATATTGTGACTTGTCAGTTGTCAATAATAATTATTTATTGTTTACGTGTGTTAAATTGTAAATAAGTTACGTATTTCAGGTAATACAAAATCTTGCAAAAATAAGATTTTAAAAAATATTGAAAGTTTGTAGTTATTATAAACTTCACGTGTTTTATGGTCATACCAATAAAGTTTTAAGTAATAGCTACGGTAATTAGTTAGTTTAGGGTGACTAAAATATTGAGTAAATTAGTTAGACTGGTAGTCATTACTCTTAATCCAGTAGTTTTTTAGTCTTACACATACCAATGTATTATTAAATTGTAGACAGGGTAATTAGTTAGTTAGTTAAAGAACAAACACATGTCAAGTGGCATAATTTTTACCTCCAGCTATCCTTGGTAAGGGAGGTATAGGGATCGTGCTAAAAATCGCATATCGAGATTTTGGTAAATGACCACGTTTTAAGGTCCCCAGAATCCAATTTTAACATTTTCACAATGATGTTTGTGTGTATGTGTGTGTGGATCCTCCACTCTAACTCAAATACTATCATTCAGAAAATTTTGAAACCTTGTATTCCGAACTTTTTCTGTAATGGAAAGAGCCCATTAGATTTTGGTGAAAATTGGATAACCGGAAATGGCAATTTACTAGAAGCTCAAAATAGTTTTTTTTCAAAAAATACCTTTAAATGTAATTTTTTCGAAATTAAATATTATTAAATTTTCTATAGATTTGCATTAATACCTTTTCAATATATTTTACGCAGTTATTCAAATGTATGTAACTGACAGATAAATGTCACTATCAAAAAACTAATCGTTTCAAAATAATATTAGTGACGTTTTAAAAAGAAAAAAGTAAATAGAACAATAGAAAAGGAATTCAATACAGTTTCCAGCATAAGTAAATATGTAGGTATGTATTTAGATTAATAAAAATTAACGATTCACAAAAATGTTTAAGCTAATCCTCATTTTTGGATTAGTGAATTCTATTCTATCCAGGTATTTTTAAATTTTAATCTTTAGCTCCGGTGGCACAGTGGTTAGAGCAACGCCTCATGTCATGAATGCCCTCGGGGCTCTGGGTTCGAATCCTACTAAGGCATGAATGTGTGTGAATGTGAACCCACTCTGTAATTAGGATTTAATCCTGTTGAGGGGTTTAAATAAAGGTAGTTACTTGTATTAGATTCGACTATATTTTAAGAAATAAACTATTAAAATTAGAATAAAATTCGCTAATCCAAATATAAGGATTAACTTAATCTTTTTTGTGACTCGGGCTGTAAATGGCGGGAGGTATTGTGTTGGCCTCACCAGATTTTTACTAAAGTAATCCTATTTAACACAGACAGATCTGTTTATTTTTCCGTGGTGGTATTCATATTTTAATCAGATTAATAATTGCAAGTTTCTTTATTTTTGTTCTTTTAAGGTTCAAAGTTCAAAGTATAAAACATTCTTTAGCATGATATAATAATAAATAATAATATACGTATATAAAAACATAATTTATGAAAATATGTTCTAGCTTTCCAAATAATTTGAAAATATTATGTATGTTAGTTCAAGAAAACTGTAATAGAAGAAAGTAAGTACATCATCAATTGATAGATGACGCCACTAGAGACCGACATCCTGCACCATCTATTGAGTATTGGCTACATAGCCGGCCTGAAACGCGTTGCGGTGGCATTAAAAATTGGCTGTTTAAAGGGCCTATTCTATAACTCGGTAGTTAATTTTTAACCACTGGTTAAAATTTTTAACCAATCAAGTATGTTAACATATAACAAAAAGAGGGTTTTTTAGTTGTCAAATCAATATCTATTGGATAAAAATTTTAACCAGTGGTTAAAAATTAACCACCGAGTTACAGAATAGGGCCCTAAATGAGCTACAAAAAAATACTATTTTAAATATTTTTTTCACAGAAAACCTGTTATAATAAAAATGTTTTATTTATTCTAGAATCTAGAGCATTTAACTTTTCATGAAGAACAACATAAAAAAATTAAAAAGTACTGGAAACCCCGGTATTCTGTTCAACTGTGCATTCTACAGCAGGGAATTGCATAAAACAAAAATCCCATGTTAAATCCCTATGGTCGCATCTGACCGCGAACACCCTATATGCAGTGGCGGCTCGTGAGGTGGAAAATAGGTGAAGAGATATTTACGAAAGGGGTTGGGGGAGGGGGTGTTATTGGAAGTTTAAACATTTTTTTATTTAAATTTAATATTGGAGTTGTCGTCTGTCCATCTGAAGAACGGTGTCTCCAATAAAATGCATAGATTTAAAATCATTTTGCAGATTAATTCTGATTCTGATTTAAATATGCAATATGTACAATCTATAAAAGTATTAATCGTATAAATAATTTTTATCAACGTATAAAATTAATAGTAACAACAATAATATATACATGATAATAAATGTAGGTACAATAAAGTACAATAATTATGATACTTGGTGAAAGTGTTCTAATATAAATATAATTTTATTTTCAGTTAAAAATATATTTAGCATTAGCTTCCAAATAAGTTAAAATAATAATAATAAACTATACAAATTGTTTTATTAACAGCGTAGCAAAATAATGCATCAATTTTAATGCGACGATGAAGTGCAGTAGTACAGAACTCGAGATGTGATATTCACCATTCGCTTCTGTAAGTGGTAGGAGAAGCGTCGTTGTCATAGCAACCAATGTATCAAGCCAGTGAACGCTACCTGCGCGCGCAACTTTGAAGCGTTTTTTCGAAATTTGAATTGCTCTTCATGTGAAGCGGGTTGCGCATGATCAGTTATTATAATTTTTAGTAGATAATTTGTTTATTATTTTAGGCTTTATAGTACATAATATGAAAAATTAAATTTTAAAAAATATTTTGTTTTCTGAAATAACAGGTGAAGTTGCTCTTCACCTTCTTCACCCGAATAGCCGCCACTGCCTGTATGTTGTCGTAGTAGGATGTAGGAGGGTGACTGCACTTATATAATATCCTCCCCTCTCACTGTATAATAAAACTACCCAATCATATTACTCTCCCCTCCCTTGTTCATTACCACGTGACCTAATCTCTCCAATCATCTGCGTCTATTCTCCCCACCCCGTGCTAAATCGCCTTCAATTATTTAGCGGGTGTAGCTCTGGGTATAGGATCGTTTAGAGGAGAATTGCTGCGACAAATATGAACACACCACGATTTTGTGCTAATACGACGAAACTTTGAGGTTATGTAGCTAATGTTCAGTGTTTAGGTTTCGTTTGAAATTACTTTACACGGACCAGAACGCGTAGTTTGCTGGAAAAGGCTTCCTAGGATAATTACCAACTTATAAACTTGTAGTTTGATGAAAGTTTGTCTATTAATGCAAACTGGCTGATATCGGGGACTTTGACAGTAAATGAAAACTGTATATTTTCATAATTAAAGGTTTTGTCAACATTTTCATGCCTTGAAAACACAAAGTATTTTCACATATGATAATATTATATATATCTTATTTTCACCTTCCGTCACCTTTAGGTAAGGAAGGTATTGTCTTTGTCAAAAAATTCGATGATGAGTTTTTAATCAATAAGCACGTTTTAGGGTTCCTAGAATACGATTTTACTATTTTACGATGATGTGTGTGCGCGCGTTTGCGCGCGCATGTGTGTGTGTAAAATTTTGCTTTTGCGATAACAAAACAAAGATATTGTTTTAATTTCCTCACTTATTTTAGTTTAAGATCTCTTATTTTCCACACGATAATAGAAAAAGATTTATTTACTCAATTCAGAATAAAATTATCTTCTGCACATGTTCACATCTGTTAAGTCTTGCAGATCTGTATATTTGTAAATACCTGGCAAAAACGCAACTATTTTTACAAATATACAGATCTGTAAGATTTATAAATGCGAACAAAATCGACCCTTTAATTTTTAAAAAATACCTATTTGTTTTCATTCAACAATAAATGTTGCATCTTGATATCTTAGTGTGTAAATGTGCCATATTTATCTCAATTAGATTAACTTGGTACCTAAATATTATATAATTGGAAGTGATGCTTTATTAATGTATTTTAACATTTTTGAAGTTTTTTCATTTATCAAATCGACATGACATTTCACATTTAAACTTTGTTTGTGCTGCTTGAAAATTAATGATCTTCTGCTAACCGGATGTCGATGCAGTACTTCCCTTTATAACAAGGCCAAATCTGATTATTTTATATTCAAAATATTACTTTCTTGATATCATTTCCCGTAAAATAAAGGATAAATAAATACAGTATTTTATGTCATATTAAATATCATTAAATGTCATTAAACTAATTTTGTGAATTACACTTTACATTTTAAATTTTGTATTGCATTATTAATGATTACAATTTTCATTTATTACGTTCGTTGAATGTATAATTTTCTCGTTTGTTAGCTATATTACTGACCAATTAAATAACATGATTTAGTTTATCATCTCCTACGTACAATGAAATCAATCTGCATTTAAAAATACACTTAACAAATGAAATTCTACTATAGTCCAGAGATGTAACACGAGGGGGTGAGGAAGAAGAGGATGACTACTAATACTTCTTCTACTCCTGATTACTCCAGCGATGATACACTTTACACTTACTGTTGGTAAGGACTTCTTGAGAAGGAAGAACACACATACACTTTACTTACACTAGATGAACACAGGATTTACAGACATCGACATTACTTTATATTTACTGATTACTGACTAAACTAACTAAAGCTTTAATTACATGATTCCTAAATGATTACATTATTAACTAATACAACTAAGCCTAACATGTTACATTCCGTAACCCAGCGGGCAGGCGTTTAGCACGCACCCCAAAACTAAAAATCTGATGTGGCCAGCACATAACCTCTCGCCAGATATTTTACTTGGTTATACGCATAAAACAAAAAATATTTTTAAATACAAATGCATATATTCATGTCTCACTACAAAATAATTATCACATATATTTTCAAAATCTATGGGATATTTTAATATAAATTATGTACAATACATACATTTTCTTTATATTCAATATCCTGAAATTTTCTTTTTCTACTTTCCTTTTCTTTTTCTTTATATTCGTAATTTTTTCGCAAATTCCGCTTATATTCTTTTTTACGTATATTCTTTTACGTTGTTAACTTTTTTTTATTTTCATAATCTTCATAATAATGTACAAATATTTTTGACAGCGGCATACAATTTTTTTTTGACAGTGACATTTATGTGTCAATTACAAACATTTGAATTCCTTGCCTTAAAGTAGTTTGATTTGAGAATTTTTACATTAAATTATTTTATATGCATTTCTTTATCTCTAAATCTATAGAAGATATAATAATGAATTTATATTTATCGAATAAAGAATTTAACATTCTTTAATATAAGTATTTACATAAATTTTCGATAAATAATATTTAGATGATTTTTTTCTTGTAACTACTACTTCCGGTTGTCCAATTGTTACCAAAACTTAATCAACTCTTCCCATTATTGTTAGATTAGTATTTGAGAAATCGTGAATCCAACATCCACACATCCACACACACATACACACACACACACACGCACACGCACACACACACACACACACACACACATCCACACACACATATGGACATCATCGTAAAAATGTTATAATCGGATTCTAGGGACCTTAAAACGTGCTTATTCACTAAAATCTGGATATGCGATTTTTAGCATTAATACAATACCTCTCTTAGCGAGAGGTAAAAAACACTACATGTTCCGACAACGCACATCTACACGACGCGACGCACTTATCTAGACTCTCTAAAACAAAGCGCTATCTTCAGGACAGGATTATCTTAGAGGTACAGGGTGCATAGGCTAGGGCATTCAAAGTGACCAACAAATAAATGTCGTGACTGTCATAATACGATAAGAATTTCTAAACTGAATTTTGACTAGAGAAACAGAGTTAAAATATGAATATTGAAACTATAATTTAGAAAAGTTTATAAAAAGTTTTCTTGGTTTGCTGATGATCCTGAAAGCCAAAATTTTCCCAAAGAAATTGTAAAAAGTTATTTATCTATTATTGCTCTTACCCTCACCTTGTCACAGGGAGGGAATTAGGTGGAATATTTTGGCTTTTAGCCATTTACTCGAAAACAATGATAATAAATTAAGTTCACCATTTGTTATACAAAAAAGATTCTTATCCTTTTTTTACCTAGGATGAACTGTCAATTAAATTTTCAGAACTGCAAAATGAGATATAGTGATACCCACAATCAGTGAGAAATAAAGTTTCTTTTACTATAAATAGTATGGAACAATAATAAAGCGACTCTGTAGGAACCAAAAGTCTGCTTATTTTAAATATTCAATATATTTCCCACAAATTATTTGAACAAGAAAGTCAAGCCGAATTCAAACCGCGTTAATGGATCATTATACGTGACAGAGAGGTTGACGAAAAAATGAGAAATTATCCGATTTAAAGTTGCTCAAATATTAGAGAAATTTCATGTGAATTTAAAGTGTTAGTAACTCGTGAACCACCCATCGGCAAAAATCGTGTAATACATAATGTGAAAGATAATTTCATGCCGAATTTTTAATCAGGCCAACGTGGTGGATGAAAAATTTGTGGGAATTGAATATTTTTCTTTTAGATTTTACAGAGTCGCTTTATTTTTGTCGGATACTCTATATAGAGAAAGAAAAATATTTCTTCAACACTATTTTGGAAACTACATATTCCACAACCAAAAATTGTGTTGGAATCAATATTATTCCATCAAACCGTTTGGTATAATTCCGTATGCCGTTTGGAATAATTCCACACGGGTCTCGACAAATCAGAATCTGTTTACCCGCATATTAGCGCAGAATATCAAATATCTTGATTCGGTTGCTATAGTTATGACTCTGTTTTATATTTATTTATTTCTGAATTCGCGTTTGACGTTTTGAAATTTTGAACGGTTTTAGAGTTTTCTATTAACTTTTGCAGATTTTTGGAGATCTCTAGAGCAGTAAGTTTATCTAAATAATAATATGTTACTTACACAATAACTAAATAACATTTTGTAGAGACAAACAAATAAGGCAATGAAAATACAGATATGGAATGTAAGCCACCAGAAATAAGGGAACTTGCTAATGATACAATGGGCCAGTTATTACGAAAAATGTTAAAGAAAAAAATAAATGCTGTTTTTTAAGCAATTTATAGACTGGCATTAAAAAAATTATTTGATGGTATATAATAATTGTTATAATCAATCAACATTTTTTGTATAATTTCTAAAATCTTGTTGGAGAAAGTATAGTCTACAACATATTTGGAATGGCATAATCCACACGCGCAAACCGTAGTCCTCGCCTTCGGCTCGGACCACAAGCTTTTTGCTCTTGTGGAACATAGGCCATTCCAATACTTGTTGTAGAATATACTATTCTCACATTTTGGTTTTGGAATAACTAATGTAACTCTTTAATAATTACTCCTAGGTAAAAAAATATAAGAATCCGTTTCTATAGAAAAAATGGCTAGCTTCAATTTAGTACTCTTGTAAAATTTCCATGCGAGTTAATCGGTGTTATTCTGTAACTTTATCATTATCTCTTATCGATCGTTAAATTAATGACAATCGTTTATTTTTAATGATCAAGTTACCGATTGTCTCAATTTTCGTATTCAATAACTACAATCATTTTCTTTGTCATTTATTTGAAAATTTTACGCATTTCGCGGTCATATGAACTTAGCAGTCATTTACCAATAAGTATTTCACTTCGATCAAAAATATTCCAAAATAGATAAACAGTACCTAATTTAAGAAAGAGTAATATAAAATATTTTTAGTTTTAAATAATTATATAGGCACATTGTTCTATTTAGCCCCTTAATACTATTATTTTTTGATTACAAAAATGATATTTTGATTATTGCTCAAGAATACTCATTGCACAAATTAATCCAACAAGAAATATTATTATGTAGTATTTTGCGAAGAATACTTATGATTTACTATCATATATTTTTTATTCATTTAAAACTATGGTGGAATTTTGAAAGCTGAGTGATTTTATATTTTATTAAAATTTAGTAGAAAAAAGTAAAAGAAATATCATTTCAAATGCATATTTCTCCGGCATTGTTATATTGAAAACTATAACTGTAAAATTATTGATAACAACAAACAATATTTTATTGATTACAATAATGAATCCAACAAATGAAATTTCATTGACATTTTAATAATAGCATTTTGCGAAGAAAAAAATTCAATAAAATTGTGGTAGAAATTATAAATGTATAGTTTAGAAGAGGCCTCGCAAGCCATAATAATAGCTCTGGGCCTCGCGGTTTTTAGCAGTGGCCCGGCCCTGGGATGTCATTTCTACCATTTTGCAGATGAGGCTTAAGTGTTATGATTAAATATTGGGCGAGTTCTCGAATTACTACAAACGATATAATATTCTAACTGCTACTTTTATCTGATTTTGACATTTGTTATCGATTATTAATATAATAACGACAGCATATTACTGATCGATAAATTTCAGTGTGTTATCGACTATCATTAACCCATTTTATTGATCAAGTGACTTACACAATCCCAATTTGAATTGCAATCGATCATTACCTTAATAATGATCGATAAATGATAATGATTGAGTTACAGAATAGCCCCGATTATTTTCGAGAAAATGACAAAACAAAAATATGACGCCTTTTTATAAATTGGCGGGCGGTTCCCGAGCTCCTATTTCCGGAAACTTTTGATATGTAAATTAGCACATTTTTCTGTAAAAAACATATGTTGCAGTTTTTTGATGTTAAATCCTAAATACTGGACTTTCATATATGTTTTCTACCTATATTGTCTTTAAAATTAAGCTTCAAAAATTTGTTAATTAAAATTCTAAATTATACGTGAATTTTTTTACAATATACTCTACAGAAACTCTGAACACTATAAACAAAGTTCAAAGGTAAAGTATAAATTTCCATAATTGCAAACGATGAATATCATTTCATTAAATCTGTTTACACTTGAAAAATATTAAAACTGCAACAATTAGTAACTAATTAAAAACTCTAGCGAAGTGAATTAACCGTTTTCTCTTATTTTCAGATGGAGGGAAAAAAATCTTCGCTTCAGAGACAACGACGAGCCAAGTTGACGAGAAACGACAAAGGTATACAGATATTTGTTTACGTTTATATATCGATGAACATAATATATCGAAAGATGCTGCTGCTCTTTCCATTGTAATGGTATCATTCGTCAATATTTCTCCAGAGACGTACTAAAATATTTTATTTCCTGGATACACAATCAAGGAAGGATTTGAAAATGCAATTTTCAAATGCGATATATGTAACTGTAAAATTTGATAGAGAAAATAGTAAATATTGCAAATATGATAATATTTTATTTGATATAAGAATATTTGGAGCAAATCCTTGTTTATTTAAATAAAAATTATATATTATATATTTTCTTCTCTCCATTTTATAGGAGGAAGGTAAAAAGATCCTGGTATTAAATATTAAGATTTTTAAGAATAGTATATCGTTCTCTACGGAGTCCCCGGTTACAAATATTGAAATATTATTCAACTTCCTTTTGTTGCTATATAAAAGTATTATGTTACAGTAAAAGTACATAGTGGAATAATGTGCATACTGTCCGTAAATGTAGAAACTTGTCCAAAACTGTTTTTTTTTTCTTAAAACAACACCCTTTACAAACTCGGGGTGAGTTTTGTGCATTAAGTGAGGTTATTTTTGTTACATTTAATTGAATTGCAAGCGAAATAGTATATTAAGTACATATTAAGAACGATAAGGCAGTTTACCGATCGAAGACAATGGGTCGAATTCAGCACACTTCTTTAACTAAAGAAGCTTATCTAAAACTAGCAAAATAAAGAGAGACATATGCATCCTTGCATTATTAAGAAAAAGATGCAAGTTGTTTCCATAGTTACTAGAGACGATCACTACACTAGTGAAGAGTGCTGAATTCAGCCCAATGACTATGTTTACACGTATAGCAAAAAAGTACTTTGACTTGACTTTGACTTTCAAAAGGCGACTTTTGCCGTTGTGTAAACACTCTCGCCTATTACTTTTCTTCCTAAAGTCAAGTCCAAAATAAAATAGACTTGACTCATATAAGTGACTTTTAAAAAGTCGTGTGAACCAACGAACGAAACATACTTTACTTTACTTTACTAACAGTGACATCTAGTTTTCATCTACAAATTCCTAGTAATTGGATATTTAATTACACAATTTTGTGTTTTATATATGAATTTAAAATTTTCTCGAATTTTAAAATATTTTATGCGATTATTTTTTAATCTATTTCGCATCCAATATTGTTGCTGCATAGTTATATTATTTAAAAATATCGCACTTAAATTTAATACTGTAGTTTACTATCCATTTTTTCTATAAATAATTTATTCTTAATTATGATTATATGATAATAGTTAAATAGGTAACTTAAATCACACGTATTATAACCAAACTTTACTTTGCTGTCAAAGTCAAAGTTTAGTGAAGGACAAGTAACAAACGTAAAGTGAAGTAGATTTGACCTTATGTGTAAACGCACCATTAAACTGACTTTTCATAAGTCGCCTTTTAAAAGTCAAGTCAAAGTAAATTTTTCTCATACGTGTAAACGTAGTCAATGTTTGGGGAATGAGTGAATTTTGTCTGAGATCGGTAATTCCTTAACGTTCGTGATGCTTATACTATTTTTTGCACGATCGACACACAAAATTTAAAAAAAATTAGATTTGAAAATTATTTTGACATATTAAAAAAAATTATTTGTCATTTTTGAAGTAAGCTTTGATTTTTGTTTTTATTTATTTACCGTCTCGCCCCCTGAACGGTAAGTGAAGCACATCACCTACCGACGTGAGTTTCATCACTTACCGTTCAGTAATTTGTAAATAAGACCTACTGTCTTGGAAACACTATCGGTAAATATAAAAAATAACTCGATCGTGCAAAAATAATATTAAGCGAACCTCTACATTTGCCGGGCAATGTGCACATCATCCAACTATGTACATTTACTTTACATAAAAATTCGCTACGACCGGTCATTTTGACAGGCTTGTCAAATTTATTCAAAATCAATATCAAAATCAATATATACACCATATTTCTTAGTAGGAACAAGGAACATATTTCAAGCAAATCGTTCAGAATCAGATTTTAATAATTTTGGACGATGTTTAAAGCCCTTTTGACACAATCATAATTTTGTGATCAAAACAAACAGATATATCATAATTTATAATGAAATATATTACCAATTTTCTTAAAAAAATTCGGTAATAATTTATACCCATGTCAAACAGACATTAAAAAACTGAGTGTACCATATTTATTTTCATTGGAAAAAATGAAAAGAAATTAAATATCGTTTTGGGCAATGGACCTTTTCAATTTAACGGCTATCTCTTTCTAACGCTGCAAATAGTAAGAAAATGGCGCGAACAACTGCCAGTTGGGCTGTCATTCGAAACGTCAAAACTATTGCAGTCATTAAAATACCTGTGTTCTCCGTGAAAATTTGCACCGTTAGACATTTTAGCTCCAATAAAAGTTTTTGTAACTTTTACCGAGAAGTTTTTTTTAAGGTGCCAAAGATTTTTCTCACATTTTATGTCAAATTTTTTTAGAAACAAACGCCATAGATCTCAGTTGTTCTAACTATGCGCAGATCCCCATTGCTCATATCTTCTTCTATCTCTTCAAATTGAAAAAGTCCATTTTATTATGAAACCACATGCATATTTCGTTCTTTTCTTTCCATCATATTAATAGTTTTACTAGGAAGAGATAAACAGCACTTGAAATATTCGAATTAAATATAATAAAAAGAGATAATGTAGGTACTGGTTCTAATAAAGTTTATTGGTGTAATAAAAGACATTTATTTTTGCACGAAACTATAATTATTGTGGCAGGTATATGTGAAATTATTTTCATATCATGTTCAGAAACATTTATAAAATTCTCTAAATATTATTAATAGGAAAGCATTGTTGATGTTAAAACTTTTATGTAGTTTCCTTGAGCGAAAATTCGTATTTAAATAAGTTTGTAGCTAAACTTTCTGTTTTCCCTAAGGTCTTTGACCTTACAGCGTAACCCTCATTACAGTATTTCGCGAATATACCAACGATTTCCGATATTTTACATTCTTTTGTTCTGCAATACTTACAGTACCTAACTGTAAAAATGTGATACAATAACAGTTTAAAAAAGTTTATATTTATTTGATCACTATTTTTTAGAATAATGATCAGTATTTTGTAAAATAAATGATCAGTACAGATGAATATTATGTCTAGGTTAAATTAGGTTAGGTTAGTTGAGAATAGATTAGGTTAGGTTAATTTACAGTCGTTCAAAAATAATTACCTACAAGTAAATTATCAAAACTCAAATTTTCCTGGAGTCTTTGTTTATGAATATTTAACATGTTTTAATTACATTATAAACGCGACAGCTCTAATTATATTCCATAATTTAATAATATGCTACAAGGAACAAGAAAGAGGAATTCCTTCTGTTTCCTAAAGGATTTACTTTCATTTTAACATAGCATGGTTTCTACTAGCTTCTATAGTATATAATCACTTTTTATTCATTTAGATATACAGCTTTATGTTAATTAATATTATTTAACAGATTCACCCTAGGCACTGAACTTTTTTCCAAAATTGATAAATCGGAAATGATATTTTACTTCAAGCTCTGATCAGATTTTCATGAAAAATATTTTATGATATATACCAAAATTTTTCAAATTTGGTATTTAAAACTTTTATGTTAATAAACAGGATGTACAGGGTGCCCATTTTAAAAGTTCCCGCTTGAAAATTCATAAATAGGCAATCCATGATGCATTTCATAAGTGATTTGGTTTTTAAAATTTTGTTTTGCTCTTATACCTACTGTGATTATTCGATTTATTGTACTAATATTTACCAATTGGCTTATGAAATGTATTCTGTTTTGCCTATTCTTAAAATTTCAGGCGGGAACATACAAAATGGATACCCTGTATTACATTTTTCTAAAATTGATAAACCATAAGTGATACTTTACTTGAACAGATTATGACATATTCCAAAACTTGTCAAATTTGGTATTTAAGACTTTTATATGAAGGGGAGCAACATATTAGATTTTGGCTTAAATTGATAAACCGGAAGTGATACTTTATTTGAAGTTCTGAACATATCGTGAAAAATATATTGATACAATCCAAAACTTTTCAAATTTGATATTTAAGACTTTCATATGAATGAAAAAAAAGGAAAATTGATAAACCGGAAGTAGTACTTGACAGAAAGCTATAAACGGACTTTCTTGAAAAAATATATTATAACATGATCCAAAACTTATCATCAAATTTGATATTTAAAACTCGATTTTGACTATACTTATATGATAAACCGGAAGTGGTACGTAATTTGGAACTCCTAACAGATTTTCGAGGAAAAACAATAAAATATAATCCAAAATTTCGTATTACAGACTTTTCTGTTTATTGGAACGAGAAATTGCTATTTTAAACATGGAATTGACGGGAGGTTACATGCTGCACACATCAGATTTTTGATAATAAAATGAAGATTAAATTTATATATACATATATATATATATATATATATATATATATATATATATATATATATATATAACTTAAATTTCTTATTCGATCAAATAGGTTTTTAAAAAGTTTATTTTTGTGAGTACATATATATATATATATATATATATATATATATATATATATATATATATATATATATATATATATATATATATATAACTTAAATTTCTTATTCGATCAAATAGGTTTTTAAAAAGTTTATTTTTGTGAGTACAGAGTTATAATATTCTATAAACTACTTGATAATATGAATAAGGAATACAGACTGACTAATCTTAAGTGTTACACGTGTTTTTATACTAATGTAATATGATAGAGTCACATACTGGTAAATCAGCACTTTGTCTATTTGTTAGCACTATAACTCCTCCCTCCTTAGATTCGAGCATCCTGGGGAAGTTGAAGTTCAACGTCTTCAGGGGTGCGAGATGACCTCTGTGTGGTTGGTTTCCTCTTCTTTATGTGTTTGTATACGAAGTACCCAACGATGATTGCAGCGATCGCATACAGGATGATGGACCATATACTTGGGATGTGCATATTGAATTTTTCTTCTGGTATCGAGACGATTGGATTGAAGGATATATCATTTAATTTCAAAGGATTTAGGTTAACGGAGAAATTTGTAATTTTGTACGATTGGGATTTTAAATTCAATTTAGGGAGTAATAGGGGTTGACCATGGTTTTCATTTTGGAATATTAGTATTTGTTGCCTGAAGTGAATTTCGCAGTTGTTTTGATTATTAATTAGAAAGATTCCCTCTAAGGTTTGGATGTTGGTTTCTTCATGGCATTTAATGGTGATTTTCTCCTCGTTTGGGAAAACGGCTAGGTATTTGTTGATTTCTGGAATCACTTCGACATGATTTGTAATTAAGTTAATTTTTGTATAATGACAGTGACTCGAAGTTTGATTTTGGAATATTTCTTCTTCGCACATCGCTGAGAAATGGGCGTGGTACTTATTAGGGCACTGAAATATTTTTGCTTGAACGCACATGTCATTCAGCGGCACGATCTCTTTATCAGATTTAAGAAGGTATTGTGTATTGGGAATGATTGTAATAAATTTTGATTCGTGTTTAGTTGGAATTGGGTACATGTAGTAGAGGTCGAAAGTTTTTTCAAAGTTTATGGGGGTAGAAATGAAATAGATTATTTGGGTTGCTTCTATTTTACAATTTATTTTTAACAACGACTCGAAGTCTAATAGATTCTCTTGTCTAGGTTCGAATGGTAACTGTAAATGATAGAATTTTGAAATTTGTTTTAATTCTGCTAGTAGCTCCATGGGGTGTATTATACTAGGGTGCAGCGTTCTTAATTTACAAAAGGTGATTGAATTTTCAACGTCTTGTAAGACATTTAATATAGAGTTGTATAATATAATAAGTTGATCGTAAATGTTTTTACCATAATATAGTATACTTTGAATGTGCGTATCCTTTATAATTTCGAAAAGTTGTAATATTTTAGATTTTAATATTTCTTCGTTGTGCTGGATATCCGAGATAGTTTTATTAAAATTTTGAATAATTTGATGATTCACCGAATATGAGAGTTTGATTTGACTTTCCAAATTATGCTCGTTTTCTTGCATGTGTGCAAACATTTCGTTGTATCTTTTGCCGTCTTCGGCATCTAAATTTCCGGTGACTGATTTGAATATTGACCCCAATCCATCTATTAAGCCACGTTTAGTTTTATGATGAACAGAATGAATTCCGATATTATTAATTTTTGTGTCGATATTTGTCCGAATAAATTCTAATATTTTATCATAATTTTCAAGTTCGTTGAAATGCTGTGAGTTATTAGATATGGTGGATTTTAGTGTTGAGTATTGTGTGTTTAGACTGCTGTACTGGTTAAGAAGAGCTTTGAGATTGTAGTAGTGTATGAATGTATGAGTCGTCTTTTCGAGTTTGGCAGGACCGAGGTTGATAGGAAGGATTCCGAGGTTTTCTGTTATGTTCCTAATCATTGTTCCTTGTCCCAATGCGAACAACCTGGAATTGGTTCAAAGGTGTAAGTTTTTTGTCTAGGGCGTTTAATGTTAGGTGGATATTCTCTGTGGTATTACCATGGGTGGTTTTGATTTTCCCTGTTTTACGATGTTTATTAATTTTGCTTAGTTTTTCGGGTTTGTATTTGTTTTTAGTTTTTTGTTGTTTCTGTTTATTTTTCACGTATACCCTTTTGGGGATTTCTGGCAGTTCTTCTTTATTTTCATTACATTTACTTATTACCTTTTCTTTATTCGTCTGAATTTTGTCTCTAATTGATTCGTAAAGTAATTTAGTTTTATTCTTGTGACTTTCTATATAATTGTTAATAAGCTGTTTTTCGAGGTCGATATTAAATGGAGAGTTAGTGTCTAAATGGCCGGTAATAATTTCGCACGGTTTCAATTTTGTGACCGAATGGATTGTGTTATTATAAGCTAATAACGCATAATTTACTTTGGATTCTATAGGCTCCATTTTGTTTCATTTTGATTGTTAAATAGTCTGATGTGTTCGATAAGGGTCGAGTGGAAACGTTCTATTATGCCGTTAGATTCTGGATGTTGTGAGCTTATGAAATGTATGTCGATTTTGTGTAGTGTCAGCAATTCTTTTACGACTGAGTTTTTAAATTCTAACCCGTTATCTGAAATAATTTGTTCTGGGATTCCGTGATGTGTAAAATATTTAACTAGATTATTACAAACTTCTATGCCTTGTCCTGAATTTAATTTGTATGCTTGTGCATATTTTGAAAATGAATCTACAATTGTTAAAAATTTTGCTTGTTCTAAAGTAATGCTGTCTACATGTAAAATTTGGAAAGGTTTCGTAGCTGTGGGTGTGATATTTAAATTTACTTTTAAGGGTCTCCTGTCGTACTTTGTTACTTGGCATATTTCACAGCTATTAATAAATGTTTGAACGGATTTCCTTAATTTTGGCCAGTAATATTGTTGTTTTATACGCGCTTCTGTTTCGTCGATGCCGCGGTGGTTAGTTTTGCCGCAATGGTAATTCGATATAATGTGTATGATTTCTTCCTCGTTGGTGACGTCACTTAAATATTTTGTACATTTTACTAAACATAGTTGAGAATTTTTAAAATAATTTTGAAGGATTAAACTGAATTTTTCGTATAGTTCATTTTTGAAATAAATGTGATATTTTACTTTTGGAACAAGATATTCTTTAATAAATGCAATCATTTCAGTTTTGTAATTAAATTTTGAAAATTCTACTTCCAATCGTAATTTTTTGTTATCGTATAATTTTGTAATTTCTACCTGTTTGGGGTTAAGGTCGACTTCGGTTATAATAATTTGGTTTTTGCCATAGTTTACGGGGCATTCTACTATCGGTATTCCGACGATAGGATTTTCTTTACTTGAATGTATTGTGATATCACTATCGCTTGTGTCGTCATCGTTTATCTCATTATGGTGTGAGTCACCTACCTCGACTGCAAGGGATTGAGTATCATCGTCTTTGTTATCTGTTTTATTCTTTAATTCTGTGTTAAAATTTTCTATGAATTTATGAAAGTATTCCATGTTTTCTGCTTCGTTTATATTTAATTCAATCTGGGTAGTTTTGTTTTCAGGGAGTTTATAAACGGTTATTAGTATGTCAGTGTTATCAAATATATTTTTTAACATTAATTTAATTTCGTTCCAATTTTGATTGTCAAGACCACATGCAATTTTTGGTATACTTAAATTTCTGATTTTGTGATGTAAACAGAATTTTCTCAAATTTAGTAAGGTATAAAATATGTCTTGTTTAGTGGGTTTATTGTAATAGTTTTCCTTTGTTATTAAGTATAGTAGATATCTTTGTGGGGTTTTTAAATATACTAGATTATGAAGTTGAGGATTTTGAGATTGTGCACATTATCAAATTTATTTTTGAAAATTTTGGCAATACCCGATGCCATTTCTAAATCTTTGCTCACGCAATGAGCTAGACTAGAGTCGGATGGTGCGTCGAATAGATTACCTATTACTTCTATAATGTTGTTGTTATTGTGATTAAGGCAATGTTTCTTATCTAAATAGTCTTTGTATAGAGCTAGTGGAGTGTCATTTAATTGTGTTTGTGGTTGTGAATTTTGAATTTTATTATTTTCGATAGGTATACGGCTTAAGGCGTCGGCATTGGTATTAAGTTTGCCTTTTTTATAAATTATCTCATAGTCATATTCCTCTAATTTGAGGCGCCATCTTATTAATTTTTGGCTACATTGTTTTAACGAGAATAGCCATTGCAAGGGTCGGTGGTCTGTATAGATTTTAAATTTGCGTCCCAATAAGTGAGTTCTAAAGTACTGAGTCGCCCAAATGATAGCTAACATTTCTTTCTCGATGGTGGAATAGTTTATCTCTGTCTCGTTTAATGTCCTGCTAGCGTAAGCTACCGGTAGGTCGTTGCCTAGGTTACCTTGAGATAACACGGCTCCTATTGCTACTTGGCTTGCATCGCATGTCAAGTTAAATTCTTTGTCGTAATCTGGATATTGGAGTAGTGGTTCATTAGTCAACAAATTCTTGCAATTTTCAAAGCATTGTCTGTACTCAGGGTCGTTGATGTCAATAACTGCGTTTTTCTTTAAGCGTCTAGTCAGCGGTTTAGTTATCTTCGCGAAGTCTTTGATAAATTTTCGATAGTAACCTAAAAGTCCTAGAAAGCCTTTAATTTGAGTTGTAGTTTTTGGAATTGGAAAATTTAGAACAGCCGAAATTTTGCCAGGATTTGGTTTCACGCCATCAGGGGTTACGATATGCCCGAGATACGCTACTTCCTTTTTAAGGAATTCGCATTTGTCTAGTTGTACTTTAAAGTTTGAATTTTTTAAACGTTCGAAAACTAATTTTAAATTTTGAATATGTTCTTGTAGGCTGGTGCTGAACACAATAATGTCGTCGAGGTAAACAAGGCATTTTTTGTTTACTAATCCTCTCAGAACATTGTCCATAACGCGTTGGAATGTCGCGGGCGCGTTTTTTAAGCCAAAAGGCATACGAGTGAACTCATAATGCCCGTCTTCCGTGTTAAATGCAGTTTTTTGAATGTCCTGTTTGTCCATTTCAATCTGGTGGAAGCCAGATGCTAAGTCTAAAGTAGTGAAATACTGACAGCGTCCGAGTTTGTCTAGTAAATCAGTTATGTTTGGTAATGGGTATTTGTCGCTAATAGTCTTTTCATTCAATTTTCTGTAGTCTACCACTATACGCCACTTGCGTTTACCGGTCGCGTCAAGTTTTTTGGGGACAACCCAAATAGGTGATGACCATGGCGAACATGATGGTCTAATAATATTTTGATCTAACATTTTTTGTGTTTGAGAACGTACCTCCTGCCGGTGAATTTCTGGGTATCTATAAGATTTCGTATAAATAGGAATTTCGTCACTTGTTTTTATGGAATGTTTAATTTGATTAGTAAATGTTAAATTCTTGTCATCTACGTGAAATATATCGGAATAATTTTGAATTAATTCAGTAATAGCTGATTTTTCTTCCGAATTCATATGATCTGTCCGAATTTTGGAAATATCAAATTTAATTTTTTCTGATTGAATGAAATTAAAGTTAGGTGATGAGTACGTTTCATAGTTGGAGATGTTTTCTACAGTAATTGGTTGTAATTGTGTGAATTCGATATGTGATTCCGAATTATTAATTGCAGTACAAAGTGCATGGTAATTATTGGCTGTGGTGACACATTCGGGGATAATTAGATTATTCTTTTGTTGTTTTGGAATTAGAATAGTTCCGTTTTGTTGGGTTACTTGAACTTTGATTACCTTTTCCGTTTTGGGATCTAATGTTACATTATTATTTGGATAGCTAATGTTGTTCGTATTAATTTTATTTACAGAATTTTGATGTTGAATTTTTATTTGACAGGTAGGGGTTGTAACTAAGTTTTTATTCAGATCTATAATTACTTTTAATGAACTCAGATTATCTAATCCTAATAAGAGATCGAATTCGTCGTGAAAGTCGAAAATGTGATATTTTAGACTTGCATTTTTCTTTATATTGAATAATTTTGAAATAGGTACGAGTGTGCTGTAATTTTCAATCGAAGTTCCATGCGCGGTTGAAATTTGGAATGGGTCTTTAAAAATAGAATTTTTGTAATATTTATGCGCTATGGCAGGTTTTATAAAAGATTTCGTACTTCCGGTGTCTATTAAAACCTTCAAATTATTTTCGGGAAATATAATATAAGGTAATTTACTTTTATTTGTCAAGTTCATTAGTTCGACTCTGGGTAATTGTTTTGTATTGTTTCCGAGGCCGCAATGTCTAAAAAATGATCGTCTTCAAAATTGTCGGGATTTTGTGGATTTTCATAATCGTTATCAATTAAAACTTGGTCAGTTTGTTCTTCGTTATCGTAATAAACATATGGGTCAACGGCAGGTACAGCTGACTCGTTGATATTATATAATTCTCCTGCTGTGTTAGCGCGGTTTTGTCCGTAGTGGTTTTGTAACTGTCTGGATGGGCCAGGTGTAGGAAGATATTGGGTTGTATTTCGCGTGGAAATACTCATCGGAGTAGGTGCAGGAAGGGTTTGTCTGGTGGATGGACCTTGACGTGGTGTTTGCGGTGTATATTGTCTTGCTTGTTGGGGTGTATATTGTTGTCTGAATGCCGTTTGTTGCATTGGTGAACGATGCAAATTTTTATTGGGTGTATAATTAAAATAGTGTATGGGTTTAGGAAAGTTGTATCTTGGTTGGTGTGTTTGTAGTTTTTGATTTAATTTCGGTGTATGCTGATTAGTGTTTTTGGATTTGGCGTAATATTCAAATTGAAAATCATTCGCTAGCATACTTAAAGCCGAATTTAGATCTGTAGGGTTTTTTGCCCTCATTAATTGTCCGATAGGTTCTTTTAAACCTTTTAATAAGACGCGCAAAGCATAATGTTGGAAATAGTCAATCATTACAACGGATGCTTCGGCAGCGGCGTTTGTTGAAATATTAGAAATTAATAAATTTAAGAGATGTTGCAAACGACCGTAAAAATCAAAAACGTTTTCATTAGGATTTTGTTTCAGTTCGGTTATTTCCATATTTAATGTGAACCAGTCACGTTTGTCCGAATAAGCATTTTTTAATGCTTCTTTTAAATCTTCCCATTTTTGAATAGTGGAACTTGCAATATTGATAGCTGCTTCGCCCTTAATTTTTGCTAATATGCTACTCATTAGGTAGTCATTTTGAAAATCGGTTGGGGTTGCAGTATTATAAAATTTTGTTACTAGTTTTTCGCACACACTAATAAATCTTGGGAGTAATTCGCGTTCCCCATGGAACTCTGGCACCATGTCCAAATATTCCTTTTTTAATACGGGGGTAACCATGTTTAATACTGGTGGTCTTAAAATGATATTATTAATAGGATTTCTATTTGAATTAATTATACGATCTTCTGTTTCGAGATCGGAGTCTGGTCCTGAATTATTTGAATCTGACAAAGATTCCTGCTCGCTAAGTGACATATGGTACTCACAAAAATAGCAGTGTCGGCTTCATGTGCCCTGAAGTCGTACACGGTCTCGAAGTTGAGTTGAGGAGTTGTACTGATGTCCGTTCAGCTTGGCTCGCTCGGCTCGTCGAGATGTTTCTTGCTTCTGATGTCCTTTCAGATGCAGGATACGGTGATCGAAGTATGAAGATGTTCGAATTTGCCAAATTAATCACGAAAGTGAAACAATTTATATTCGCTAAATTGTTTTGGCAATCCTACCAAGACTGCGCCACTTAAATTTCTTATTCGATCAAATAGGTTTTTAAAAAGTTTATTTTTGTGAGTACAGAGTTATAATATTCTATAAACTACTTGATAATATGAATAAGGAATACAGACTGACTAATCTTAAGTGTTACACGTGTTTTTATACTAATGTAATATGATAGAGTCACATACTGGTAAATCAGCACTTTGTCTATTTGTTAGCACTATAACTTATATATATATATATATATATATATATATATATATATATATATATATATATATATATATATATATATATATATATAGAATAGAATTCACTAATCCAAAAATGAAGATTAACTTAAACTTTTTTGTGAATCGTTAATATTTATTAATCTAAATACATACCTACATATTTACTTATGCTGGCAACTGTATTGATTTCCTTTTCTATTGTTTTATTTACTTTTTTCCTTTTAAAACGTTACCATTAATTTAAAATGATTAGTTCTTTGACAGTGACATTTATCTGTCAGTTGTTAGATACATTTGAATAACTGCATAACCAATGAGTTTTGTTTGTTTAAAGCGTAGGCTCCGGGATTTAAATTATAGATAATTTTATAAATTTAACCATAAAATATGTAGAAAAAGTATTAATGCAAATCTGTAGAAAATTTAATAGTCTTTAATTTTTATAGTAACATTAATCTCGAAAAATAACATTTAAAGGTATTTTTCGAAGAAAGTCTCATTTCGGTTATCCGATTTACATCAAAATCTAATGGGCTCTTTGCATATTACAAAAAGGTCAAAATACAAGGTTTCCAAATTTTCCGAATGTTAGTATTTGAGTTAGAACGGAGGATCCACACATACATACAGACATCATCGTGAAAATGTTAAAATTGGATTCAAAGAACATTAAAACGTGCTCATTTACCAAAATTTCGATATGCGATTTTTTGCACGATCCCTATATCTTCCTTGCCAAGGGTAGCGGGAGGTAAATATAATAAAACCTGCACAAATGGTGAGAAATATCTACAAAATTCTTTCATCTATTTACATTAAACTTAGACTTAAAACTTACAAAACTGTGGACTATATGACTGGCTTTTAAAGGGTCATTTTCTACTCCAGACTTATTTTCCGCCGGGATTTTTTTACATACTTTGCAAGACATATGGGACAATACTCTAACAGAAGAATGAACAGGGCTTCTGGATAAAATGGCTAATAGAATTATTAAAGATGTCATTACTAATAAAGGCGATGTAACCAATATTAAATGACGCAGTTCTTGAACAACATATTCAGTTTTTGTAATTTTAATTTATATTTTTAAAACTAGTCGAAAGAATTTGGGAAGTCAGGTGATTTAGACCCACAACCAAGCTATCAAATGCGTGACCACGCAACGAAGTATAAAATATTTTCTCTGTTTCGGAACTAGAATTTCACATTCTAGCACGTATATTGATGTTGGAAGGAGCTTCATTCTTAAACGATTTTTGGTGATATTTTCTTATTTGAGATTGGCATGACTGCAATAAATACACTAAATATCTAGGCAACGGGTATAATAAAAAACACAAATCACTGTCACCAACCTAATAATCCTACCAAAAAATTCCTTGATTGGAAATTGTTAAATATTTTTATTAAAAAAATAATGTAAATGGAGGTTTCAACAGCGAAAATACTATAAATTGCATGTTACAGAAGGCAATTCAAGAACTCGTTCGTTCGCCCACTAGCTTCTGCGCGCTCGTGAGCGAATTTGTAACTCGCGCTAGAATATGTTGCTTTCTGTAACTTATGTTTTAATATACTATTCTAAAATATCCAATGCTGGTACATTAATAGTTATACCATTGAATAAATAATAAATAATGTAGGTACTATATTATTTATACAATGTTTATATCTCCTGTTCAAAATGATATTAGAACTCTACATTTATTTTTTAGAGCTGAACGAAAAATGCTATACAACTATACAATAAATAATCCCTACAGACAATTTCCAATTATTTTCCTTCATAAATATATTTTTTGAAAGAAAACTATGTTCGCTCTTTTTGGGAAGATGTTTTAATGAATACAGTAGTTTTTTCTTATAAATTCAAACGTTTCGAGAGTCCAAAAACTCTCATCTTCAGCGAAATCTATAACATGTGTTTTTCAAAATTGTACATTTCTTTTTGTACATTTGTTTTCAGGATTTGTTTGCACACAAAGTGTTGAAATTATTTTTAAACCGAGACGACCACTAGTTTGACTTTACCTTCTTGCTGTATGTGTAAGGGATTAATACCCATTTTTTTTATTTCCTGTACAAAGTAATAGTATATTAAGTATTAAGAACGGTAAGGACAGTTTACCGATCGAAGACAATGTTTTGTCTGAGATCGGTAATTTCTTAACGTTCGTGAGAAAAATAAGATTTGAAAATTATTTTGACAAAAAAAATTATTTCTCATTTTTGAAGTAAGCTTTGATTTTTGTTTTTATTTATTTACCGGTTTCAGGATATTAATCCATTGTTTACATGTACAAAAGTAGGCTGGTAACTAAGTAATAACTGTATCTGTAAGGTACTGACTACGTTTACACGTTTGAGAAAAAATTACTTTGACTTGACTTTTAAAAGGCGACTTATGAAAAGTCAGTTTAATGGTGCGTTTACACATAAGGTCAAATCTACTTCACTTTACGTTTGTTACTTGTCCTTCACTAAACTTTGACTTTGACAGCAAAGTAAAGTTTGGTTATAATACGTGTGATTTAAGTTACCTATTTAACTATTATCATATAATCATAATTAAGAATAAATTATTTATAGAAAAAATGGATAGTAAACTACAGTATTAAATTTAAGTGCGATATTTTTAAATAATATAACTATGCAGCAACAATATTGAATGCGAAATAGATTAAAAAATAATCGCATAAAATATTTTAAAATTCGAGAAAATTTTAAATTCATATATAAAACACAAAATTGTGTAATTAAATATCCAATTATTAGGAATTTGTGGATGAAAACTAGATGTCACTCGTAGTAAAGTAAAGTATGTTCCGTTCGTTGGTTCACACGACCTTTTAAAAGTTACTTATATGAGTCAAGTCTATTTTATTTTGGACTTGACTTTAGGAAGAAAAGTAATAGGCGAGAGTGTTTACACAACGGCAAAAGTCTCCTTTTGAAAGTCAAAGTCAAGTCAAAGTACTTTTTTGCTATACGTGTAAACATAGTCACTATTTTCACCATACTGACTTGTCAACAACATTCTACAGAATGAAAATAAAATAAAATGAAGGTATAATGCTCTTCATTAATACATACAGATAACGTTAGTGTATCGTTCTAAATACGATTTACTTTATTCTAAAATAATAAACATGAGGAATAAAGCACACAATTTGAATATTTGTCATACTGACATATGTCAAAATAATTGTTCTGTTAACCAGAGCATTCTGAAAGTAGCATTAATGAGAGAATTTTCAAAAATGATATTTATTAATAATGTCTTCATTTTCTGAAACCGATAAACTATTGAACAAACCACGGATGTTAAGTATCATAACAAGCCTTAAATGTCTTAAAATCCTCGCTCTACGAGCTCGGATTTCAAACAGACATCTGCGGCTGTTATGATATACATAACATTCCTAGGTATGTTAATAGCTATTACCGTCTCGGCTCCTAAACGGTAAGTGAAGCTCATCACTTACCGACGTGAGTCACATCACTTACCGCTCAGTAATTTGTAAATAAGACCTACTGTCTTGGAAACACTATCGGTAAATATAAAAAATAACCCGATCGTGCAAAAAAAGTATTGTAATTGCGAAAAATTTCGGTTTTCAGATTTCAACGTAAATATACATTTTGTCCATCCTTGATTTCATTTTGACTAATTTCGTCGTGAAGTCTGTACGTACGTACGTATGTACGTACGTACATATCTCGCATAACTCAAAAACGGTAAGCCGTAGAAAGTTGAAATTTTATATTTAGGACTGCTATAATATCTAGTTGTGCACCTCCCTTTTTGGTCAGTACATAATTTCCAGAAGTGGTACTTCACATGAAGCCTATATTATAATGAAAAACTATTTTAAAATATAATCCAAAACTTTTCAAATTTGGTATATAAGACTTTTATGTCAATGGGTATAACATAGTAGATTTTGGTTAAAATAGACTAACCGGAAGTGATATATTACCTGAAGTTATTACCAGTTTTTTTTTTAATAAAATGGTTTTATTTTGATTTTAGAAATAAATGCTTCAAACAAAAGTTTTAGAGAATTAAATTCTGCGTCTAGCACATTCAATATTATTAAATTAACCCTTTTTATAAACGAGATATGTAAATTGAAGAATTATATACTTTTTGGTTTTTGTAATAAAGCTTGCTATGGATTAGGACAAAAAAGTTTAATGTTATGTTAAATTCTGTCAAATACGTGCAATTTTATAATTGGGTCTATACGAGTATTTCAATTGGTCTTGCGTACAAGGAAGTCGTGTGGTGTCCACATCAGATGTTTTTACTTATATTGTAGGTTAAACAAAGCTACATATTGTTAAAGAATTTAGGAATTTTGAAGGTTTCTTTTATCGCCGATAGGTAATGGAAGACTGTGTTTCATAAATATAGTTACTTAGAAAATATAAATCTCATAATCTGAAATATGCTTGTTACCGAAGCAAACAAAAATGTCATTTGCATATGATTCGTAGAGGTAGAAATCTGATCTGTTGTTAAAATAATATAATACAGATGAAATAAAAAGAAGAATTCAGCTCGTACTAGAAACAATGAAGTTTGTATTTTTTGTGTTTATTTCCTTAAGAGAAAGTAAGCAAAATAAAAATCAAATAATTAAAACTATGAACATATTTAATTTATGTATGTAAAAAGAGTAAATCTCAGTGTTTTTCTAGGAAATGTATAAAGTCTAACTCGAAAGAAAACTAATAGAACAACATAAACTGTTCATTCCCGTAAGTCAGTTTTAAGTTAGTTTAGTTTATTCTATGGACTGGCAGCGAGATATTTGTAATATCTCAGAATTTGCATGTTTAAAGACAATGAATATGAATGAGTGTATGTAACAATTACAAGAGTATGCGTTGGTTTATGGCTTTGGAATGTAAGACAGCTGTTATTAGAGAATGTTTAGACGTTGCTACGTCAACACTCGATGTAAATTTCACAGTAATTATTTGTTTTGTTTACTACCCAGCGACAGTATTTAACAACACATTTACAAAGATATAATTAGAGTTGAGGTTTGCAGACTGCTGTTTTCCTTCATATTATTTCTTTTAAGGTTTATAAAACTCCAGCGGTAAGCTTTCCCCACAAAAATATTACTTGTATAGTACATGTATTTCAAGCAAAGTAAGAAAGCATTTCAATGAATAATTCTCCTACTTTTTACTTCCTCGTACGAAGTAATGGAAGTATTGTAATCGCGAAAAATTTCGGTTTTGAGATTTCAACGGAAATATCAATTTTGACCATCCCTGAATCCATTCTGACTAATTTCGTCGTGACGTCTGTACGTACATATCTTGCATAACTCAAAAACGGTAAGCCCTAGAAAATAGAAATTTTGTATTTAGGACTTCTATAACATCTAGTTGCGCATCTCCCTTTTTGGTCATTACATAATTTCCAGAAATGGTACTTTATTTGAAGCCTATAATAGATTTTAATGAAAAACTATATTAAAATATAATCCAAAACGTTTCAAATTTGGTATATAAGACTTTTATATCAATTGGAATAACATAGCAGATTTTGGTTAAAACAGGCTAACCGTTGTTAACAGTTTATCTTGAATAAAATGGTTTCATTTTAATGTTAGAAATAAATGCTTCAAATAAGAGTTTTAGTGAATTAAATTCTGCGTCTAGCATTATTAAATTAGCCCTTTGTATAAGCGAGATATGTAAATTTAAAACTTATTTGGTTTTTGTAATGAAGCTTGCTATTGATTAGGACAAAAAATAACAAAAAAAAATCTGATGTGGACACCACACGACTTCCTTGTACGCAAGACTAATATGAAGTATAGACTCAATTATAAAATTGCACGTATTTGACATTAACAACTATTTTTATTTTTTTGTTATTTTTTGTCCTAATCCATAGCAAGCTTCATTACAAAAACCAAAAAGTATATAAGTTTAAATTTATATATCTCGCTTATACAAAGGGCTAATTTAATAATACTTGATGTGCTAAACGCAGAATTTAATTCTCTAAAACTATTATTTGAAGCATTTATTTCTAAAATCAAAACGAAACCATTTTATTCAAGAAAAACTGTTAAGAACTTCAGGTAATATATCACTTCCGGTTAGCCTGTTTTAAAATCTGCTATGTTATTCCAATTTATATAAAAGTCTTATATACTAAATTTGAAAAGTTTTGGATTATATTTTAATATAGTTTTTCATTAAAATCTATTATAGGCTTCAAATAAAGTACCATTTCTGAAAATTATGTAATGACCAAAAAGGGAGGTGCACAACCAGATGTTATAGAAGTTTTAAATACAAAATTTCAACTTTCTACGGCTTACCGTTTTTGAGTTATGCGAGATACGTACGTACGTACAGACGTCACGACGAAATTAGTCAGAATGGATTCAGGGATGGCCAAAATGGATATTTCCGTTGAAATCTGGAAACCAAAATTTTTCGCGAATACAATAGGTACTTCCTTTACTTTGTACAATGAAGTAATAGAAAATAGATGTTAATGTCAAATTACGTCAAACACGTGCAATTTTATAATTGGGTCTATACTTCATCTTCATATTGGTCTTGCGTACAAGGAAGTCGTGTGGTGTCCTCATCAGATTTTTTTCTCATAGAAATGAAAATATTAAAGGCAAAAAACAGAGTAATGAAATCAAATACCATGTATCATCATAGAATAACTTTAAATAGAAAACGTTGTTAGATGGGTTAGATCCAAAAGAAGCCAATGGAAAGATCATGTAGTTAGAATGAACAAAAAATCATGAAGTCAGGGAAAACACACACCATGTAGTAAAAACCATACAAAGACAATTAATAGAGGTAGTTGTATTTCAAACAAATTAACAAAGCATAAAGACACGCTAAACGATGGATGGGGAAATTATATCGAATTCCCACGAGATACACTAAGCACTGAACAATCCAGAAGGGCTTAGAACAGCTGGAAATCTTAAAAAAGAAATATAAGATAGTTTATTTTTATTGACAGTTAATCAATTAAATTATTTTTATGAATATTAATATGTTTTTTACCTTCCGTCACCTTTAGGTAAGGAAGGTATTGTCTTTGGTCAAAAAATTCGGTGGTGAGTTTTTGATGAATAAGCACGTTTTAATGTCCCTAGAATACGATTTTACTATTTTTATGATGATGTCTGTATGTGTATATATATATATATATATATATATATATATATATATATATGTGTGTGTGTGTGTGTGTGTGTGTGTGTGTGTGTGTGTGTGTGTGTGTATGTAACAAAATTTTCGTCTACGATAACTTCCATACAATAATTCTAAAAATTATAATTCTTTCGTATTTCTCTTTGTTACATCCATGTGAAGAGCTTATTAGATTTTGGTTAGAATTGGACAACCGGAAGTACCTTCATTTGAAGATTTTAACAGTTTTTCTTGAAAAAACTATGTTAAATATCATTTTTTCACATTTAATGTTATTATAAATATTAAAGAATATTTTATTCTCTATACTATTTGACTACATTTTATACTTAATATTGAATGGAAATAGAGTTAAAAAATTATAAAATAAATAAATATATCATCACGGCATATTACCCATTGCTGGGTGTGCCAATCTACTTTGTCACTTTGTACGCAGATATCGGTATGATGATGACATATTTGTACCGTGCGGGCGTTTACCAGGCGTCACCTCACGGGCACTCATTGCTGGCGTGGAGAGTGCACCACAGGGATCAATTTTGTGCCATTTAAAATTGGAAATATTTGGCGTCGGTCGGGATCGAACCCGGTTCCCCAGATTCGCAACCAGACACTCAGGCACGCGGCCACGAGACCCCATAAAAAATTATAAAGAAATTAAATTTCATAAAGTAGCCATAGCTATGGAAACAGCTACTATATTAAGAAAATTTTGATTGAGAGATGTCAGTGTCAAGTTAAATTGACATAGTGTGTTTGTCTTTTAATTTTACTGGAAATATAGGATCTTTTGCTATAAATTTTCTATATGGAATTTGCATAAAATACATGCAACTGTCGGAAGGTAAAGTACAAGAAATATAATCTTTAGCAAGGAATTTTTTGTATGAAATTTGTACAAAATACATATAACTGACGGAAGGTAATGTGCTGGCCACATCAGATTTTTTTTTCTTTGCAATCTTTAAAAATATGACCAAATTTAATAACTTAATTTAACATTAGCAAAAATACCAGTGAATAAAATCACCTGACAACTCGTTTATTGCCGTTACTGTTTTACATTCAAATAGAAAATTTATGAGACATGTCAATTGAGAAATCCGTCAGCAGGTGCCGTATATTACATAATGAAAATTTAATGTAGGTAATAATATTTCTTTCACTCTTTTACTATTATTATCATTATTATTTATTGAACCTATCCTTTTTCTTCAAACAGAAAAATCATTGGATGCCCAATAGACATTTAAAAAAAGGTACCTACCTAGGTAAAATTCTTTTGCAGGACGTATTTTTATTGCACAGCAGTGAAAGAATAAGGTAATATGGCTAAGTGCTAATGATAAATATTTTTAGTAACGCATTTGCTTATATTAAAAGTGACTTTTAATCCCATAAGAACATAATGTAATAACATTCTTCTATTTATCGTTTTTAGTCTAAAACCGTGATCAACAAAAGGAAATATGAATTTCTATATTGAAGAAAATTTGCGTATTACTTGACTGATAATATACGCAGGATCAAGATCTTACAAAACGCCGGCATAAAGATAAAAGCATTACTTTGTCTTTGGACATGTTTCACCATTCCATTGAGACTGTATAGTATGCAAGGATATTATTCAAGATAAATGATGTTCAGTTAAATAGGTATTTGATATTACAAAATATAATTTTATGCTGAAAACACAAGTTCTAATTTCCATTATTAAGAAGTGTTTGTAACAAATTTTTCCTTATTCTGTTAAAAATGCTAATACACTGTAAAGTTTTGATATAGCCGCAGTTATCTTTTTGGGTTGAAACTATGTGCAACCCCAGGGTAGAACAATTATTCCTTTTTAAAAGGCAGATGCACCAATCTCTGTTTAGGGTAGGAAAACCTACTTTACTCACAGGTAGACACGAAGTGACCATTCAGATAGTGGGATGCAATTGTTTTAAAGTGATTTGGAATTTCCGTAACACAAATTACCTGTAATTGCCTATGTGGTTGTTAAAAATGATTTATATAAAACCCTACATGGGGACATTGCAAATTCTTTGAAAAGTATGTTATATGAGTATTAAAGAAAAATAATAAATTATATTTAATAATAAATTTATTTGCTTATGAACAAAATTACACAAATAAAATTAGGTATACTGTAAGTTACACAACGTTTTATCTTTGAGGTGATGAACAAAGAAAATTGGCGCACCCAGCCGTGATTATTTATGTATTATATTTATTTATAAAATGAACTATGTAAAAAAAAAATTAACGTTCACTTGCTACTACTCCAATGTTTGTAGGTCTTAAAGAATATTTATTCAGTTCCCTTGGATCTTCTTGTAGCAGACAAGACAAAATTAGTATTGCTGTGTCTAATAAATATCTGCGAACAAAAGAGTTATTTATTAAAGTTTCATTCAATTTACATGTATGTTATTCTGTATCTCACTAAATCAAAATAGAGCTAAAAATATAATAAATTAATTTTTACACACTACCCTGTATTTACCATTACATGACCTTCGGAAAAACCCTTAGTTTCTGAGCTAACAAACACATTTTCTGAGACATACAAAATCTTTATTCGATCACTTTTCACTTCTAAAATCTTACAAATAACTAATATAATTTATTTATATTTATATAAAATATATTTTCATGGAAAATTCTAGGTTTTCATATAGTTTTGAGAGCACGTGTAAATAATACTTTAAATCAATTATAATGTGTTGTTTTGCGTTTCACATACTTATTTATGCATCTTATAACATGCTATGTATATTCAATAGTTTGTTACTAATCACTAACTAATAATAATGGAGAAGACGATGTATATGTTCTATGGAATTATAAAAAATATACTACTTAATATTAATTAACAAATTTTATTTGTATTAACAATGTATTAAATTGAGAAAAGGCCTTAAAGTTCAAATTTCTTTATTTTTCGTTTAAATTAACTAATATGAAAAACGGACGTTTTGGGCGAATATCCGCCCATCATCAGCTACATAAAAATATTTATACACAAATTACAAAAAATGTTACACTCAATAGAAACGAATAAAACACTTACCAAAAGGTTACACTGGCATTAAATGTATGACAATATGTTGAACAATATTAATGAAAATAAATTAATTATGAAATATACATATTTGATAAATGTGGACATCTTTATCCACTACGTAAGCAAATGTGAGGTAGCATAGCAGCAAAAGAAATGAACTAAAACAAAGTTTATTGGTGTAAAATATATAAGCAACCACAGGTTGGACCGAACGTAAAATAACTAACAAGAGAAAAGGCGGTAAAATTTAAAAACTGTTGAAAATGTTATTTAAATGTAAAACTGTTAGATCGAGGCTATTGCAGAATAGGTAAAAACAATACACAACAACGAAATGAACGAGAAATATATTGAACGCAACGCAGATAATACAATACACAAGAACAGGTACAATAAATATGAAATGAAAATAGTAAAAAATATAAAAGGTACTTTGACTAATGGGACTTGACAAGTATACATGGAGAACTTGATCAGCGACTCGGTTCTACAACAAAAGAATGTCAACATTCTAACACTTCCCCTCGAGTCGAAGATTCTCAAGTCCGGCTGATTTCAAGCAGCGTATGTGCTTCTCCTTAGGCAATCCCTTCGTAAGGAAATCAGCTATTTGATCATCAGTTGAAATGTGTTGAACGCGGAGTTCCTTGCGTTTCAGCACATCTCTCACGAAGTGATGTCTAATGTCTATGTGTTTACTTCGAGCGTGATATGTGGGGCTTTCTGCCAGTTTCAATGAACTTCTGTTGTCGCAGAAAATATTCATTTCGCCCAAAGCACAGAAACCTAATTCCTTCAGGA
This sequence comes from Harpalus rubripes, assembly GCA_963082715.1. Taxonomy (NCBI): domain Eukaryota; kingdom Metazoa; phylum Arthropoda; class Insecta; order Coleoptera; family Carabidae; genus Harpalus; species Harpalus rubripes. The sequence continues at coordinate 56,507,107 of OY720452.1, forward strand.
ATCTTTGTAGATATATGGCTTCCTTGACGCTTTCAGAGAGTGCCATATACTCGGCTTCCGTCGTTGACAAAGCGACGGTGCGCTGTTTCTTGCAATCCCAGGTTATCGGTCCTCCATTGAGCATAAATATGTACCCAGTATAGGACCTCCTGTCTTCGGGACAGCTTCCCCAATCAGCGTCTACGTAACCTTTGATTGGCCCTACGTTCGAGCCAAAAGTTAATCCAATGTCCATGGAACCCTTCAAGTATCGTAGCACTCGTTTGGCGGCCTTCCAGTGATCTTCACCGTAGCAATGGTTAAATTGCCCTAAATGACTTACGGCAAAAGATATGTCGGGTCGTGTACTTGTCGACAAATATGTAAGGGCACCAATCAGCTCACGGTATGGTAGCTTGAGGTCCTCTTCGGACTGTTCTTCCTTTTTCATCAGCTTCACACTCACATCAACAGGTGTTACTACAGGTTTACATTCCGCCATGCCGAATCGCGAGAGCACGTCGCAGATGTAACCACGCTGATGTATTGTTGTCTGACCATTGCGTTGATTGAATTCCATACCTAGACAATACTTTACATCCCCAAGGTCCTTGATTATAAAGTTCTTGGCCAACCCTCTACCAAGGTCAGCTATCTTCTTGTCGTTACGGGAAGCGATCAGGATATCGTCAACATAAATTGCTATGAATGTAGCATCTTCCCCAGATCCAATATAAAATAAACACGGATCTGATTCTGATGGAGTGGCACCCAAACTTCTCAGTGTTTCACTCAGCTTGAAATACCAACATCTTCCCGCCTGCCGGAGTCCATAGAGTGATTTTTTCAAAAGACAAACCTTATCTCCTTTACTTAACTCCGCAAATTCTTCGGTGGCTCCATATATATATTTTCTTCTAAGACTCCATTCAGATAAGCAGTTTCTACGTCGAACTGTTTAATTTTCATCTCATATCGAGCGGCGAGTGAAGCCATGAGACGAATGGATCCTATACGAGCCACAGGCGCAAAAGTCTCTGTAAAATGTACACCGGGTTGTTGGCTAAATCCCTGTGCAACTAAGCGCGCCTTTCTCCTCTCGAGACTGCCATCTGATTTGTACTTATTCCTTAAAACCATTCGGCTGCCGACGACTTTCTGTCCTTTGGGACGATCAACGAGTATCCATGTCTCGTTTTTTATGATAGATTTCATCTCGGAAGCAATGGCTTGACGCCATTCATCAGCATCGGATCCATTCATTGCCTCCTTCGTGGGTATCTCCGAAAGAAAACTCTGCTCCCTCCATTCGACGTTACCAGATTGTTCAGAAACAACTTGATACTGTTTCTTCGGTCTTCCCCTTAAGCCTGACCGTATGATTTTTGGCCGGCCTCGGCCTCTGATTATTCGGTGCGACTCAGGGGCTGCGTCTTCAACGGGAGCATCTTCGTCTTCGACATCAAGAATCTCTTCATCTTCATCTGAGGTATCGGACTGCACTACATTTTCTCTGTTGCATGTAGACAATTGATTATCTTCAGCTGCGTTTCTTGAAAATATTTCAATGTCTGAGAATTGTCGAATTTGGGTCGAGTCTTCAATCCGTGTGTCTTTACCTGGGTTGTCAATCGACGAACGGAGCAAGTCGTTTTCAATGAATTTCACATCACGACTTATTAATACTCTACGCTCCTTTGGCGACCATATGCGATATGCTTTGGATTCATCTGCATATCCAAGAAAGATCCCCTCCTGCCCTCGAGAGTCGAACTTTCCTTTGGCAGGTTGTCTATCCAGATAAAAAACTTTACTTCCGAATGTTCTAAGGTACGACACGTCTGGTGTCCTGCCGGTCCATTTCTCATACGGCGTATGACCATCCAGGCTCTTCGTTGGCAAACGATTTCGGAGATAATTCGCAGTATTAACTGCCTCAGCCCAGAAAGTGTTGGGTAAATTCGCTTCCTTCAGAAGGCACCTAGCTACATCAAGGAGAGTGCGGTTTTTTCTCTCCGCGATGCCATTCTGTTCTGGATTGTACGGAATTGTTAACCTCCTAGCGATCCCTCTGTGTAATTCATTATTAATGTATTCGCGGCCATTATCAGACTGCAGACACTTAACAGCCTCGCCCTTTTGTTTCTCGACTAAAGCTATGTAGTCCTTAGTAGCCTTGAATACTTCTGTTTTTGATTTCAGAAATCTAATCTCGCACCATCTGGAGCAATCATCGATAAACTCAATGAAATATCTCGCTCCTCCTAAAGATGCCGTCCTCATGGGTCCGCACACATCGGTATGAACAATTTCCAGTATCTTCGTTTGACGATTTGATTTCTTGGGGAATGGGGACCTAGTCATTTTTCCTTGCAGACAGACATCACAGTTCAATTTTCTCGACGATTGTGTCAGTTGAACTCCTCTCACGTGACCTTTGCGAACTACGTCTTCTAAATCTTTCGTGTTAACATGGCCCAAACGTCTATGCAATAATTCGAGCGATACCTTCTCATTCGAAACTGAACTAATCGCTCGCGCATTTGGTCTGGATTCACGCACGAAATACAAATCATCGACTCTGTCAGCGCTTAAAACCACATTTCCATTCGGTTCCTGTACTGTGGCACCATCTTTTCGAAAGCATACGTCGAATCCTCGATCTGTAATCTTAGCCACCGACAGAAGATTTGTTCTCAAATCGGGAACGTATAGTGCGTTGTTCAGTGTTACGTTCTTTTCATTACCGAACACACTTGTAGCAAACAACACATTTCCCTCGCCTATCGTTTCGGCTGTCGCACTGTTCGCAAGATTAAGCGTGCCTCGTCTTGAGTACTGAAGGTTTTGAAAGTGTTCTGTCTCGTTGCACATATGCGTCGTAGCACCACTGTCGAGACACCACTTTCGGTTTAGGTCTACCGATTTTTGGTTTGAAACATTTAGACAAACATTATTTGCACATTTTACGGTTTCCTTTTTGAATTTTGAACATTCATTCGCCTTATGTCCAGGCTGTCGACACTTGAAACATCGAAACACTTGTGCATTTTTTCGTTTTCCACTGTCGTTCTTGAGTGTTTCTGTCTTGTCTTTTCGATCGCGCCATCCGCCGTTCCTTTTCGCTATCATGGCATTCGATGATACGTTTCGAACGTCACTCTTGCGTGCATCACTTTCCTCAATAATTTTTATACGAAGCGCATCCGGAGTCGGTAAGTCGTCGCGTGATTCGATGGCGCACCGAAAATTCTCGAAATCAGCGGGTAAACTATACAGCAATAAGATTGTCAGTAAGTCCGGATTAATTATGACGTCCATGTCAAGCAGCTTGTCAACTGTATCAAAAAAATTATCCAAGTGTGCTCGCACGTCACCGCTGTCAATCATTTTTTGTAATGTCAGTCTTTTCAAGAGAGTTGCTTTCCTTGCCGGACCTTTCGACTGATAAATTTCCTCTAATTTCAGCCATACTTCACGTGATGTTTCGCAGTTTTTAATTTGCTTCAACTCACTCGAACATATAGACAGGATTATGTCCGACCGCGCTTTCATATCGTTCCTGACCCATTCTTTAACATTGCCGGCATTCGCACCATCTTTCGATAACTCGGGTTTCGTGATGACGCCGCTCACATATTCCCACAGATCAGCCTTAATCAACACAGCTTGCATCTGTAGCTTCCATGTGTCAAAATTGTCTTTACCCAAGAGCTCAATCCTTGACACACTCGCGGAATTCATGGTGCTGTCTTCGAGTTCTCGTTTTAAATGATATCGTTTACCTATCTAGCTCTATACACACGTTTCTGGCGCCCATAACCTGTTAGATCGAGGCTATTGCAGAATAGGTAAAAACAATACACAACAACGAAATGAACGAGAAATATATTGAACGCAACGCAGATAATACAATACACAAGAACAGGTACAATAAATATGAAATGAAAATAGTAAAAAATATAAAAGGTACTTTCACTGATGGGACTTGACAAGTATACATGGAGAACTTGATCAGCGACTCGGTTCTACAACAAAAGAATGTCAACATTCTAACAAAAACATTTTGTTTGTAATCTGTTTTTTAAGTTACAAAATTTTGTAAAACTCAACATTTTATATTATTTTTGCCACTGTTTACCTATTATTTCTTTAAAATTATACACATATTACATTGTTATGGTTTATTAATGTCAAGTCCATATTTGTATGATAGGAACTGTACCTTAAATTGAACGCAGAATATACAGCTTAAATCAACCCTAAAGGTCTAAACATGTTACAAAAGTAGTAGCACCTACCTAACATACTTATACAGTGCAACACAGATTCCTGTAAGTGACTTAAATTTGTCCTACAAATATCCTACCTTTCGACCTTCCTACTTTAAATCAACTCTAAAGAAGATTCAGCAACTCAATTAGAGATTCATCTTCCCTGTTTCTACCCTAAATCTTTACAGTGTATTATAAAAAAATTATATTACGCATACTTGATTATCTAATACCACCGAATATCCATATCTACTGTGGTAAATGCACTACATAGGTCGTACATGAATTCCAGTTACCAAATCACTAATCATTTAATACACTCGGCTTCTCATCCGTTTGAAATGAAAATAATTAAACAATGAAATACATGGAATACCTGTCCCATGTTCCATATAATAGAAAAGGGATTGTGAATTAATCATTTAAATTCTTTTGTGATATAGGATTTCAAACAATAGTGTGCTAGTAGTTAATGTCATATAAAAACAAATAGAAAACAATATTATTTAGTAATTAACGCGGCTATTATGAAGAGATATACCTAGTGAATTATTCCAGTGAATAACATCCGAAAATCAATTCTAATTCGTGCTACAATTTTCCCATAGCAAAATAAATTCATCGCAGTGTACAAAATAGCTATCTGCTTTCTCATTTCCATTTCGATTTGGTTGTGTTTGGTGGCAGCAGCGCAGAGCTGCTGTAGAGAGGGAAATAATGCCTACACGAGTAGCAAATTAAGTTTATCTGCGCAAATAAATTGCGCCGCAACTTATTACCAACCAAACTGCGTCGAAAAGTGAATAGAGGTCTGATTGTAATGTTTGTTTTTCCCCAAGAAACGGAAAGACGGAAACGAGTCTCAATTAGCCTCTTTATGAACTCGACAAATTACAATCATTTCTTCATCAGGTTAAACGTAATAAGGAAACCAAACCACCAAGAATTCTTCGCTCCTGTTTTACTTAATTGCTTTTTTATTCCGCGTCTTTGATTGACGGTTCACGCGCTACGTAATTAATAAAACCTGTGACAAATGTGCGTTTAGCCGGAATCAAAATCAAAGTGTGCTGCACCATTTTTAATTGTACTTTTTGTTTTGTTTTGTTTTGTTTGGTTTGGTTTTGTTTTGCTTGTTGTTTTTTACAGTCGTGTTTTCAACTGTAAATCATTTTTATTTTACAAGTTTAAAGTGGAAAATTAAAGATGTAATTTAGAAAGTTATTCGTGAAAATTAAATTTTACTTCCAATTTATAAACGCTAAGATTGATTGCTTCACATCAGCAGCTACTGGGATCACTGTCAGTTGTCATTTCGCTTAAATAAATTGAGTTATAAAAAGAATACCTACATGAATAATTGCTTGCTGTACTTTTATATATTTTCGTACTTTATTGGTTTCTGTTTTCAGTGGTGTTTGTACGACGAAATAATAAACGCTCGTTGACTTTTATTATTAACACCCACGGTGAATGTTAGGAATTTCTTCTGTGTCTAACAATATATTTATAATATGTACGTAGGATGGTCTTTTCTGGTAGATATACTGGGCCGAATTCAGCATTCTTCACTAGTGTAGTGATCGTCTCTAGTAACTATGGAAACAACTTGCATCTTTTTCGTATTAATGAATCGATGCATATGTCTCTCTTTATTTTATTATTTTTAGATAAGCTTCTTTAGTTAAAGAAGAGTGCTGAATTCGACCCATTATGTTTATCAAAAAAAATATCTCTAGAAATATGAATGAAAGTATAGTATAGTAAACATTAAAAAATTTCTAATCTTTTCACATTTGACAAATGATCCATTTGTTCAGTGGTTCTCACTGACGTCATGAAGGTTCTACGGATGTGCCATAATTTTTTTAGTGTTATATTATATTATGGGGTCTCGTAGCCGCGTGCCTAAGTGTCTGGTCGCGAATCTGGGGAACCAAGTTCGATCTCGACCGACGCCAAATATTTCGAATTTTAAAATGGCACAAAATTGACCCCTGTGGTGCACTCTCCACGCCAGCAATGAGTGCCCGTGAGGTGTCGCCTGGTAAACGTCCGCACGGTACAAATATGTCATCATCATTACTGATATCTGCGTACAAAGCAGATTGGCACACCCAGCAATGGGTAATATGCCGTGATGATATATTGATTTTATTTTATTTATATTGAAGCATTAAAACATCTTGTATTCACTTATTTATTCATTTATTTTTACCTGAATTTTTAACAATATCTTGAACAATATAAAAAATGTATACTGAACAAATTAAACTAGCAAAAAAAATATTCATTATCATTTACAAAAACAATTTTCCTATTTGAAATATTCATACAGAAAAGCAAAGCGGTGACATTTCGCGTTAACTGATGCAACTAAAAGAGCATATTATTAGAATAAAATACTGAAATCTAATAATATTTTTAAATCAGTTTGGGACGTCATTAAATAAAATTCAGGAAACATTGTCTAGAAACTAATAAAAATTTTATGCTTAATATCGACGATAAAATTATAAATGATCCAAAGGAAATTGTTAATACTCCCAACAATTTTACTAACAACAATAAAACTAATTGACAGATAATTCAAATAAATATGTTTTGTTTTTAAATATACCTACCTACTTTGATTTCGCATCAACACTCAATCAAAATTATTGTTCAAAGACAATTTACGCTAAATAATTGATTACATTGTTGTCGACACTCACGTCGGCCCAAAAAACTAACTCTATTTAACCATTGGGGAGAAAATAAAATATTGGACAGAATAAGTTTTTTTTTTTTTAAAAAAAAAGAAACACATCTAAGATGTGCTCCCAAAGATGCACCAGATGTGCAGTGTCGTAGTTCTTATAGTTCTAGGGATACCAATGTGAGAAAATGGCTTCTATCTCCGAGCCAGTAGTTGAAAATCAACTTTTTTGTTGTACTCTTTCCCTTCCGTCATCTTTAGGTAAGGAAAGTATTGTCTTTGGTAAAAAAATTCGATGATATGTTTTTAATGATTAAGCACGTTTTAGGGTCCCTAGAATATGATTTTACTATTTTTACGATGATGTCTGTGTATGTATGTGTGTGTGTGTGTATGTGTGTGTGTGTGTGTTTGTGTTTGCGTGCGTGTGTTTCCGTCCGTGTGTTTCCGTGCGTGTGTGTGCGTGCGCGTGTGTGTGCGTGTATGTGCGTGTGTGTGTGTGTGTGTGTGTGTGTGTGTGTGTGTGTGTGTGTGTGTGTTTTGTGTGTGTGACGATTCTTTCGGATTGCATAACTCCAATACCATACATTTCCAAAAATTACAATTTTTGCGTATTCCTTCTTTATATCCATGTGAAGAGCTGATTAGATTTTGTTTATAATTGGTCGACCGGAAGTACCCTAATTTGAATATATTAACAGTTTTCTTGAAAAACGCTGTTAAATATCTTTTTTTCACATTTAATGTTATTATACTCGTAAATATTAAAGAATATTTTATTCTCTATACGATTTGATTACATTTTATACTTCATATTCAATGGATATAGAGTTAAAAAATTAAATTTCATAAGCAGCCAGCTGTGCTACAACCATGGTAACATCTACTATACTGTATCCTGTATCTGGTATAAGAATGCAGTGTAGATTGGTATAGAGACAACATTTCACGGCTTGTGATTGGTGCAAACACGAGACAGTTTTAAACTGTCCAAATGTTATATAAGTATTGCAACTTTTATTCCTGCAAATAAATATTTTCAATATAAATATAATTGAAACTAATACTATAACATAAATAGTTAATATAAATATAAAAGACACATCAACTGTCAACTTGTCAATAACTATCAAAAATATTTCATTATTTATTCAATTTCGCATGTTTGATGAAAATGGTTGTCAAATGGATGATATTGAAGATGTTCCACCTATAAATGACGTGTCTGAAAGTTTCGATTATTGTAATATTTAAATTTTATCGAAATAAATCTTAGAATCGTATTTAACCTTAAAATGTTGCTGCGTAAACCGCTGCTCCCACCACTGCAATCTTAAATCAAATGCAGTATATATTAAGAAAATTCTGATTGACAGATGTCAGTGTCAAGTGCAATGAACATAGTATGTTTGGGATATAATTTTACTGGAAATATAGAAACTTTCTGTGTGGAATTTGTACAAAATACATAAAACTGACGGAAGATAATGTGCTGGACATATCAGAATTTTTTTTCTTGTATTTCTTAATACTTTGTGTAAATGGAATATCCACCAAATTGTACATAATGAAGTCATAATATTAAGTTAACAATAAAATAACTGCAACTAACAATCATGCATTAGCACATCCTGGAATATACAAAAGAGACATAAGGGAAAATTGAATGAAACGAAAATGAAATTCCTCAGAAAGATTTCAGGAAAACAATATGGAACTGGGAAATAAATGAAAACCTAAGGTTGATGAGAAATAAAGAAGTAGGTAACCAAACAAAAGCATGCAAATAGGCTGATATATACACATAATAAGGATCGGTCAGAACAGCAAATTAAGGAAAGTATGAATAAAAGAAGAGGAAGACAGGAAGAACGAATAGCAGAACTCAGAAATAAAAGGTAAAAAATTAGAAGGAATAAAAACATAGCTAAAGGAAGAAATTGAAGGAATGGATTAAAAATTAATATGTATGAAAAGGAAATCGCACATCCGACTACGGGTGTTATAGAAGAGAAGAAGAAGATTATCCTTTGAATAAAAATAATCGTTTTCAATTCGTTTCTAAATTAATATTATTAAATATTGTGCAGAAGTACGACTATACTGTAAATATAAAGATCTGATATATCACGATACATTTGTTATCAAAATAAAGCTATTTTTTCTCTTTCTTCAAATAGCCTTTGCTTTGGTATTTCTATATATGCAGACACATAATATAATTCACGCCTTATCTGACAAAGTAAGTTGGCGAAAGCCTTTATCCTTTAACTTGTAATCATTCTACGCTGTGCAGCAATGCTATACATTCTTAAACACACTATTTCACTTTATCTGCATCCACACACATACTTTTATACTTCTCATACGAGAACGAGCCAAGTTTACTACTTCTATAAACTACAAGCACAAAAGGAATTATCCTGTAAGTAAATTCTTCAATAAACATTAAATAATAGTTACCTACTCTTCATAAAATTTATAAAAAGTGAAATAAAAAATACGAGCATAACAAATTTAGTACAATTGAGAATTTGTGAGGTGTTGGAAAAAAGGAATTGCGACAAATCTACCTAAAACTAAATCATAATTTAAACAGAAATCTGCAAGTGCTAATTACTTAATAGTCCAGTAAATGAAGGATTTTACCCTATAAAAGGTCGGGTAGATCTGAATTTTTGATATGTTGTATAGGATGGTTGGTTAATGAAAAATCCAAATTTCCACAGATCCTTTTCCTCCGCTCCCTCCGCCATCTTGTGAAAACCACCACAAAACGGCGCTTTTTTCAGTTTTTCACCTATAACTTCTATCTGGTGAAATTTACCGAAAAAAAGTTACTAGCCGACTTGTAGAGGATGAAATTTCCTAAAAATTTGATACGAAAAGTTTTTTTCCACGATTCATAGCAACGGAGCTATGAAGTTCCCAAAAAAGGCAACAATTGCGCACTTAGCAAAATTTTGAGTTTCTTTCCACTTTACATCGCAATAACTCCGTAATACTTCATTTTAGAGTAAAAGTCCTCATAATGAGTCTTGTAGAGAATTTAATTATCTACAAAATCCATTTATCAATTTCTTTTTACGACCATTGCAACAGAGTAGGGGTAAATTTACAAAAAAAAAAACGAAAAAGTGTGTTTTTTCCAAGTTTAGTGCAGCAACAGTCTTTGGCTCATATTTTCTAATTATACAACTATTATTTTAAATAGAATATCCTATATTGATGCAAAATAACCTTTTTTTTCTCTAAAATTCACCAGATAGAAGTTATAGGCGAAAACTGAAAAAATGCCGATTTCTGTGGGTTTTACAAGATTGTCGAGGGACCGGACGAAGGGGATTTGTGGAAATTTAAATTTTGCATTAACCAACCATCCTATACAACATATCAAAAATTCGGAACTACCTGATCTTTCGTAAGGTAACCCACTTTTTCAACCTCTGTTTACTGCACTATAAGTTCGGAAAAAAATTCTGGCCTATGATATATATTAGGTGTTAAAAACAATTATTACTCGAAATTTCATTCATATACCTACAACATTTATTCTTACGAAACCGACGTTTCGGTATACAATGGGGACATTTGCCATAAACGACTTTAGTGTTTGTGATAGTAAAATTCATTCGTTCACATCTAAATAATGTAAGAAAATATTTAAAATTTAATCAAATAAATTTCTTAATATATTTTCTCTAACACTACTATGGAATTCATACATTCTATAACTGAAAACTGTTACAGAATGAGGACATTCTGTCATACTGTTACGGAATAATATTCCGTAATAGGCAGTCACAGACCACTAGTTTTTTAATTCACCCATTTAAAATACATGGGAAACGCAATTGTTTTCAAAATCAAGACGGCTTTGCTTAGCGCTTTGTTTCTTTTATTTTGTCACCTCAACTGCCGTAACTGTCAAATTATAAAAGAAATGATTACAAAATATTATTATACGCCTTGTTTTACGCGTTTTGAAGCGTTTATATGGTAAGTTAAGTAAAAATTATTGCTTTTATAACATACCCATAATATTTTATTATTTTTTGAAAAATGTCAAGTGATGAGCAAAATATATTTTTTAAATAGTGTTAGAGAAAGTATAGTCTAAAACTCGTACGGAATAGTATTTCCGCCACTCGCGAAACCGTAGACCTCGCCTACGGCTCGGCCTACAAACTTTTCGCTCGCACGGAAATTATCTATTCCATACTAGTTATAGAATATACTATTAGATATTAATTTCCGAAAACTGGTATTTTTGCCCTCTATAGAATGTCCTTGAAAGCTGTGACTTCACAATCAACTCAGCTGTGGCAGAGAGGTTGGTTTATTTATTGTGACGAAAGAGATTTGTGCTCTTCTCGCCAGTATTTTATAATGTCTGCAATACGTAATTGTATTGTACCTGGTTGTTTTAATAATTCTAAGGATACGCCTACGAAAATGTTTTTTCACGTTCCAAGTAAAGATACAATTAGTAAAATGTCGTTTGAGGCAGTGTACGCTCCATGTGATGACAATGAAATTACCAAAACCAGAACATTGTATTGTTATGAAGATCATTTTGATGTAGGTATATTTATAAAATAACAATTATAAACATTTACAGCAAACTTTCTGTACTTTCTCCAGTTGGAATCCGAAAACCCGTAACGCTTTAATTTGTATAGTTTACTGCCAATTGAATTGGACATATTTTAAATTGATTGGCGGTAACCAAAAAAAATTATAAAACAAATGGAAGAGTCCCAACTTTCGTTATTGGTAAAACCAGGGTCCATTTCGACACACTTTCAACTCAAGCAATCACAAACAATGATACCATACCACGTGGTTGACAATGACAGCAGCTGTTATTATCTGAAACATCTTGTTAATACTATATATGAAGTTGAACTTACAGAAAAAAAAAGCTAAATGACCCCATTGTGTTTTTTTTTTGCTAATTTTTGTTCCCGTTTTCACTTAGAATGATTATTGTGGTATCAATAGAAAGATACAAATTTTCTGCAACAAATAACACCAAAGTTTTATAAGTATATATATATATATATATATATATATATATATATATATATATATATATATATATATATATTAGTGCACGCGTCATTCTTAGAAACGAGCGGCTTGCCGCGAGTTTTCTAAGGGTACAAGTGCGCTGAAATGTCTTATAAAACGTGTATTTTATACTATTTTTTTCTATTTTGGTAATTTTTTTTCAAAAAATGTACGTTATTTCATGCCCAGGAATTTCAATTTCAGTTGTTTAATATGTACTTTATGAAACCCATTTGGATATTAGAAAGAAGTACTTTATGACATCTAAATGGGTTTCATAAAGTACATATTAAAGAACCAAAATAGAAAAACTAATTATTAAATATTTTGGTCATTACATAATTTTCAGAAGTTATACTTTATTTGAAGCCTATAATAGATTTTAATGAAAAACTATTTTAATATAAAATCCAAAACTGTTCAAATATAGTATATAAGACTTTTATGCCAATGGGAATAACATAGCAAATTTTGGTTAAACTAGGCTAACCGGAAGTGATATATTACCTAAAGTTATTAACAATTTTTCTTAGATAAAATAGTTTTATTTTGATTTTAGAAATAAATGCTTCAACTAATAGTTTTAGAGAATTAAATTCTGCGTCTAGCACAACCAATATGATTAAATTAGCCCTATTTGTATAAGCGAGATATGTAAATTTAAAAATTACATACTTTTTGGTTTTTGTAATGAAGCTTGCTATGGATTAGGACAAAAAATAAAAAAATAATGTTAATGTCAAATTACGTCAAATGCGTGCAATTTTATAATTGGGTCTATATTTCATGTTGGTCTTGCATACAAGGAAGTCGTGTGGTATCCACATTAGATTTTTTTGTTAGTGCTAATATATTATTAAACTATAATACGTTAATAAAAAGTTTTAAATAAAAATGTGTTCTATATATTCACCAAAACTCCTATATTTTTGTACATTTTATTGTCCTGTATAAATGCTTTTAAAATTTGGCACCCTTTAATGTTCATGCTTCCGAATGTTATTACTTTTTAGAGAGGAGTCAAGACTAATCACTAATTGATCAAACTAGATTTGCTTCAAACAAAAGACAAAAAGAGTAGAAAGAGGAACATATTTATAAATAGATCTGCCACTGAAACGCCCAATTGTAGAACATTTTCGGTTTGCATTGAATTGAATCCATGTAGGTTGTATTCTTATTCTTTTATTCGAATTCTGTTACATTTGTCCCAATAAGAATTAAATGAAAGCGTAATACAATTGAAAGCTCGCGCGGTGTTAGCCTAAACTCATTGTGGAAATTCTCGAATTTACCAATCAATACCTTCTCTTTTTCCACTGTAATCACATCTTCCAGGCTCTTACCCAGGGCGTAAAGAAACCAACAACACCTCAACCGTAACCGCGAGAGGTTTTTGCCGCCATTACGGCTTCGAACACCGAAAACCCGTAACGCTTTAATTTGTATAGGTTACTGCCCCGATCCTAACCTCACCGCTCCTAATATTCTAACAAAAGAAAAACCGAACATCGGGTAAAAAATGATAGTGCACGATGCGGGTCGAGAAAAAACGAAATTGATCGACGAAGAGGAAGACAGAGATAGATACATAGACATGATAATGCGTGGGAGTGAAATGGGAGAAGATTTACGAGGTTGTCAACACATACCGATGGACGCCATTAATGCCGCGTTTTTACTCTTCCGCTGGGATGTCCGGTTACTAAAATTGAGTAATTTTTTAAATCATGACTCATTATCGATTCGACCTTTATTGATCTTATTAATTGTTTTGTGTTCATTAAAACTCGATAAGATTTATTACCCCATCTGCGGCTTTTTGCATCGACTGGTCTTTTAATTCTTATCTAATGGGTAATTTCCTTTCGCGAAGATTGCTCTTAATGCTCATTTTATTAGACCCAAGGAAAGAATTTTCAGCGAAATTCAGTAGTTAAGAACAGCACATTCAGGCAAATAAAAAGGATATTAATATTTAAAAAATTTTGCAAAAAATTCAGTCTCATGATTCTTCTTAAGGTACGTTTGTTTGAAATTGCACTCTAAATTAATGTCAAATGACTTTAGAGTTATAATTGTAAAGTTACATCAAATGTACAATCTATATCATGAAATTGAGTCTAATGTTGATATATTTTATGACTCACTCACTTCATTACGTCGTCATATTAGTTAAATTTGTAATTATGTTTTATTAGTTTATTGTTATTTTCTTATATACTGCTTACTGTTTTCATTGTTCATTGTTCGGACTTTGTATTCTTAATTTGTTCCTGTCCAAATTTGGGTTCGCCTGTTAGGACACACTTAATTTTATTTTTATATTTTGCGTTCATAATGAAGTCATTACGATATGCAATTGCGTATCGTAATGACCTTCATTTCGATACGCAATTTTTTGTTTTAGACGGTTGGTACTAGATGACGTTTCTTTAACCCATTTTTACCTAATTTATTTTTAGTTAATTGACAATTCATTTTAATAATATGTCGAAATTATTATTATTATTATTTTTATTTAGGGAAGATTATTTACATGAAAATGTACAAATGCGCAAAATATAAAAAATAGTATAAAGAACTCATTTTATAAGACTTTCTTTCGCACTTCTTCAGATAAAGAAATACTAGAAGATTAATCACAGAAATGTACCGTTCTGTTAATATAATAGTGCGTTTATAATAATAAAAAAATATCACTGAAAACGTCTCTTTTTCGAGAGATATTCATAGATAGAGCCCCGTTATTTTTTTTCTATTCTGCGCATGTAACAAAGCTGTTACAGCACCCAAACGAGTTCGTTAATAGCTCATTTTAATACTGTAATAGACTAGTGCAGTTTATTTTTTTAAGATTGGTGGCTATGAATGTCAAAAAATATCAAATGTCAAATCTCGGTAAATAAAGGAACACAAACGATTGTTAAGAATACTATTTTTGTATAATTATGAATTTAAAAGTAGTAGTAAGAAGAAGGGAAGAAGTAGAGTAGTAAAGTTAGAAAGAAATAGAATATATCGTTTATGGTTGATGATATAAAAGGTTACGTTATTGACCGTCAAACTTCACATTAGTATCACCTACTGACACAAAATTCCCTAAATTTTGACACCACGGTATTTTTATTAAAAAAGTACATAAATGGCAAATATAGAAAAAATAGTATAAAGAATTCATTATATAATTGTCAATTATTTTGTTGCGCGTCGTTACCCAAACTTCCTTCTCATAAAATAATATGACTATTATGACATTCGCGCTTTAATATATTATTATATAAGGTAATTTTTTTCAAAGTGTACATAGGAAATTAACATGGGAAACAGTTTTTTGCCAACCGTTGCCCCCCGTTTTAACTTACGGCAATGGTTGTGGTGTCAATAAAAAGAGAAAAAAAAATCCTCGCCCGGAAATAACAAATACATGCAAATTATTCAATATTTTAGGCCCACAAATTAATTTAAAAATTATTCATTTTCCTGCAATAGCCATTCCAAATTTCAGCAAAGAGATAAATAAATGATTGACATTTTATTTGTCAGAATAGGCTAATTGACATTGTCAACAGACATTAACCTATTCTGACAGATAAAATGTTACGCATTTGTTTATTTTTTTGTTCAAATTTGACATGGCTATTACTATTAATACGAATATGAAAAAAATAATTATTTTATAGGCCTAAAATAATGGATAATTTCCATGTATTCGATACTTTCGGACGGGGAAATTTTCTATCTTTTTATTGACACCGCAATCATTACCGAAAGTTGCAATAAACTGATTTCCCATGTTAATCTCCTTTTGTACACCTTAAAAAAATCACCCTGTATGTACATATACAGCGTGATAAAAAATGACTGAAGGTCACGTGACATCTTTTGTTCCAAAATAATGTCGAAATTATATTTCAATTTTTCATAAATTATGAAAACTATATTATGACATAAAATGACAGGCACATGACAGAAGCATGATATTTGATTAATATCATTGCCGTATTTTAAAACATTTGATATTTGTTTCATATACCTTCGTAAAAAATCTTGAAGTAATTTCCTTTCATTATGTCTTGTAAGTAAGAGCGTGACAAACTTCTTCTGGAAGCACTTTTTCGTTCGGGTGAACATAAAAAAGACGGTTCTTAGGATTATTCTTGTGACAGCTAGCGAAATTCGAAAGGTGCGCCCATGGAAATAGCAATTCTATCATACTAAGTAAGCGGCAAATGTCAAAATCGTATGGAGCGGCACAATTCCGCCATTTTTGAACACATGATAAACTACAGTGAACAAATAAATTTAAAAGACTGTGTGATGATGAAGTTATTCCTATCGGTTCGTTTTATTACCAGTTTGAATTAAATTTTCTTTAAAGTAACTTTATTGACAGACAATCAAAAATAGTTTATTAGCTGAAAATATTAAATTTGTGGTTTAAATTGAAGTTCCTTTCTTTAAAGAAACTTTAGTTAAAATAACTTTAAAAAAATTTAGGGCGTATTTCGAAGGAGTCTCAAATTATTTATTATTAATATCTATTTAGTTAAAAACTTGTTCGTTTTAAAAATAAATTTGTAAATTATAATAAGATAGGTACTAATAATAATGTAGCAGTAAAATGCCTATAGTCACTAAATATTATCACAGGATTGCTCCTGGAAAGTGTACTACGATATTTATCTATCTAAAAGACATCTGAATATTAAATAATTTTAGACCAGAGGCGTAACTTCAGAAGTGAAAGTAGGCTAACGTCTCATAATAGGGATTTCGGGTTCGAATTCTGCCAATTTTGTGTGCGTTTTTACCATATCATCTTTATTAACAAAGTTCATATCTTGCTCGATTGTGATTGTTAATTATAGAACAAAATAACTGGGAACTTATCTTCAATAAAAATGAAATTTTATTTAATTTTGATGACAAAAAAACAACGGTTCGGCAGCCAATCTGCCTTCCTCAGAGCAATATCAAAGCATTAATTAACGAATTTATGAACATAAAACGATACAAAGAGATTTTATAAAAACTGTGATGCACTGATGAAAAATTCGCTTAGTACTTTAATAATACGATTGCCCTGATGACCTTGATTAATAAATTAGTGGAATTTGATATTTTCGAAACGAGGCTAATATTATTCTCGTTTTGATATTCCGAAACAATTCCTATCCATTTATATTCATATTTATATATTTAGCTTTAACTAACTGCATGGTACGGATATAATATGTACAGTTGATGATACGAAAGAAAACTGGTATGGTAAGGGAGAGTATTCCACGTAATCGTGTTTTCATCTAGTAAACCATTAGCAATCTACTACTCTTGTTTGGAGCGGTTCATAGTAAATTATTTCTAAAAGTAGTGCTGCTTTACAAAAATCCTGCCAGCATTTAATATTCCTCAGACCGATTTTCTTTCGTTTCACCGACTGTAATATAATCAACACTGCAAACATCTGCACTCAAAGCAGATTGCCACACACAGTAATGGATATATGTAATTAGGAAAAAGGAAATATCGATGGTGTAGTGCACAAATGTTGTAAGTGCAAAAATTAAACTTCTAGATCAAATCAACATAATAATATAGCGCTAGATACCACATTTATGTACATTGGTTTATTACGTAAAAATTGGACTTTCTATACACTTAACACAATTTCATTCCAAAAGCGTACTTACAACATTTGTGCACTACACTACACCATCGATATATGTCAGTGATATTTCCTCAGTAAATTTAGTTACGGTATAGGTATTACGTCTGCATAGTTAATGATAATAAAATTTTACCTAACAAATATTACTGCACAAGTATTTTTCTACTTAAAATATTAACAATGAGTTAACAGTTTGTATATTTGAAATAAATTGTGAAAAATTGTCAGCCATCGGGATTCGAACCCGAGACACCTATCTTGCCGGGATAGTGCTCTAACCAACTAAGCTATTGGCTGCTCTCCTCTCGATGGCTGAACAATGTTTCACTGTCGAGGACATTATTAATCGTCACATGATGGCTGATAATTTTTCACAATTTATTTCAAGTATACAAACTGTTAACTCATTGTTAATATTACAATTTGGTCACGTAGGGCTTTAAGTAAATTATGATTCGTTCACTAGATGTTTAAACGCAGTGGTAGCTTGGCAACTCCACATCTAATCATGTGACAATTAATAATGTCCTCAACAGTTATACGACTTTAAAAAGTGAAAGATTGTTCAGCCATCGAGAGGAGAGCAGCCAATAGCTTAGTTGGTTAGAGCACTATCCCGGCAAGATAGGTGTCACGGGTTCTAATACCGATGGCTGACAATTTTTCACAATTTATTTCAAATATACAAACTGATAATTCATTGTTAATATTACAATTTAGTCTCGTAGGGCCTTGAGTAAATTATGACTCGTTCACTAGATGTTTAAACGCAGCGGTAGCTTAGCAACCCCACATCTAATCATGTGACGATTAATAATGTCCTCAACAGTTATACGTCTTTAAAAAGTGAAAGATTGTTCAGCCATCGAGAGGAGAGAAGCCAATAGCTTAGTTGGTTAGAGCACTATCCCGGCAAGATGCGTGTCTCGGGTTCGAATCCCGATGGCTGACAATTTTTCACAATTTATTTCAAATATTTTTCTACTTACCATTTAAATACCATACTCAGTAAAATAATGTTTTAATCACTGATACTCTTTTAATACATACAAATAAATGCTAATTTATTTACCACTCGTATTGCTAATTATTAATTCAAGACTCTCCAGAGAAGATAAGAAGGAATATGGCGAGACGCGATGCAGAGTCGTGAGTGAATTGTTTTTCGCTACTTCTCGTCTGGCGGCATCACTTACCATGATAGTGGCAGTTGGCTTTCAAAACATTAGTCTTTTGTCTTCAAAATAAAGAAAATTTAATTTTTATTAAAAGCTCCTATAAATTACCAACAAATATTAAGAAAAACTAAGGAACAGTAGACCTGAAGATGTCTCTAGAAATGAAAAGTTTATGGTGCTCAACTTATCGTAGTGGTTGGAATCTGAGGGCTTGTTTTGTTTCCTGGGGAGGCTAATAACTGTAATATTCTCGGAATACGTAGTCCGAGCAATTAATTGTAAGATTCCCAGATTCGTACACCAACGTCGACTGCCCACAAAATAGACTATACTGTTGATTCTCCTGCTTACGTAAATTCCTGTGATTATAGACAATCCTATCTCAACTACACCATTACTAGATAGAATATCTTTTCGATTTTGATAGTTTATATTATAAATTTATTTATAATTATTATCTTTAGCACCACTGTCTTAGTTATGCTAAAACCGCAGATAATATGTCGTACTAAAGAAGTTTGAATAATTATTCCGTTCTATAATATATTTTAACGATTAGATAAGTTGTACGCCTGAGTGTGAATAAAGGTGGAAGTCTGATACAAACTTACAAAAAAAATATCATTATTACAGTTAAAACATTATAATCAACATTAAAACTAAATAGTTTTGATATTATAGTTTTATTAAATGAATAAGCTCACAAACAAGACTTTTAAAATATAAATTACATAACATAATATTATACAATAAACAGATGTCAATCATTTTCAACAACTCTCTAACGAAAAAGCATGGCTAACATTCTAACAACTACAAGCATTTAGGTATACAGGCTGTTTCTCGAATATTATTGGAAATAGAAGAAAGTCATTCAATTAAAAGTTATAGTATAGGAAGGAGGACATTCACTTAAATGGGATAATATATTTTTTTAGGCCTATTCGATAGAGTATTTTTCTGAATTCAACTATGTAATCATTTTAAATCCTTACAAAACAAAAATATTGAGAAAAATACAATTGAAATTTAAATTCATTTTACGTTTGGTATACTTATTTTTCAGTTGGTTGTGTACGAAAAAGAAAAACTGCTATGAGTGAATTTAAATTATTTAGTGCATAATTCCTATTCTTGCGATTTATGAAGTTATTAACAAAAATTTATTTCGTTTTACTTTAAATTAATTTTGTTTATATGCATAGCCTACTGAAAAATAAATATAAAAATAAAATTTATTTAAATTTCAATTGCATTTTTCTCAATACTTTTGTTATGTACGGATGTAAAATTATTACATGGTTGTATTTAAAAAAATACTCTATCGAATGAACTTAAAAATATATAGCATCCTATTTAAAAAATATAACTTTGTTTTAGTTTGAGAACTACTGGTTTATTTTTTTTTTTTTTTCTTTAACAAGTGAGTGTCCGCCTTTATCTACAACAACTTCTTCTATTCCCAATAATAAAGAAAATAATCGAGGTGTCCCGTATCCCAAAAACAGCATGTATACTCGTATTTTTGTTATGCTTACATTAAACACGTGTTTACTTTCAATTGTAACTTAAACAAATTGAATCGGTCATTTTGAAAAGATGCCTACTCCTGATTTTTATAAATTGACTTTTTGGAGAATTCACATTCCCTTTGTCTCAGTTTATCTAATCCTTATAACAGCAGGCCTAATCTCTTCCCGGTTCTAACAAACAACTCTGCCAAGGGAGAATTCCCATCAACATCAAGAAATTGGTATACATAATGAAGGCCTATAGGCAGACATTCGATCGCGATCAATAATCGAAATTTTGGTTTTATCATTTATTATATATATACAGGCTGGTGACTTGGACGATGCAGCATAGGGGTTTCAATGGTAAAATCTTCATGTGCAGTTATTTGCTCCCCTAATTATTTTAGAGCGAAATTGTATTTAATTTTTTATTACAGAAATAAATACTGCATCCGAATATGCTATTGTTCATAATTTTTCAATTTCCTGAACCGTAAAAATAGTCGAAAACAATAATAACATTTTTACAAAAATCATTGTTGCCTTGGAACAAAAATTTAAATAAAAGTGCAAACATCTGTCAAAGAATCTTGATGTTGAACATTATTTTCAAAACAAGGATAAAGAAAACACTTTTTTTATTGTAGTGTTGATGGCAACAATGTAATAGTTGATTATAACAATGTAATTTGACAAGAACGAAATTTAAGAAGTAGTGACAGATGTTTGCGCTTTTGTTCCATGGCATCAATGATATTTGCAAAAAATTTATTATTGTTTTCGACTATTTTTACGGTTCCGGAAATTGAAAAATTATCAACATTAGCATATTCGGATACAGTATTTTTTTCTGTAGCAAAAACCTAAATATAATTTTGCTCTTAGAGGAGCAATTAACTGCACAATCAGATTTTACCATTGAAACTCCTATGCTGCGTCGTTCAAGTCACCACCCTATATAGTATATATATATATTGTTATTATTTTAAGTCAGATAGAAAAACTCTTCAAATATAATTTATATGATATAGTATTATCTATCTACGTACCATATCCATTTGGATACAGGGTGCTTCATTTAAGCGCAACAATATGTAACTTTATATTTCTTAATGGAACACCATATATTTATTTATTTATTTATTTATTTATTTATTTATTTATTTATTTATTTATTTATTTATTTATTTATTTATTTATTTATTTATTTATTTATTTATTTATTTATTTATTTATTTATTTATTTATTTATTTATTTATTTATTTATTTATTTATTTATTTATTTATTTATTTATTTATTTATTTATTTATTTATTTTGATAGTAAATTAGATTTCCTTTAAAAAGTATTAAGTAATAAGGGGTCTAAAATTATAAATTAAGAAGTTATTTACCTTTATTTGTTCAATGATATGTTTCTATCATGTTATTATTGAGAAAGTAAGCTATGGATAAGCTGATCAATTGTTTCGAATTTAAACAAACAAGTTGTCCAAATACTCTTAGTTTATCATTGTTGATGATGAGAAAATGAATAATACAAATTTTAGTAAAGATGAGATGGTTAGTATAATATTTATAATAGAAAAATCTATTGAAGTTGAAGGACAAGTTTTCGAGCATTTATTATAATTTGCATTATTTAGTCTGTCACTAAATTATAATAGCTTCTTTAGAATTAGTGTAATGTTTAAAATAAGTATTAATAAAAAAGGATCAAAATTTTTGTATTATATTATGGTTTTTTCCACTCTGAACTACTATTTTTTATGAACGTAAATAACTTCTTAATTTATAATATTAGACCCCTTATTATTTAATACTTTTTTAAAGGGAATCTAATTTACTATCAAAATAAATAAATAAATAAAGGGTGTCCCATTAAGAAATATAAAGTTACATATTGTTGCGCTTAAACGGAGCACTCTGTATACAAATGTATATGGTACGTAGATAGACAATAATATATCGATGAATCAGCCTGTATATATATATATATATATATATATATATATATATATATATATATATATATATATATATATTCTTTTTCTTTTGTTTTTATTAAAACTATACATCTATTGTCAAAACAGTGAGCTTAATCTTCGCAACCCAAAGTAATTTTGACACGGGTCATTTCCTAACTAGAAACTAGAAAAGTTGCGAACAGCAAGTAACCTTTTTAAAATGTATTTCCATGAAAATTTATATCTTTTATTTACAAAAAAAAAATTAAAATGATTTCTTCAAAAACAGAACGTTGAAGTTGTCCTTTGCTTCTCTCGAAAAATTTTGAAAACTAGATTTTACCCCTTTTTCAAATGACCGATGCATCTTAATTCATACTGTTTTAATTAATGTAAATACCTAGTAAATGTTTGACATATGTAATGGGAAGAGATTATGACCAAAAACTTGTAATATTTCTGTACAATATCGTGAACATGTTGAAATATGTAGATAGTTTAAAATTTCCATAAAATAATAGTCATTAAAATCAGCTTACAGCACATATCTCGCATCGTAAAATGGTAGAATAACATCTCGCTTTCCACTCCATGCTTTGGAGGAGATACTCCTACTCCCCATCCCGGAGTTTGAAACCCTGGCCCTAGTTTCGTTCTCAGGCATGTAAATAAAATATTGCGAAAATCCGACAAGATTTAATGGGGCGGATAGACAGCACAACATACTCCGCCTTCATTTCCATATAAAACGCATCAAGACTCCCAAAGCGTTATGAATTAGGAAGTGATAACCTTGCGCACGGCCTAGGATATATTACAACTTTTAATTGTAATTACCAACAGTTTTAAGCCTTTTTTCAGCAGCTAACATCCTGCTATTTTTACAATGTTAGAAAAAATATATAGCTATTTGTATACCAAGGATTACAGGCTAGGGCTGGTAAAAAAATCGATATATCGACTTCTATTCGACTTTCCTCAAAAAAAGTCGCTGTCGATAAGTCGAATATAGACTATTTCGACTTTATAGACATTTCGACTTTTTCGACTATTTCAACTTTTAGATTATTTTGACTTTTACACTATTTTGACTTTTAGTTCGATTCGACTTTTAGACTATTTCGACATTTAGACTATTTGAACTTTAAAATTATTTCAACTACTTAGATAATTTCATTTTCGATTAGACTTAATCATTTTACATATTTCATTTCAAGTTAAACCGTCAGATGTCAGGTCAGATGTGTGAAGTGGCGATGGTGTGCGGTGTGGCCTGTGTTCTTTTGTGGTTTGTTGCAGTATGCGTGCCATAGTCATTTATGAGGCGCCATTTGGGCCAAAATAAAAGTTTCTGTAATATATATAAAATTTCGTGATATATAATATTTTGCCATGTTGATATATACAATTTTCATTGTGATATATACAATTTTTAGTTCTATGAAATGCCGCAATATAATGAGGGCGCTCACTTTTGTGCTTTTATCAACATAAGTAGATAAAAACACAAAAGTGAGCGCCCTCATTATATTGCGGTATTTCATAGAACTAAAATTCTATATATCACAATGAAAATTGTATATATCAACATGGCAAAATATTATATATCACGAAATTTTATATATATTACAGAAACTTTTATTTTGGCCCAAACGGCGCCTCATAGTCATTCGTGCTATTCTTATGTAAACTGCGAGAAAACGACGCAGGACGCGACTAAACTCCCTGAATTATTATTTATTGTTGTATTTCTTGATATCTTGAGCATCTTAATTATCGTTATGCCTTAAAAAGGAATCGAAGAAGCAAAGTTTAGTTGTTTTTTGAAGATCTACTTAGTACAGGGCAAAAGTCAACGCAGTGTATATTATGCAAAAAAAAAACTGAAGTAGAAAAAAAAAAGAAAGTTTTGCATTTGGCTTTTAAATTTTTCATATACTTACTTGCAGGGCCGGATTGGGAAGAATCAGCGGCCCGGGAAAATTCTAGCATGATCAGCCTTATCTCCAGTTTTTTTTTTTTTAATTTATCATTATATTGCCACAAAGTAATAAATTAGTTTTGGTTGGATAATACGAATTTTTTGCCTACATAGAAATTGAACAGTTATAAAAGATATTGAAATATAAAAAAATGCTCCTAAAAATAGTATGTAAAATATAGAACATTCTGTAGTTAAGAAAATAACATTTAGTTTCGTTTAAAAGTTGTAGCCAATATTAAATTATTAATAAATGGAGAGTGAGGAAAATTCTGAAGCAAAAATTTATATGATCAAACCTAATCTTGAAAACGAAGAAAATAAAGCATTGAAAGATAACACAACCAAGATTCTACCCGCAGATAATGGAAGTGTTACAGTAATATTGGATACCAATTTATATGATCAGAAAATAGAAAAGCTTTTGAATCAAGGAAATTTTAAGAAACTTGGAAAACATTCTACTTCGTCTATAGAAAACAAAGTGTACCGTACTCTTAAGAAATATAAAAAATTATATTCCGTTTAGAACAAGAACAGATCTCACTCCATGTTTTAGCAAGCTTCCATACCTGTACGGGGGGCTTCCAAAAATCCATAAAAAAGATTTAAGCATCTCAGAAACCCGTCAAAAGTTCCATAAATTCTCCTACTTACAAACTATCACAATTTCTATTACCAATCATTCAGCCACTTCAAGGAAAAAGAACATCATATGTGAAGAATTCAAAACATTTTGTAGAACTTTTAAGCTATATACAATTACAACCACAAAATCTTCTTGTCATATTTCCAAGACACAGGTAGATATTTTGTAAAAGAAAATGGTTTGCTGATGGGTTTTTCTCAGTTATAGCTAATTTATACAAGGAATTTTTTGAAGAATTAACACTAGATACAGCCAATATAAGACCTAAACTTTGACTTAGATATGTCGATGATACTTTATATTAGGTTCACAATTTGAAAAAAAATCTCATGAGTCCTTCCGTTCTTGGATGTTTTAACAGAGAAAACGAAGCATGGACTAGCAACATCCGTCTACCCTACCGTAAACCAACACACCAATACCGGACAATACCTTAACTATAATTCCAATCATTAAAAATCTACAAAGGAGGAATTTATTAAAACCTTATATATTCGACATCGGACTATATCTGCAACAACGAAAGAAATTTTATCAAGAATTGTAAATATTAAAAACGATTTAAATAAGAACGATTACCCGGTGAAGTTAATTAGATGGTGCTACGTACTCAAATTTTAGTTTGTAATCATCGAGCGGCGGCCTCAAAAAGTCGCGGCCTCTCGGGAAATTCCCGATTATCCCGACTGGCCAATCCGGCCCTGCTTACTTGCAATTTAGCAGTTTTTTATTATTATTACTTTTTGTATACGTACTTAGATTAAATATTTTTGATTGTTTAAACACGTTTCGAAAAAATATAATCCCAATTCCAAATATTGTTTTGTCTCTGGCTCTGAAAGCTTTTTAAAATTTAGGTTTATTCGTAGTTTAGAGTTTATATTTTTTGACAATTTAGAGATTAGTTAGACAAATTATTTCTACTTATCGGCTACGATTATTTCGACTTTTCGATTATTTTGACTTTCGATTATTTCGACTTTTTGTATATTCGACTAGTCGATAAAAACCGATTATTTCGACTATTTCGACTTTTCAATTATTTTGACTTTCGATTATTTCGACTATTTTGTACATTCGACTAGTCGGCAAAAATCGATATTTTTCAAAATCGATAGTCGACTTCCATATTTCAAAGTCTACCAGTCCTATTACAGGCCGAGGCTTGAGATTGCCGCCTGAGAGTAATCGAAGCCTTCCACAACGTCTAAAGGTCAGAGCGCCCAAATTTCATAGCATCTAAATTTCACAGCGCCCAAACTTTACAGCGTCTAAATGATGCCGCACCATCAGATTTCACAGCGTCTAAATTTGTCTTGGCTTATTTCGGCTACTACAAGTGGTATTGGTGATACAGCAAAATGTAAATTTGTTCTGAATTATACACCAGATGGCGAGTTTTTTGTGTAGGTAATATATTGCGCGAGAGTGCCTGTAGGTAGGTACTATAGTAGTTAAAAGAAATGCAGTTAACCAAATAAATACTGTACAACATTTTACGAACATATTGCGGGTATATGTAATGTAAATGAAGAATGTGCACTGCAAGACAAATATATTTCAACATTTTAAAATTCGCCAGAAACCGAATACGTGGGCGTGGCCAAGCGGAGGTCACTGTAGGTTAGGTTAAGTTTGCTTAGATTAGATACACTTTCTTCTACACAATTCACAATAAATGTTGACATATTTACAGTTTAATGTCATGTGCGCTATGACATTTAGACGCTACGGTACGTACACAGAGTAACGAGGGTTGCATCTAGTTAAGGATAAGGTCTGCCAAAATATTTTCAACCAGAAATATACACATTTTTCTACAATAAGAAAGATTAATCGATTTTTTAATTTAATTAATAAAAATTTCTAATTTTCTACTTCTACCATTAAATCTATGGAAGCGAAATTTTTGAATGCACGTGCATAGTCAAAATCAAAATACTCTAAGAAAAGCATCCTGTCATTCCACTGTTTTAATTTCATCTAGTAATCTAGACATATGTTTAAAGTAGCTGTGCTGTATTACTTTTTCTGATAAACTTCGAACAGATGAAGCGTGACGCATGTGGTTTCTTTATTCAGACAGTTATTTTTCCAAGTTTAGATTTGTACGCTATTTGATTCGCTTTACTTTTTAAACACATTCATATTTCGTCAAAAGTATAATTTTGTATTATTAGAGGGAAAAATCCTTTCTACTCCTTTACATTTATTTACAATATGAATAAAACATAATAAATAATATACTGTTGTGTGCAGAGCTGTCATTTAAACTGTAACATAAGTTTTCATTTTCACGGTTTTATATATTAAATTCTTACTGGCAAAACAATCAGTAAATTTAAAAATATAAAATTTAAATTTCCAGAAGATTCCATTGACAAGGTCTATACCATTTATTATTAAAATTATACGGAAACAAAATTTAAAATGCGTACTGGCAAATACGGTCAGTAAATATAAAAATAAAGAATTTGTATTTGAAAAAGATTTAATTTACAGGGTACCATTCATTATTAATGTATATACGCAGAAAACAAATTCCGTTAATTATTTTATTATATATGTATATCATTACGGCATATTACCCATTGCCTATTTGCCACTCTGCTTTGTACGCATTATCTCACGGGTACTCATTGCTGGCATGAAGAGTGTACCACAGAAATCAAGAAAATGATAAAGAATATTTATAAAGGAAATCTGAGTTTCAATATTCACCCTTTGTTTACCCGGATATACAGTTTTTCAACCAGAAAGGAGACTCAGATCTAGGTTCCACTCCACGACACCACGGCGAAATAACATAGTTCGATTTTGGCAAAATTTCAAGAATATTAAACGTTGAAGAGTTTTTTTTAGTAATATTATACACAAAAATAGAAAAGTTATATCATATCTAATGACACTTTAAACTATACTTATACAAAGGTACCCTGCTTTTAAACGAGGAGAAAATTCAAGAGTAATATTTACACCATTCATTCATATCACCAAAAAATATAAAGACATATATGTACAAAAATATATATTTATTTTGGAATTATCACATAAAGAAAGTTACATACATATAAATAATTTATTACAAATGTTAAGTGTTTATGACAAAATGACTATACAGAGTGTTCATTTTAAATGAGCCACCATTGCTATCTCGAGAACTACAAGAGCTACAAAGACGGTTAAATAGACAAACAATTTCTACTTCACAAGACAAATTTAAAGAAAAGAAAAAATATTATTTTGAACTAGTGGTTCTTAAAATATGGAACCTAACATTTTAATTTTAAATGGGAATATATATTTTTTTATTTGCTCATTCGTTAGAGAATTTAATTCTGAATTCAGTGATATTATATTTTTCTTCCCTTTTTTTGAGAACAATGCATGTAAAGTTTTATATTAATTTGATTAAAATATGACTATAATAAGAGGGTCATGAATGGAAAAAACGAATATATGTTAATTTTTTTTACATAGAATTAGAATGCTATGAAAGAAATACGTTAATATTTTGTTTGCATTGACATTTATGATCAATTACAAAAACAAAATATTCATTACTTCACTCTAATTCTTTGTAATAAAAATAACATGTATTAATTTTTTCCATTCGTAGCACTTTTATTATAGCCATATTTTAATCAAATTAGTATAAACTTACTTATTGTGCCACAATTATCTATACAGCTAATCAAAGGTATATACAAAGATTACAAATATTGCAGAATAAGTGCATGAGAATTATATTAACTGTGATAAATACACTAGAATTAAAGTTATGTTAGAAAAAATAAACTGGTTACAAATTAAGGTATTCTTGGAATTTAGGGTGTTAGTTTTTTTACATAAAGTAATATAAATGTGTTCGTTCAATCGAAATTATGATTTTCGTGAATATAATACTAGAAATAAACAAGATTTTCGCGTATCTAAGAAAAATAAGAAAAGTACAAAAAATAGTATATTTGATAAAGGATTGAAGGTGTATAACAATTTACCAAGCAGTTTAAAAACTATAATTAATTATATACAATTTGTGAGTAAGCTGAAGCAGTATTTTATTTAAAAAAGATTAATTAAGACATATTTATTTATTATTTTGTTAATAATGTTAACATTTTGTTAATGATGTTTATATTTGTTAATAATGTTTATATTGTATTTATTTTGTATTTGGTTGGCTTTCACGCATTCAAATAAATCTACACATATATAAATTAACAGACTGTTTAACCGAAGATGAAAATATCGGACCTTATTGAACTTAATTTCTTTATTAATTTTTATCCCTTAAATATAAAGAAAACAAAATGTAATCAAACTATAAAAAATAAAATATTTTTTTATTATTTATAATAACCTAAAATGTTTCCACGATAAGGTAGTAAGCTTTAAAATGAAGAGGTACTTCCGGTAGGCCAATTACAAATTACAGCCAAATTCTAATCAGCTCTTCATATAGATGTATATGATAGTGATTGTAAAAATAGTAAAATCGTATTATAGGGATCCTAAATCGTGTTCATTCATTAAAAACTCATTGAATTTTTTGACCAAAGACAATACCTTTCTTACCTTAAGGTGACAGCTGACAGAAGGTAAACAAAACAAATAAATGTTGTCAATAAAATGTAACAGTAGTTGTTCTTTGTTGTGCACAAAACTTGTACTTATACTACCTGTTATGAATAAATTCCGTCAGGTGTTGTTGCAGTGAAAAAATACTGTTTAGCTTCAGCAGCATCTGGTGGATTTATTTAACAAATTAGGAAAATCAATCCGTGGTGTCAGCATGGCATGCTGGTGCTAGTGAGTTATCGCCGGCGTTAACATTGGTGATTTGTACCAGTATGCAAAGTAAGTTTCCTCGTTGCTCGCATATTTCCCTCCGTCGTCAACAAAAATTTATTCATTTTATGCCCTCGGTAAATCTTCAACTCTGTGCTGTGCCGCAATGTTAAGAGGCGTTTAATAATGCGCGCAGACGACGCTCAACGTCGAGACGAGATGTTTTCAATCAACGCGTTATTGTTGAAACAAATTGTAAGCGATGGTGATGTTGATGTTATGCCAAGAAGGCGGACGCACACACAAGAGTGCACCAGTTGAGGGTTCATTGTGGATGGAAAGCTTTATTCCGACTCTCAGACTTAAAATGATACTCTCTACACAAAGAAATTAGTTCAATGGAAAGACTTTATTTCCACAAATGTAAATACTACGTATTAATACGGACTGATTTTTTTCATAAATTTATTTATTTAAATCTTAGAAAGAGGCCTTATGGATCAAGGAAAATTTAATTAACGATGAAATATTTTGTGAAAAATCATGGACTTTACTAGGATTTAAACCCAGGATCTCCTACGTCTCTATCAATTGAGTCATAAGATGACAGAGAAATCAGTGAATCTTTCACATCATTTGCTTTTACGAGTCAGATGAGTATACTCCCCTAATCGGAATAAGTGTAGTATACTCCGCGAGGCACAATATTGTAACGTGAGAGGGTAGGTACCTACGACTCTTGGTCCGCGAGCCGCGGCCAGTGCGTGACGAGTGACGACCATTGACCTCTATATACAAAATGGACCGGCGGCTTGAATAACTTGCGTGTATCCACCAAGAATACCACCCGCCTGACTGGTGGGTTATCTATCTCTCTAACTTTCCTGTATAGTTGGACCAAGCAGATACTCGTATGATCACATTGTATCCTTTTATTTAATGAGAGAATGTATTTAGGCACAAATCGAATGGGAGTAGAACTGAAAAACAATTTCTAACGTTATACTAAATTCTAATAACATTATTATATATATATATATATATATATATATATATATATATATATATATATATATATATATATATATATATATATAGGGAATTTATTTTAACGTGCAACATATGGTCAATTACTTCCATGACTACTACACACTACCGTCAAAAAATGACAGCAATGTAATATATGTCTATTTTAAAATAATGCAACATACAAAAATTTGTAGTTATGTATTTCGAACTATTGGAATTTTTTCTAAAATATAGTTCGAACTTAAATATTTATATCATATATATATATATATATATATATATATATATATATATATATATATATATATATATATATATATATATAAGAGATTTATTTTAACGTGCAACATATGGTCAATCACTTCCATGGTTACTACACACTACTGTCAAAAAATGTCAGCAATGTAATATATATCCATTTTAAAATGCAACATACAAAAATTTGTAGTTATGTATTTCAAACTATTGATTTTTTTTCTAAAATATAGTTCGAACTTAAATATTTATAAATATTTGTTTACATTTTTCATTAAGTACGTCATATTTCATTTATTTATAGTTTTTATAACTTGTAGCACTTTTATAACATATCTATATTTCAATATAACTTGTATATTATATAAAAAATGTTAATAACAAATATGTAATATATTTTTTAGCGTCGGCCTGATAATGGACTATCGTCCGAAAACGATCGCCACTTACATTCTGCATCGGCACACAATAGGTGTATTTCATTTTAATCCTTTATTAACATGCAGAACAACCTGGAGAGATTTATCCAATATATAGTTAATTATATTCTTAGCCTAAATTAGTATTTAATATTTGTTTAACTATAGTAATCGTCGTTGTTATTATCCTTTAATATTTATTTATCGTTTTAATAAACATATATTTTAATTAATAATAATTCTTTGCATTTTTTTTACACTTCACCCAAATAAATAAAAACGTTACAATATTATGAATTTCATATTGTAATAAAATCAATATTTGAGTTGATTCATTTACTGTGACAAAGAAAGTGTAGGTACTCATCTATGTAAAAAGCTATGTAAAAGATTCACTGACATCAGTGGGATCTTGTAGCTCAGGCAGAGCATCCTACTACACATAGGAGGGTCTTGAGCTCAAATCCCAGTGAGAGCAATGAATTTTTTATAAAGCTTTTCTTCATTAATTAAATTTTCCTTGAATGGAAAGGCATCTTTCAACGATTTAAGACGAATATTTACCCTTGTACTAAAATATGAAGTGAAAATTCAAATAAATTGATCCTACACTAGAACTATTAACATTCTAAACAATTCAACACTATACAAACATACCTCCGATATTAACCTAGATTTCAATAATTATTTTTTTTAATCCAGGTTAATATCGGATGTATGTTTGTACAGTGTTGAATTTTTAAAAGTGTTAATAGATCTAGTATAGGAAAAATTTATTTGAATTTTCGCTTCATATTTTAGTACAGGGGTAAATATTCCTCTTAGATAAGTTTACCTAGTTATTTAGTAATTCAGATTCAGATATCTCTTAGCTGAGCAGAGCAGTTCACATTCATGTGAAACTAAATCCTGGATATGCCAAGTCCAGTCTGAAAAGGTAAAAAGAATGCAACGCTAACAACCGGCCTGACAAATAGACCCGGCGCAGTCTACAGTCACCCATTGTGGGCACTTCACTTTTCAACTCGAAATTTATGTCGGATGCCTTTTTCAACGCGGAATTATTTTTCCTATACTATTCCAATAATTTTTCTTAAATGTCGAAGCTAATTTAAAAGAAATACATATCTCGAATGACCTTTTTAATTCTGAAGTTTTCCTTTGGTGTGATTAAATGATTTTATGAATTAGTGTCTCCAGATTTATTTTAGAATTGTTATTCTCATTTGTTGATGCTTTTACAATTTGTAATTTTATTTTAGTTTTTTATTTCCTTCGTTTCAAGAAATCATGTAACAGTGAGCATATTTTATAACACTGCTGAATGCAAATCAGTCCTTAAAAGGACTCTTATACTTCTATAATCGAAAAATTTTGGAGAATATGTCAATCATATGGAGACGAGAAAAAATCCTAATATACCCATGTCCGGAAACAAATCATTTCGGATTTCAACATTCTTGTATGATTTTTACCTCCCGTCATACCATAGGTAAGGGAGGTAATGTAATCGTGCCAAAAATTTGATGCTGAGTTTTCAGTAAATAAGCACGAATTAGGGTCCCCACAACACGTTTTTACTATTTTTACGATGATGTGTGTGTGTGTGTGTGTGTGTCGATTTTTTCGTCCACGATAACTCTTACAACAAACTTCCGAAAATTTCTATTTTCCGTATTTAAGCACCTTAATGCACCATTCACAAATGAAAATTAGGTTTAGATTTATGGTTTATACTTTAGATTTAAAGACTTTGGCCGCATATTATGTAATGACTCCATTCACACTTCAGAATTTAGGGTCTCTAAATCGAAATTATAAAGCTAAACATTGCAAGGTCCAAACTTTAGGTTTATGATTTAGTTTGACGTCACAAACTTCACCAATGAGAATGAGTCTGAAATGATATAGATATATACACCCATCTTTATTTAGTATCCACATCCACTTGGTGGATTCGGTCTTTTAAACAAATGCGAGAAGAACATTGAGAATGCCAAGCGAATGGCAGTTTCACGGCGCACAGGTGTCTTGTTGATTACTGCTCTACCAATATTTTAATCTTGTTTTTGAAGCATTTACACAGATGTCTGTACATATCAAAACTAATTTTCAGGGAACTTAACTTACATTTATGAATGACTTACTTAAACCTAAACAAAAACCATAAACCTAATTTTCATTTGTGAATGCACCTTTAAGCTTTCTACATTCATATAACGAGCTGATTAGATTTTGGGTAAAATTGGACAACCGGAAGTGATACTTTACTCAAACCCCATAACAGTTTTTAATGAAAAATTATATTAAACAGTGTACGATTGTGGTAAATGTGGTTATTTACCATTTTGGTTAGCTATACGTCAAACAAACAGACCAGTGTGTAATGTGATATTTGTAATTACTAATGACAAATCAACATAGCCATGACAAAACAGTGAGTTGTCGGACAAGAGCAAACGGAACGTCAGATGTGAGTGCAACGCATCCTGCGTCCATTTGCATGGAAAGAATCGCAACGGCAGCACCAGCACGACCAATGCAGCCAACCCCAATGCCAATATCTGATATTTTACGCCAGGTTTAATGCGCGACTCTCACAATGTGCATTTCAATCAAATCAAATTATTGCCTCGTAAACGTTCCATTGTTCCAGTTCCAGACACAGATAATGTTACTTATGAGATACATTGTTTGCATTTAAAATCGTATGATAGAATGGAAAAACGAAAAAGTTTAAAAACAGATTTAAAACAATGTAAAAGTTGGTGCCACTAGAACAGTATGGTATTCAAATTGTATTCAGTGGAACATTGTCAAGAGCTGAGAAACAAAGTGATGTTTCCATACTACACTTTTTATTTTTCGCCTACATACAAACATCAGAGTTATTGCGTTTGGTAAAAAGAATCGCTGAAGTTTTTTTAATAAGCTAGCAGATATTAGCCTTTTTGTGATACATGTACAGGATGTCTCATTTTCGATGTTTTTTTAAGGTATATCGGGTAATATTAATGATAGAGCAAAACCGTTTGCACATTCCAGGGTCAACTTTTCCAGAAATGTTTAATAGTCATCACTGGAATTTTCGATCTTCTTTTGTTTCTGAGCTACAAGCAAAAACTCGTTTTTCGCTCATTTTGAAAATATCTCATATCTTATTTATTATAAAAGTTAGAGAAAAAATGTTTTTACAAAAATTTTACCGTTTTTTTAATAGAATAAAATGGCGTAATTAGATTTTTTGAAAACTTAATGATTCTCGAGATATAACACAAACATGATTTTTAAATTGAAAAAATTTAAAATTATTAAGAAACAAATGAAAAAATCTATTACAGATCATCGTTTGCATATTTCTAATAGTATTTGTTTCAGTTTTACTCATTTTTTCAACTTATTTACTTCAAAAGCATATTTAAACCATCTTTTTCGGATTGTGTCAAAGCCAACTGTAACGCCGATAACTAGTAATTTAACTATTCCGAAAATAATTGGTTAAGAATAATTTTGAGAACATATAATTAATAGATATTGCATCAAAATAAACAAATGGTGATTTGTAATAAATTTTTTCATTTGTTTCTTAATAATTTTCAATATTTTCACCTCAATAAATTAATAATTCGTCTATTATTAATGTTTAAAATAAAAGAATGTAGACTTGTTATATATCATTGAAGAGCTTGTAAAATAAGCAAAAAATGAGACTACTATCAACATAGGTTCCCATTTAAAAAATCATAAGTTTGTGTTATATCTCGAGAATTATTAAGTTTTCAAAAAATCTAATTACGCCATATTATTTTATTTAAAATACGGTAAAATTTTTGTAAAAACATTTTTTCTCTAATTATCATAATAAATTAGATATGATATATTTTCAAAATGAGCGAAAAACGAGTTTTTGCCTGTAGCTCAGAAACAAAAGGCCCTGCAATGTGCAAACGGTTTTGCTCTATCAATAATATTACCCGAGATACCTTAAAAAAACATCGAAAATGAGACAGGCTGTACAGTAAAATTTTTGCAAGATGTCCGATCAAGGTCTTCTACAAATTTGATGAATTAAGATTTTGTTCTGTTAAATTCAGTAGTATCGTTGACATAGTTTTTATGAGGGTTGATAAGAAACTACTGTTATTTTATTATTATAAAAATATACAGGTTGTTTGGCGTAACTCCGGCACCAAGAATATTTCGTTTATCTTGAGAGATACAAGAAAATGTTAATAAGCAAACATAAACTAGACAAAGGGGCTATTAGATAACCAAAGTAGGAATTTTGCTTCGCTAAAACCGGAAATGGGTGCACCTTTAAATCTAGCATAGGGAATCTGTATTTTTATATATTTTTTCAGAACGTACATAAAATTAGCTTCGCGATGATATCAAAATATCATAGTTTTACTTCAACCATTTCAAAATGGTGACCATTTATTTTCAAAATATGTATTAATAAAATACCATACAAAATTAAACATAGCAAGCTATGAAACAATTTATTACCTTAAAACAAAAGAAAAGTATTTATCTACATAAAGTTGAAGTGCTTTAACAATTTTGTGATTTAATTTTAGATATTAAAATTGTTTCATAGCTTGCTATGTTTAACTTTGTATGGAATTTTATTAATACATATTTTGAAAATAAATGGCCGCCATTTTGAAATGGATGAAGAAAAACTACGATATTTTGGTATCGTTGTGAAGCTAATTTTATTTACATTCTGTAAAAAAATATAAAAATACCGATTCCCTATGCTAGATTTAAACTTGTACCCATTTCCGCTTAACCCGGAAGTGATACAAAATTCTTACTATGATCATCTTATGAACCCCTTTGTCTATTTTAAGTTTGCTTATTATTTTTTGTATCTCTCAAAATAAACGAAATATTCTTGGTGCCGGAGTTACGCCAAACACTGTATGTTACAGTAAAAGCATTTAAAATTCAAAACAAAGCCAACTGGTAAGTTTATTAGCAAATGTAAAACCAAATATGTGGTAAATAAAATACTGACCCAGTGTGTCAGTGACACTGATAGAAGATAACGTTATTCATACAGCTATGAATTAAGGTAATATATCTGAATTAATAAACTTACGTTACAGCGAAAGCATTATCGACAACGAGCATCGTATTAAAATGGAATGTCCTAACTTAGTCGAAACCATACGATTTCTTGAAAGATAAGCCTGTTATATCCATTCTTATCGCACACGCTTCTTTTGAGAGAGATAAATATATACCAAATTATTAATTCGTTCAGATGACCTTAATCTGACATTTTTCAAATTTTTTACTGCATATATATATATATATATATATATATATATATATATATATATATATATATATATATATATATATATAATATTTTTTATATAATACGCAGGTACTTGTATTATCGGCCTAATTCACTAAGATAGTTGTTAACATAAGCTGTATTCTTTTTGAACCAATTGTATCTCAGTTCAGTACATAACTGAGTTGAGCTAAAGTGAGTTGTGATTTTGCAAAAAGAACAAGTTTTATTCCATTTTATCATTTCCTTTACCGATAGCATTTGCTGTAACAGCTGTCAAATTTATTGACATTTTTCTGATCTATGATACTGTTTATAACTGAAAAATGGATAATGTTGAAAATATATTACTTGTAAGCATATCTGTATATGTGAATATAAATTTTGTTGAATTATATAACCTTAAAAAGCAAACTAAGTGTTTCAAATAATTTTGAGTTTTGTAAACTGGTAGTGTAACATCGGAAAGGGGGGACGTGAGTTTACCCAGAACAACTCAAATCAGTTGTGTCAGAAAGAACAACAATTTCCTGAGCTTATCTGAAGTGATCTGAGATGAGCTGAGATATTGTCCAAAAAGAATACAGCTAATGTCATTAGGTAACAACGGAGAGTTAACAACGATTTTTAGCAACTCTTATAACAACTGTCATTCATTTGTAATTCAATAAATACATAATTAACGACATTGTTAAAAACGGTCGTTGTGAACAATCGTTGTTAATATACTAGTGAAGTTATTAACAAGCTAGTTAAAAGGTATGCCGATTCTCAATATTTGTACATATTTCTACTCTTTGACAACGTAAAGTGACAGATTTTAATTAGTTTGACGTTTGAATTTTTAATAATGTGATAAGAAACTTCGGGGTGCAAGATATTTTGTGGAACAATATTCTCTAATGGTTGCATTTGTAAACACGAAAAGATGATCTTGGACAAACTAAATGACAAAGGTTGTTTTACATTTCATTTCTGTTAGTTGGAAATTTTGAAAATGGCTGCTTGATTTCATGGAAAATTGAAATTTTGCCATGTAATTCCTTTTATAAAATATGAAAATTATTTCAATATTAAGAATTAAAACATTTCAAAACGTTACTAATATTATTTTGATATGATTAGTTCTTTGATTGTGACATTCATCTGTCAGTTACATACATTTGAATGGGATTTAAATTATATATAATTTTATAAATTTATCCATAAAATATATAGAAAAAGTTTTAATGCAAATCTATAGAAAATTTAATGATCATTAATTTTTATAATAGCATTAATCTCGAAAAAAAACATTTAAAGGTATTTTTCGAAGAAAAACTATTTTGAGCTTCTAGTACAGTGCCATTTCCGGTTACCCGATTTTCACCAAAATCTAATGGGCTCTTTCCATTACAGAAAAAGTTCGAAATACAAGGTTTCAAAATTTTCTGAATGATAGTATTTGAGTTAGAGTGGAGGATCCACACGCACATATACACACATACACAGACATTGTGAAAATGTTAAAATTGGATTCTAGGGACCTTGAAACGTCGTCATTTACCAAAATCTCGATATGCGATTTTTAGCACGATCCCTATACCTCCCTTACCAAGGGTAGCGGGAGGTAAAAAAGCTTATCTAAAAATATGAGATAAAAAGAATCATTAATTTATTTACAAAAGTATTTTTCGAATATTTTATCGGAAATGCAAAATATGCAAAGTTTGGATTACAAAATTTGACCTCAACTAACAAACAAGTGAAGTAAAATAAAAGCTTGGAAAAATAAGGTACATTAGTTTATTCATGATTTATTTTGTAAGTAATTTGCCATGGTCAAATTAAATTTTGATGACTATAGAATAGACGATTACGATTCAAATATGAAAAATGAAAATGGTGATTTGGCTATGTAAGATTATGAACAATAAAACTATATTGCAGTTAACTTTTTTATTTTAAATACTAATAAACGACCCCATTTCAAACTAACTATAACACAGGATACGTAAAAAAGTCGATTCTGAGATTTCAATAAAAGAATTTACTGCAGTATCATTTTCTTTTTCATAAAATAGGTACGTTAAAATCATTTCTAAAGCATAAATAGTTTTAAATTGATTTAAGTTAACTTACATATATGCCTTAAATTTTAAGAAACTCAAACTGTTTCTACACATTTATTTTTATAACATTCAAAATCGCGAACGATTCAAATAGAAATACCGAGGAAAATATTTGTGAAAAACTTATACAGGGAATTTATTTTAACGTGCAACATATGGTCCATCACTTCCATGGTTACTACACACTACTGTCAAAAAATGACAGCAATGTAATATTTGTCCATTTTAAAATGCAACATACAAAAATTTGTAGTTATGTATTTTCAATACTAATTTCCAATAAATTAGACTACATACTATTAACAAAAAATAAAAACTTTAATGGAGTACATCTTAACAAACTTTGGTTTACAAAAATTGATAATTTTAATGTAATATATGTTCAAAAATACCTCCATTTACACTGAGGCAATGTCCTAGTCGCCCGTAGAAAGAATTGGCATTATTTGTGATGTGTTCTGGAGGTATATTCTGTGCTGTAATACTATTTATAATGTTGCATTTTAAAATGGACAAATATTACATTGCTGTCATTTTTTGACAGTAGTGTGTAACCATGGAAGTGATAAACCATATATTGCATTTTAAAATAAATTCTCTGTAGATTTCATTTGTACTTGGACCCAGGACCTTCTTATGTCTAATCCCGGTTGTGAATGTTATAAAAATAACTGTGTAAATACATTTTATAATATACGAACGAGTAGTTACTAACCATGAAATATATCAGATAAGTATTCAATACACTGAAAAAAGAGGGTAGGTACTCGTCTAAGCCTAGCAAAAAATGCGTGAAGAATTCACTGGCTTCATACGGATTTTGTATTTCGGTTGTTATAGTATCCTAAAATATATAGGCAGATCTTAGATTCAAGTCCCAGAAAAGTGCATGAATTTTTCACAAAAATCTTTCTGATTGAAATTAGATGAAATTGTGCTCATGTTTTCAAATATATTCCAAGTTAAAAATGAATGTTTTTCTTCTTACTTCCTGTTGAATTACAAACTGCTGTTGAAGTTTTTGAGATAAAATTTGTATTCCGCAATCAGTTTGTTTGCTCCCGATCAGGCAGTTTTTGAACTTCACGCTAAGATAAACGTCCTGTAGTCGTGTTTTGTTTCAAACATGGAGCCCCTGATTCTGATCTGTTTTACCATCATTACATTATCGGAATAGAGAATAAGTTAGAAGAAGTTCTGAGAGCCCTACATTAACTAAATAACGCAATTATTGCAACTTTTCCAACAGACTGAATGCTTTAATCAACAAGAATAAGAATACTTACTTTTACTTCGAGAACAATTTGGCTTTATGATTCGTTCTAACACAAAATATTTATATTTCATTTACACGAATGTCGTGATTTAATTTAGTTTCTTTATAATTATTTTTTACTTCTTCCTTGTACGAAGTAAAGGAAGTATTGTAATCGCGAAAAATTTCGGTTTTGAGATTTCAACGGAATATCCATTTTGACCATCCCTGAATCCATTCTGACTAATTTCGTCGTGACGTCTGTACGTACGTACATATGGACGTAAGTGCGTACGTACCTATCTCGCATATCTCAAAAACGGTGAGCCGTAGAAAGTTGAAATTTTGTATTTAGGACTTCTATAGCATCTAGTTGTGCACCTCCCTTTTTGGTCATTACATAATTTCCAGAAATGCTACTTTATTTGAAGCCTATAATAGATTTTAATGAAAAACTATATTAAAATATAATCCAAAACTTTTCAAATTTGGTATACAAGACTTTTATATCAATTGGAATAACATAGCAGATTTTGGTTAAAACAGGCTAACCGGAAGTGATATATTACCTGAGGTTGTTAACAGTGTTTCTTGAATAAAATGGTTTTATTTTGATTTTAGAAATAAATGCTTCAAATAAGAGTTTTAGAAAATTAAATTCTGCGTCTAGCACATCAAGTATTATTAAATTAGCCCTTTGTATAAGTGAGATATGTAAATTTAAAACTTATATACTTTTTGGTTTTTGTAATGAAGCTTGTTATGGATTAGGACAAAAAATAACAAAAAAATAAAAAAATAGATGTTAATGTCAAATTACGTCAAACACGTGCAATTTTATGATTGGGTCTATACTTCATCTTCATATTGGTCTTGCGTACAAGGAAGTCGTGTGGTGTCCACATCAGTTTTTTTCAGTAAACGAATGCAACAAAAAAAATTAGACTACTTTAACCAACCCATAATTTTGATTTCGACCCAGTGGACGAAGCGATATACTTCAGTATTTTACAATAGGATTCTGGAAGAACAGGATAAAATATAGCTATTAACATATATAAATGTTATGACTATAGCGAAAGAAAGTTGACGTTTAAATTATTTTATAGATGTGGTTTCTTTTGAAAACCTAGAGAAGAATAGAATTGTACGCAATATACAGGTATGAAATTTTTGCATGAACCCCTTTAAATACTTGACTAGGAAAGCACTCAAATACATTACCATATCTGGCTGAAAATAGATGGCCGACTAGGGTACCTGAATATCAAAACAGGGGTGCGTTTAAAATATTTTAAACATTTTTCGTTTATGTTGATTATAACAAAATATTTTAATCTTTAAACTATTTAGTTTGGCAATTCTATGAAATGGGATTATTTTTAATTTCCTCTAACAGTAATTCCGACTCGAAGGTTGCTTACACCTAAAATGAACGAACTAGAATTTGCGGTATTAAATTTTTTAAATACATCCCTGAATCCTATTGCTAAGGTCATTTTAAATGTCTCCTGGTATGGAGTACAATTCTAATCTTCAGTTACGGAATACATAAGGGTCAGTTTCCTCTTAAATCAAATATAGGGAAATGTTTTCAAAAGAAACCACATATTAAATAATCTAAACGTCAACTTTCATTCACTAGTCATACTATACCTAGGATTGTTATGAGTATCATAACTGCTGCAGATGTAGTTTGTTCAATAGTTTATTGGTTTCAGAAAATGAAGACATTATTAATAAATATTATTTTTTGAAATTCTCTCATTAATGCTACTTTCAGAATGGTATGATAAACAGTACAATTATTTCTTTGACATATGTTAATATGACAAATATTCAAAATATGTGCTTAATTTCTTTGTTATTTTAGAATAAAGTAAACCGTGTTAAGAACGATACACTAACGTTATTTGTATGTATTAATAAAGAGCATTGTACTTATATTTTATTATATTTTCATTTTGTAGACTAGTGATGCCGCGAGATCTCGCATTTTCGAGATCTCGTCTCGAATATCTCAAATTTTCGAG
This sequence comes from Harpalus rubripes, assembly GCA_963082715.1. Lineage (NCBI taxonomy): Eukaryota > Metazoa > Arthropoda > Insecta > Coleoptera > Carabidae > Harpalus > Harpalus rubripes. The sequence continues at coordinate 56,549,292 of OY720452.1, forward strand.
ACGAGATTAACTTTATTCTCGTCTCGACAATTCGAAACGAGACGAGAGTAATGCCCTCGAGATTTGCTCGAGACGAGAGTGGAAAGTCGAGATCTCGAATGTATATTTTTTAATATGCAATTAAAATGTAAAAGAACAAAATATTCATCTGTATATATAAATATTTGAATTTGAATTGCCTCTTCATTTACATTCATATTTACTTATTCATTTTAAAGTTATTTTGGGTTTTAGCAAAAAAAAAAACAAAAGTAATACCTATGGTGTACTCTTCACTCCAACTTTCAGTGCCGGCACTATACGAATGTATAATTATAATTACCAATATGTGCGTATAAAACAACGGGTAATAATACCTAATCATTTAAATAACACACAGTAAAATAATCAGTTTTAATTAATGGTACCTATTCGTTTCTTTGCTACTTATAAATCCGAGAAATTCGAGACTCTCGAGTCGAGATCGAGAGAAGGCAAGAAAAATTATAACGAGACGAGATTCAGAGTAATCTCGTCTCGAAATTTCGAGACGAGACGAGAGTGGATTGATTCTCGCCGTTTCTCGTCTCGCGGCATCACTATTGTAGACTGTTGTTGACATGTCAGTATAGTAATAATATTACCGTACAGAGTAGTTATTACTTATTTACCAGCCTACTTTTCTGTACCGATAAAGAATTTTTCTGCAAACGCCACTTCAAAAATTTTTGTAATAAGAGATATGAATTATTTTTTATTTAAAATGAATATGTTCAACATTATAACGTAATTTTAAATTAAATTTTTAGTTAAAGATTAAACGGTATAATAGTAACACAAATCGAAATATTAATTTCCACTTTTTATTATAAATTACTAAGTAATTATTTTCGATATTTTATTAGTAAAACCTAACAATATTACAACCTTCGTTTAAATTTTTTCAAGTTTTCTTGAATTGTTGGTATTATCTCATTTTACATTAAAACAATAAAATATTTTTGAGAACATATCGTGCTACATATATGTCATTAGAACCGTGAAATGTCTGTAATATATTAATAATAATTGGCGATAATTTATGTTAGTTACTATTTGTATCGATTATGGACAAAATAAAATGATATTAAAGCGGGTGGGCCAATTGATGTGGGACGGGGGTCGTATATCATGCCTTCACCAGTATCTCAAACTTTCAATTACTTGTGGTTTACAAATGAAATAATATTTAAACATTTTTTTTTTCACCCTTTGTGTTTCATGAAATAATATTCAATCTCAATAAAAGACAAAGTTAGGATGCAAACTTTACTGCCTAATAATTAAGGAATGTGATTTAGCAATGAAAAAACTTTTATTTTTTAATATATTCTGAAGTAAATCTACACCAAACAACAAACTTAGTTCAGCGAAGTTCCAGTTCTTGTTCCCTTCAAAAGAACTTTTCTTCGTTGACTTCAAAATAATATTTGTCAGCAGTTTTCATCTTTTTATCGGATGAATTGGCAGCCCTATTTTACATTTTTTTCTGTTATTCATATGACTAATACAAACTAGATAAAATTTGAATATTATACTACTGGAAGAAAAAATCTACTGGAATTCAGTTTTACTCGTTTTATTGAACCCTCAACGTTTCAACCCTACGTATAGGATATCTTCATATGTAATATAACAAGTGATATGATTATCATCGATGATATTCTCGAGTGAAACCGAGTTGCAGATTTCACGAGTCCGTAGGACGAGTGAAATGTGCTGCTTCGGTTTCACGAACAATATCTTCGATTATTAATCAAACCACGAGCTTATATTTAATGAGAGAATATAATGAATTTTTGTGTGTGCTGCTAACCTAACTTTTTATATATTGTATTACAACATGGTTAATTTGATAATTGCCTTATTATTTTCATCGTTGTTGATATTAACCCAAGGATTATCGTACATTTTGATACTCAAAATTAACTGTCAATGTCAAATAAAGAAAACAAATTCTTAGTAAGGAATATAAATAAGGTGATAATTTCTTTGTTTTTTATCATCGCTGTGATAGACACGTAACTAGGGAGATTCTGAATGTTGATTGACGGAAAACATGTCACGTGACTCATGAATTATATTCTCAGGAAAATAAAGTCAAATGTAAGGGGTATTACAAGTCATACATTATATGTATAGTAGTGTAGCCGCGGATGTTGATTTTTGTGACATCTGCAGATGAAGATGCAGAGGCGGATTTTCTCATTTAACATCTGCAGATGTTAAAATAAATAATTAAAAATATACTAAAATTTTATTAAGAGATGTATACAAAAAAATGCAAGTAAAGTAAAAATTTTGTCCGATCAAGGTCATCTTTATCATGAACAATTAAACAAATTGGTATATATTTATCTCTCACAAGAAGCGTGTACGATAAGGATGGATATAACACGCTTCTTTCTAAAATTCATATTGTTTCGACTAAGTTAGGACATTCTATTTTAATACCATGCTCGTTGTTGACAATACTTTCGCCCCAAATTGGGAGGCCGTGGGTTCGAATCGCGCTGGTGTCCGTGAATTTTTCACAAATCCGTCTTCGTTTATAATGCAATGTTCCAAGAACGAGTGAATTTTATTCCGAACCAATTCCAGGATTTTACCAGAATTTTTAATTCTGAAAAAATTTAACTTGCTATCTAACCGGATTTATTTCGTTTTTGTTAATGAAATTAGCAATGGAAGAAGAAAACGATTTTTCCTTATTATCCGAATTTTCTAGCGAAAGTGATGGAGCATTCTTGGACAATGTTGTGGATATAACGCAAAACAATGAAAATTACCTACGGATGATAGTGCCTCAATATAGTGATCAAGTTTTTTTGGAACATTTTCGAATTAGTAGAAATATTATTGTACCACTAGCAGCAAGTTTTGAAGTAAGTGATTACTATAAATACCATTTTGACCACTAGACAAGTCGGTTCTAGAACTATAAGTTTGCGCATGGATTCTAAAGGCCTTCGCGCACTTGGGCGAAGCGAAGCGAGGCGAAGCTAAGCGCGGCGAAGAGCCGTTTTTTCATTCAATATGTTATTATGGGTATACGCGCACTTTGGCGAAGCGAAGAGCAGAGCAGCGAAGCGACTTGCCGAAATACTTCGGGGAGAATATTTTTCTCTGCTCTTCTCTGCTCTTCGCTTCGCTGAGCTGAAGTGTGCGATAGCGCAGCGCAGCGCAGCTACCTAATTCAGAACGAATACGCCCGAGACACATTGGAAATAGCCGGTTTAGAATTAAATTTCACACTTTTCATATCAAACAATACGTATAGGTTCTATGAAAATGTCAAACACAGAAGAGAAATTAGTTCTTCTGGTTTCAAAATATAAAGATCTGTACGATATAGGATGTGTCGAGTATTTTAATCAGACATTGAAAGTGGAAAGACAACTGGTGGTTAGAAGTAGCAGAAGAAATGAATATAACCGGTATGATATGCTATGTATATTAAGTTTATTAATTGTAAATATAACAATGTACATTACAAAATGTTGAATTTTAAGCAATTCATTAAATATTTGATCCAATAGATATGGATATGACAACTGAATATGTACTACTACTTAAAACAAAAAACTAAATATATTATTATAATAAAAATGAAGTCAATGTAGAAGAATTTTTCAAAAAATTTAGTTCTGAAAATTCCTTACATATTAAACGATTTCTATTGTACAAAATAGTATTGCAGAATCAACAAAAAAGGATATTAAATACTTGGTTACAGAATGTAGTAGAATATATCAAAAAAATTAAACATTTTTTCGGTCTCTCTGTACCATGCAATTTTGCCACTGTACTTGAACCTACGGATGACACAAAATAATTTATAGGTAAATTTGTCTCGTATTGATAGTGCCTGCGTTGTTGCGTTTCCTCCGAGCTGTCCATCTTTTGAAGCAAACGCGGCCGTTTCTCGTTGAAAACTGCTCGCAAGTGCGCGTTGATTCTAAAAACGGCTCTTCGCCGCGCTTCGCTTCGCCTCGCCTCGCTTCGCCCAAGTGCGCGACGACCTTAAGAAGTTCTGAATCACGTTCTGAACGGTTCTGAAACTTTTCGTTGGAACAAACCTACATTGCTGTCATTTTTTGACAGTAGTATGTAACTATGGAAGTGATTGTCCATATGTTGCATGTTAAAATAAATTCCCTATGTGTATAACATGTAATTCTGTTTACCGGTTTCAGGATATTATTCCATTGTTTACACGTACAAAAGTAGGCTAGTAACTAAGTAATAACTGTATCTGTATGGTAATAATCGCTGTATTCTTTTTGTACAAAATCTCAGCTTATATCAGATCACTTTAGATAAACTCAGGAAATCGTAGTTCTTTTTGACAAAACTTATCTGAGTTGTTCTGAGTACACTCACTTCCCGCCTTTCCGATGCTACACTACCAGTTTACAAAACTCAAAATGATTTGAAACACTCACTTTGCATTTGAAGCTTGTATAATACCACAAATTTTATATTCACATATACTTACAGTAATATATTTTCGACATTATCCATTTTCCGTTTATAAACAGTATCATAGATCAGAAAATAAGTCAATAATTTTGACAACTGTTACAGTAAATACTATCGGTAAAAAAGGAAGTGATAAAATGGAATTAAACTTATTAGGTCAAAAGAATAGGGCGCGAGCAGACACGTGACTCGAGGGACCTTGACGTGCTTAGAATCAGCTGATTTGTGTGCGCATGTCATTTTAACAAGAAGAATGTCATGTTGACAAGACAAATGTTTTAACTTATTTTGATTTTTAACTGCTAAAATGTTATTATTTTTAATTTCATGTGTTTTACTGCCTAAAAATTATAAAATATTAACATTTTAGCAATTCAAAATCAAAATAAGTCAAAACATTGGTCTTGTCAAATTGACTACGTTCTTGTCAAAATGACATGCGCACACAAATCAGCTGATTCTAAGCACGTCAAGGTCCCTCGAGTCACGTGTCTGCTCGCGCCCTATACAGTTATTATTACCATACTGACTTGTCAACAACGGTCTACAAAATGAAAATAAAATAAAATGAAAATATAATGCTCTTCATTAATACATACAGATAACGTTATCCTATCGTTCTAAATACGGTCTACTTCATTCTAAAGTAATACACATGTGGAACAAAGCATATAATTTGAATATTTGTCATATTGACATATGTCAAAATAATTGTTCTGTTAACCATAGCAATCTGAAAGTAGCATTGATGAGAGAACTTCAAAAAATGTTATTTATCAATAATGTCTTAATTTTCTAAAACCGATAAACTATTGAACAAACCACGGATGTTATTAATCATAACAAGCCTTAGATGTCTTAAAATCCTCGCTGTACGAGCTCGGATTTCAAACCGACATCTTCGGCAGTTATGATATACATAACATTCCTAGGTATGTTAATAGCTATTACATGATTTTTTATTTTATTGTCTTAAGATTACCCATGTAGAGTCGAAACGTTGATTCAGTCCAGTATAAATTCCTTCCAAAAATTGTACTATGTATTTATACCTTAGAATTAGAACTTATTATTCTACCTATGTAATCCCGAAATAAAATATTCAAACTTTTTATATAGAAGCTAAAATCAAAAATTCGCGTCCATAAAAATATAATAATATTTTTTTGGAATATCACTATTAATTAATTATAATTTGCAAATAATGGCAACATATGAAATATTTAAATTATAAATGGTTGGAAATAGCACTTTTTATATAACAGCATTGTTTACAATTGCAGTTTTTTTGTTAATCGACAGTAAAACACAGAGATTTATTGAATTTGTAGCAATTTAGCTGTCGAGTTATTAGCAAGTATAAAATTTTAGCATTTGACATAAAATAAATTTGTTTTTATTTATATAAACGTTGCATGCAGTTGGATGTTTAAACGGCCCAAACTGTTTGTAATTATTCATATTGATTAGTAATCAGGGCTGGGCAAAACAACTACATAAATATTCTGTAAATATGATGCATAGGAACAATAATAAAAGTCGTGAGATCTATCGTTTCAATTAAATTTTTAAAATATCGCATATTTCATCATCTCCATGTTCCATTGTTTTATTTTTATATTTTACCATGCTAAAAATAGAAAATTTCGAAATACAATTTCCAGGGCCGCTCCGTGGGTATAAGGCGCCTTTATGCAAGGTTATATTTTAACCCCCTCCCCCCCCCCATCCTTCATCCCACGATCTAAAATTTGCAAATTAAAGTTTAAACTATACTTTTTATTCTTCAAAAATGCTATAGACGTATTATGTTGATGAAATTCTTTTAGATTCATTCTTGTAATCAATATTTTAAAATGAAAATAGTTGTCGTAATCAACAATTTTACAACAGATTTCAGAAATGGATATAAATCATAAAGCATTTAATTCTTCGCAAAATGGTAGTAGGTATGTAAACAATGGACTCATTGTAGGATTCATTCGTGTAATCAATATTCTTGAGTTATAATCAATATATTCTTTGTTGTAATCATCATTTTCACAGTTATTATTTCAATATAACAATGCTAGAAAAATAGGATAATTATTTTATTTATAATTTGTAAGTTTTATAGTAATTTGTCTTTACGAATAGGAAAATTTTATAAAAATTTACTATTATTTACTTTACTGTCTTGAAACGGCGCCCCTCAAAGTCAGGCGCCTTTGTGTGGGGAATAAAACTTTTATATGAGCCATTTTTTTCTATTACTTGTAATAAAAAAGTTAAAGGGGGGGGGGGCGTCTGAACTGAAAAAGAAAATGATTTATTTTTTAATATATTTGTTTTATTTATTTCAGATTCTTGAAAATTCCACATCCACCTTGCGGCGATATGTAAGTAGGTAACTTATAATTATAAATATTTGTATTTCTAATATAAAGTGCCACACACAGTTCTAAAGATGAAATAGTTCCTACAAACAATAACCCCAATTCTTTAATAAAGTTGATAACTCTTAGCAACAATGCTATAGCAAATAACCAATAATAATTGCAAACACTGAAGAAAATATAAAAATGACAGCCTTTACATTTGTTCCTATTTGCTATTTTTTTTAACAATGTTGCTACTTTGCAACTTTCTTACAGAATGTGGGTGAATATCCACCAAGAAAAAGCTACTTTTCCAAAAAACTATTTCCAGTACCAGGTTGTAAGCTCAGTGATAAATTCATTTGATTATAAACAATTGGCGACTTTTCATGTATTACCTACTTTAAAGGCACCTGATATCTATTAAAATGAGAAGTCTAATAATCTGTGGAAATGTGTGTTGCGAGTATTTTTTTATACTTGAGCTGTTATTTACTAAACATAGAAAATAAAATAGAAACATTTAACATTCATTAAATTGACGTCAGCGACATTGCGGCATAAGAAGCGAGAACTGAAATACGTTACCGTTTAAATTGATATAAGCGTCAGTGTAGATGTTAGGACAATGATTTAAATAATATTGTATATTATGCACATAAAAATATAAAATACAAGAAGTTTGATTTTCTTTTCATATGTTTTTAAAAAGCGACAGGCGAATTAATAAAGCAAAAATGAAAAAATAGAATTTCAAACTTCGATTTACAATTGGCGCCTATTCTCTTAAATTCTCTTGTCGGGGTTACACAGGTCCTTTTTTAAATCACATACTACTGTTAAAGGGGCGTTTGCGATATATTTTTATTTTAGTGAATAAGCACGTTTTAAGGTCCCTAGAATCCGATTATAACATTTTTACGATGATGTGTGTGTGTGTGTGTGTGTGTGTGTGTGTGTGTGTGTGTGTGTGTGTGTGTGTGTGTTGGATCCACGATTTCTCAAATACTATAAGACTAAAGACATTTTTAACTACGGATTCCACAATCTAACAATAATGGAAAGAGTTGATTAAGTTTTGGTAACAATTGGACAACTGGAAGTAGTAGTTACAAGAAAAAAATCATCTAAATTTTATTTATCGAAAATTTATGTAAATACTTATATTAAAGAACGTTAAATTCTTTATTCGATAAATATAAATTCATTATTATATCTTCTATAGATTTAGAGATAAAGAAATGCATATAAAATAATTTGATGTAAAAAATCTCAGATCAAACTACTTCAAGGCAAAAAAATTCAAATGTTTGTAATTGACAAATGTCACTGTCGATCAATATTCTAAATAAATGATCGGTAACTTATAATAAAAATTTAATTTAACCTGATCTAACCAAACCATAACTTAACCTAACCTAATCTAACATGATAACATGAACACTATTCATATTTACTGATCATTTAATCTACAAAATACTTATCATTAATGTAAAAATCTGATGTGGCCAACACTAAATCTCCCGCCATTTGACTTTTATTAATTTAAATATACATACTTACATATTTACTTATACTGGAAACTGTATTAAATTCAATTCCATATAACTATGATTCTGTTTACTATTTTCTTTTTAAAACGTAATTTGAAATGATTAGTTCTTTAACAGTGAAATTTTTCTGTCAGTTACATAAATTTGAGATATCAACTGTGCAATCAAGAGTTGTGTTTGTTTAAAGCTTAGGTTCCGGGATTTAAATTATATTTATATATATATATATATATATATATATATATATATATATATATATATATATATATATATATATATATATATATACATGTATATATATCCATAAAAAATGTAGAAAAAGTATTAATGCAAACCTGTAGAAAATTTAATAATCTTTAATTTGTATAATAACATAAATCTCGAAAAAATAACATTTAAAGTATTTGTCAAAGAGCTTCAAATAAAGTGCCATTTCTGATTATGCGATTTACACCAAAATATAATGTTCTTTCCATAATAGAACAATGTCGAAATACAAGGTTTCCAAATTTTCCGAATAATAGTATTTGTTAGAGTGGAGGATCAACACATACACATATACATACACGTATACATACATACATACATACATACATACATACACACAGACATCATGAAAATATTAAAATCGGATTCTAGGAACCTTAAAACGTGGTCATTTAACAAAATCTTGATATACGACTTTTAGCACAATCCCTATACCTCCCTTACTAAGGGAAGCGGAAGGTAAAAAAATATTGATCAAATAAATATTAACTACGAGTATTATAAAATATTTTGGTGGGGCACCAAAATGTATATCTGTACCTTAGATGTAAAGAATTATGTTCATTTTTACAAATTTAGAAAAAATAGCAGTTCAATTTAATTCAAGATTTACTAATATTGTACTTCTTAATAATACAAAGATGGACGTACGATTGTTTACCAATCTAGTTTAGAAAAAGGCCCATTTACGCAGAATCGTTCTTTAGAAGAAAAACGACTTTGTACGTTTATGAAAGTTTCCAGTAAGACTAATTTTCAACATTTATCTTAGGAACTAGTATTACTAGAAATACGATCATTTAACATTATATAATTTAAAGTTCTTGTGTATGATAAAAAGCGTTATCTAAATTTTAACAAAAATGTAAGATACGATTCTTTGCCTCTAAAGCACAGATATATTATTCTTTAAACGACGTATCCATTTTGTAATAAGATGACTATATATTTGTCTCATAAAATGATGATAAGACAAATATCAAATTAAGTTTTAAATTTATCATTTGAGCGTCACATTTTTCATTGGAATTGAAAATAATGTGCGTTATTAGGAAGAATAATCAGAGTAAATTAGGTTAGATCATAAATTAGAAAAACATGTGTTCTAGAGAGAGATAATGAACAAAAAATATGAGTCTGCGGTTGAAATGAATGTGCTAAGTTAGACAAATTAATTAAATTCCAAATTTATCTGGAAGCGAAATTGGAGAAAGCCTAATTTCTATTCCGCAAGTAAATGAAATACTTTTAGTCAACCAGTTGTGGGTAAATGAGTTAATTGTTTTTGGCGAATTCGCCGAGTAAGAAACAATAAAAAAGGAAATGAACTGGTGCAGTTCGAACGGACTTAATTGATTCGATATTTACACGAGAGACTCGATACCCCAATGGGAATGAAGCCACGCCGATTTCAATTTGAAATACAGCCGCAGCTTCTTTCACGGCTTTGCCCAAGCGAATTTTTTGCTCAGGTTTACAATCAAATTTGTTAGACAATTAACTTTGTTATGCAAATATCACTGGCACGTAATTCAAATACAAGTGATATATAAACCCAATGAAAAAATATTGTGGATTTGTCATATGCTACAATCCATGTCTATACCAAGAAATTATTTCAAATCCGAAATACATTTGTTTAATAAAATTTTAGTGATATTTTACAAATATAATAGAAAATACACAATGACAAAAGAACACAAAAGGTTTGTTGCAACAGAAAGTTCAGAACCTTTCAGAACGTGATACAGAACTGCTTTAGGATCCATAGTTTAGTATCGACTTGACTAGTGTTGGAACGATTTAGAACCGGTTAAGAATTTTATTTGTACTAACCTATAAAATTACACCTGTCAGAAATCATTGTGCTTTTGGTTAGGTATAATATATTTAAACTGAAGAAATGGAAGTTAAGTTCATGATTAAAATATAATAGACGTATATAATTTGAAAATGTCCCAAAAAACATGATCACTGTATTGAGGCACTATCATTCGTAACTTTCATTGTTTTGCTTTATTTATATAACATCATCCAAGAATTCTGTATTACTTTCGTTAAAAAATTCTGACAATTCGGAAAAAAGTTGTCTTTTTCCATTGCTAATTTCATTAATAACAAAAACAAAATAAGTCAGGTTAGATAGCACGGCAAACTTATGCAGAATTAAAAATTCTGGCAAAATCCTGGAACTTTAACAACGGTTAAGAATCGGTTCGGAACACAATTCACTCGTTCTTGAAACATTGCACTATAAGTTCTGAATTTTAAATTCGAATTGTCAGAACGGTAAAATGTCTTAGCGCAAACTCAGTAAAGTTCTGAACGGTTCTGAACTTTTGTTGGAACAAACCTATTAAATATTTATTAAATGTCGGACATTTAACGTATAATATATAAGGTATCTGGTGTAAGATTGCAGTGGTGTGAAAATAGCAGTTTGATCTTGTTTTTCGATTGGATAATATCCGGGTATTATACAATTAGAAAACAAGATCAAACTACTTCTATCTTCACACCACTGCAATCTTAAACCAGATACAGTATAGGGGGCGAGCAAACACGTGACTCGAGCGACCTTGACTTGCTTGGGATCAGCTGATTTATGTGCGCATGTCATTTTGACAAGAACAATGTCATGTTGACAAGATCAATGTTTTAACTTATTTTGATTTTGAATTGCTAAAATGTTAACACTTTACAATTTTTAGGCAGTAAAACACATGTAATTAAATATAATATTTTATCAGTCAAAAATCAAAATAAGTCAAAACATTGGTCTTGTCAACATGACATTGTTCTTGTCAAAATGACATGCGCACACAAATCAGCTAATTCTAAGCACGTCAAGGTCCCTCGAGTCACGTGTCTGCTCGCGCCCTATAGGTATTATTATTATTATTATTATTATTATTATTATTATTATTATTATTATTATTATTATTATTATTATTATTATTATTATTATTATTATTATTATTATTATTATTATTATTATTATTATTATTATTATTATTATTATTATTATTATTATTATTATTATTATTATTATTATTATTATTTTGACAAGACTTGTTTTTTCCTCTCGCGCGCTACCTCAGATTCCAGAAATATATTTTGCAATACCTGCTACAATTTGTTACGTTTATAATAAATTAATTTCTTATAAAATTCTACGTCTACTGGTATATAATTTATATTAAGAAATATATTTTGTTTTAAGTCTTATGGCTGTATACGGTAGGCGATCTGATTCGATTCAGACCGACATCAAAACAAGAAACTTGAAAATTATTTCCAGGTGCATGAGACAATTTTTTAAATCTACCTAGTTATAGAGTTAAAAATACGAAGGTCATGCTAGAAGTATTGAGAATAAGACAAATGGTTCATATTTTTTGAATTCTATTTTAATGGTTCTCTTGAACAATAATATAGTCCATCATTCATTTTTCCACTTTTCAAAAACTTCCAACTAATCTTCTTTTGGAATACTTTCAAACTAATTTCTGGCAGACTTTAAAACTATCAAAGCTTGCAAATTAGTATTTGGTAAAAACTGCCAAAACTATCCAACTATTTACCGTAGTCTTGAAAACTGTTAGATTCATTTCAGGCTGAGTTAAAAAATGTTCATCTCTCCAGTTAATTCCATATTTTACTCACAGCGATATTCTAAAAAGTGATTAATTAAGTTCTAATTAACTTAACTTTTATAATTTATTATTAAATGACAGATAAATAACTGTTTAAATTGATATAACACATTTTCTTATTTTGAATAATTCTGGAGAAACCTCAATATATACACGTATATTTTAAAATTTGTCAAATATTAAAAGGATTATAGAAAAAGGGCACTAAAACTTCTGTGACGTCACCTGTGCTCGTAAACTCTACAAGGCGAAAATATATTATCTCTATCAAGATATCTATCTAAGTATAAAAGAGACACTACTAGCAAAATGGAATAGAGGGCATAAAATATAGAGATTCATTTTTATATTTTTGCAACGCGAATATGAATATTTTTAATAATACCTCCACCAATTTTACAGAATTATTTTGGCCCCTACAAACGATTGAACGTTTGTGTTTTTTATTAAATAATAAACTCTATAGCTCTGTAATTTTTTATAATTAAATTTCAATGAAATACTAAAACATTTTACGTTCGTTGTTTTTAGTAATTCAGTTGTTTTGTTAGAGAGCAATAAAACTAATTGCGAACAATTCAATACGATTGAAAAACAATTGGGAGTATATTTAGATGTATTGTGAACATTTGTGTTCGATGTTATTACATCGTAAAAGATCGACAATCTTAAAGGTAGAAGTTGTGTTGTATATACCTACCTCATTAATTTATATTGAAGTCCAAATAAAGTATGTTCCGAAATGAAACGAAGAAACGAAGTAAATAAAATAATTAGATCTTAAGAAGAACATGAAAGAGAAATTTATTTTTAAAACACATAAAAAACTAACAACTTGAAATTTGTGTACAAAATTACAATAAAACAACCTTTTAGTTTATGTTCTGTTTATTTTCATTCAAACCAACGTTTCAGCAGCGTATACTGCTTCAGGATAAATACATAAATAATTTAGTTTATGCATATACATATTCGTCATAAAATTTCTTATTAGTTACTAGTTTGCTTTTGTTCTGTCACTTATTTTTTGCCCTGAAGAAAGCAGCAGTTAATGTTACCGAAATGTTATTTTTTAAATAAATATAGCACCGAACTAATACTTACACGTTTTTTACTTCCCGCTACCCTTAGTAAGGGAGGTATAGGGATCGTTCTAAAAATCGCATATCGAAATATTGGTAAATGACCACGTTTTAAGGTCCCTAGAATCCAATTTTATGTATTAAAACTTACACGTTTTTTACCTCCCGCTACCCTTAGTAAGGGAGGTATTGGGATCGTTCTAAATCGCTCATCGAGATTTTGGTAAATAATCACGTTTTAAGGGCCCTAGAATCCAATTTTATTTATGTATATATATATATATATATATATATATATATATATATATATATATATATATATATATATATATATACAGGGCAGGGTGTAAATGAAATAAGTGCATTAAATTTAACCAGTAATGTAACTCGACGAGAGCAACAATATTTCTTAATAACTTTTTTTTCTAAGTCTTTTAGATTTTGAGTTAAAATTCTTTAAAGATTTGCTACATATTTCCGCGCGCCCATGGAGAACAAATGGCTGCCTGCCGTTTTCAAGTGGGATACAAACAGCTCAAAAATTGTCGGTTACCGGTTACACTTGCAGTCACAGTAATTAATAAACGAATCAACGGAAATAACATTTATTATTAATTAGTTCGTAGTAGTACAATTTTTTAAATAAAGATATTTAAATTTTGGATTCCATAATTATAAAGTTGTGTATTAAACCAGGCTGTGAATAGAGGAAGACAAGGAGGAACGAGGGGAGGAAGAGCAAAAGCATAGTTATTAGGTTATGAGATGATTATTTATCATCGACAAATCATAATAGTTTAAATACGTTATTCAAAAAATGTAAGTACAAACTTTTGTCCATTTAAACGAGGTACATGATTACCAATAATTAGTCGTCCATTTGTTCCCGCTCAAACATTTTTTAATGGAAATTTTTACAGCATTTTCGTCTGTTGAAATGTGTATTGTGCATAATAAATACATCTTCCCAAGTAAATTCAGTCTCATTATTGAACATTATGAGCCATTCCCAAAATTGAAGTCTGCTGAAAACATTGATCTTTTTGCACATGATATGGATACAAAACTGTCATATGTGACACTTCGTATTGTGATAAAGATGTACAAGATTAACAAATGTGCGAATATTAGGAACAGTATGATTAGGAAACGCTCTGTCTAAATGCGTTTGCAACTTTATAATACTGTCTTTATATCAACCACAAATTCGCTATTTGTAAACGTAAGCATTTTGACAGAATTTTACATGATAAACAAGTTTATTACTAATGTCAAAATATAATTCCAACAACTGACAAAACTGTCAATTGCTCAAACAAAATTTTTCATAGCTGTTGCTACTGCATTCAATTATTAGAAAAATACGTGGAACGACTCGTCAATTTATGGGGTGGTAAAAATGCTAAAAAAATATGCGATTTCGAGAAAAAGTTATTAAGAAATATTGTTGCTCGCGCCAAGTTACATTACTGGTTAAATTTAATGCACTTATTTCAGTTACACCCTGTATATATATATATATATATATATATATATATATATATATATATATATATATATATATGTGTGTGTGTGTGTGTGTGTGTGTGTGTGTGTGTGCGTGTGTGGAAGAAGCCATTAGATTTTGGTGTATATCAGACCGGAAATAGTACTTTACTTGATGCTCAAAATAGTTTTTCTTCGAAGAATATCTTCAAATGTTATTTTTTCGAGATTTGTGTTATTATAAAAATTAAAGATTATTAAATTTTCAACAGATTTGCATAAATACTTTTTCTATATATTTTATGGATAAATTTATAAAATAATAAAATAATTTATATCCCGGAGCCTACGCTTTAAATAAGCAAAAGGTTACTCAGTTTATATCTCAAATGTATGTAACTAACATAAATGTCACTGTCAAAGAACTAATCATTGCAAATTAATAATAGCAATAGTTATATGGAATGGATCTTAATACAGTTTTCAGCATAACTAATTATATAAGTATGTATATTTAAAAGCCGCCTTGTTGGTCGTGTGGATTGAGGAAGCGCACAACGCTCGAAGCGACCGTCACCGCTCGACCCTAAGGTCGTGGGTTCGATTCTCACCAGGGGCTTGGGTGTTTGTGAGTGTTTTCAAATACATTATATTCTTATATAAAAAAATGTAAAAATGTAATATGGTAAATAAAAAAGAAAGTATTTGAATAGGGCTATAACACATTGGTGTTCAAAAAGCCGACAAAATATTAATTAATTAATTAAATATTTAAAATAATAAAAATTAAATAGCGGGAGGTATAGTGTTGGCCACATCAAATTTTTATTATTTATTTATTGATTTCATTATGAGTTCTGAAAGATATTTTACTAATTTAATATATTGAAACCTGTTGATATATGAGCATTCTAGAAATATCCAGTCAGACTGATTATAGATATTTCTATTTTTGGATAAAACACCCACGCTCATGGGGAATGCAACATCTATTAAAAGCATATACCAGTGTCTATTTTTATACGGTAAAGGGTAAAAGTAAATCAATGCTAATTAAATTCACTTTTACTCGATAACCAAAATTGATACGAATATAAACGAAAGTGTGATACGTCAATCATTAGCCTATAAATGTATGTATATTTTTATATATCGATAAATTTATTCTTTCAGATGCTGGTGTTAGTACTCCTGAAGGAAGGGGTATGATTATATGAACTTTGTTTACTTAAAATTGTTTAAAGAATATCAGGTTTCTTTCTCTTTTGTATTTCTTTTCCCTTAGTCCCCTACGAATACTTTCCGTCTTTTAGTATGTCACTTTAGCAAAATAAACATTTTAATAATTTAAAAAAAAGATATCGTCAAATTTTATCCGTTCATGCTGTTCATATAACTTAGGTACTCTTGGTTTGTGAGATCCTTGTGCAACGTGCAATTTTTTTGGTACTAAAGATAATTTGATAATTTTCAATCAAATTATAAATTTGAATCACTGATGACATTGCATGACGTATAAACATTATATATAATTTTATGTCGAATAATTTCTCGGATTTCAAATACTAAACAGCCGCCTTCCAGCTTAAGTTCTTGCTGTTTCTTTTACTTAATAAGCGGTAAATAGGACATTATCTATTTGACATTTGTCAATGAAAATAATTTTTTAACTCAGAATGTATAAAACAAAGACGGAAAAACCCCACGTCATGCTTTCTCTCTTCGCACAATGTGAAGCTGACGGTGCATTCCAGTAGTATATATTGAGTTCAGTGGTCATAACTCACAAGTGCTTTTTATATTCTTATAAATCTTATGCAGTCTGAGATTTTTTTTTTTTGAAATTATATTAAAATATTATTTTTGTGTTTTTGATATTCATTATCAGAGTTTTAATTTATTTATCGAACTTTTTTGTAAAAATATAGAGTATTCTTAAAGTACATTTTTTAAAAATTGCTTGTCTACAATTATTCCCATTAATGTACTTACGTACAGTGTGTAAAAAAACCTAACTCGGAGTAGTCTGATCATTATTCAATTCAAAAGTTGTCAAACTTGATCTTGAAATGTAATTTTAAGGAGAAAAGATAATAAAAAAAGGAAACAGTATATATCACCATTTGACGTTTTTAAATTTATATCCATTTCTAAAAAAACGTAATTGTAATTAAATTAACATACGTATCTTTGTTCATAGCATATTCCGAGTTAGGTTTTTTTGTTTAACACTCTGTATATACAATTCTATAGGGGCTCGTGGCCGGGTGCCTGAGTGTCTGGTCGCGAATCTGGGGAACCAGATTCGATCCCGACCGACGCCAAATATTTCTAATTTTATATGGCACAAAATTGACCCCTGTGATGCACTCTCCACTCCAGCAATAAGTGCCCGTGAGATGTCACCTGGTAAACGCCCGCACGGTACAAATATGTCATCATTATTACCGAAATGTGTGTACCAAGCAGATTGTCACACCCAGCATTTAAAGGCTGGAGGGCATTTTTCATCTTGCCCATCCCAACTTTTATTCTAGATCCGGCCCTGTTTTTGATTATCTCAAATTCAAACAAATGAACAAAGGTTATTTTTGCCTAAAGCTCCTCAAGTCTATTCCTACCGAAAATAAGACAGTTGGCTACCTTAGTCTGTACACAAAAAGAAGTTTAAATTCTTTCAGCCTGGTATTCTGTTAATAGAAAACAAATTGAAATAGATTTGAACTAATTTTTATTAATTCTCCACGTATCTCCCACTCAGCTGCTATTATTTCCATTCTCGGATATAGCGGGTGTTTCTCGGATAAAATGGCTGCACTGCACCGTCATCTCTTCTGCAGCATTCTCATTATCATCATCATCTCCATTCTGCACGTCACGCAATCACTTCCAGCTCGTGGCTGTGTATGGCTGCGTGTCCGGTAAAGGGTTGACAACAGTTCTATTATGCCTCGAACACGTGGGAAGCCGACTGTAATCCCGTATTCACTCTAAGTCGATTTTACGTTCGAATACCTGAGCCTGCTTTCTCTTCATACTCTGTTCTACATACGAGTACACCAAATTAATTACATTTCAATAAAGTCCCAATCTATACCCATTCAATCATCAGAACGATATTCAAAATGATGATGTTTGGTATTTAAAATAGAATTGAATAACAAACATGTTGTTGTGGTTGTGATACACGAAGTAATGCCCTTATAAATGGTAATTATATTTAATATTGCATACAAACTTGAATTTTAAGATACTAAGTTGTTTACTGCCTTTCCCCAATTATTTTATAGAATTGTAACTTCCAAATAACAGACCATAAAAAATAATATGTTGTTCTGTTGAAATATATGTATCTCAAAGCCCATTTTCCATCATTTAAAAAATTCAAATATTTGTAATTGGCAGATTTTAAATTCAAGAGTAGTTTATTACATACTAAGTTGTTTACTGCCTTTCCCCAATTATTTTATAGAATTGTAACTTCCAAATAACATACCATAAAAAATAATATGTTGTTCTGTTAAAATATATGTATCTCAAAGCCCATTTTCCATCATTTAAAAAATTCAAATATTTGTAATTGGCAGATTTTAAATTCAAGAGTAGTTTATTACATTGGTGTGAAATAAATATCTCATCAGTAGACTGCCTGTCCGATTTTTTTCCTTGGACCCTTTATTATATTAAGTTCAGAATATAATTTCAAGGATATGAAATAGGTAAGTAATAGGCGATGTGCACATTTTGGGCGTCAGCGCCTATAACGGCTACATTGGCATTCTTGATTACCGAATCAATTTTGACATTTCGAGAAAGTGATACAATTTACAATTTTATTTTGAGTTGTTGCTATTGTATATGAATATTATACATCATAGTGTATTGAAATGAATAAATAAAATATTTAAAATGCTATATATGTGATGTGACTAATTCAAAAAAGTTAAAATACCAGTGACGGTACTGTGGCAGAAAATATAATTTTTTTCATAATATGTGTGATTTCTGTAAACCATTTTATCATATTTAAATTTATATTATAATTTATAATATTAGTTAAATGTTACAAGATGCACAATACATAGAAATTGAGATTAAAAAGTTGGAAAACTTGAATGATTGGAAAGAAGAAAGTTTCTACATATCACGATATCAGTGGATGATGTTAGCATCGCTCTTTTATATTCGCAATAAATGAAGAAGATTCTTCATTGACAATATACCAGGTTCAAAGTGGAATTAGTTGCACAAGCTCGGAAAAGAAAATACACGAAAAATACGAACCATCTGAATTTTTACCTTTTACATTAACATTACATGTACAAAATCTATAATAAATAGACGAATTATGTCAAAAATAGACTTCTATTGCATACAACAGCAAGTATTATACAATTTTAAGACAATTTTCTGCTTGTATTATATCTCGTTCGAATATTAACTTAAGAAACATATTTCTATATAATTCATTATTGCAATCAGACAACCATTGTTGGAATTTTATTCATACGATAAGTATCTTTTACAATAAGAAAATATGTATACCTAAAAGAATTTTTTATTTTAGTAGAATATATCTGTTAGAAAGTTATTTTCTTAAACATATATTCCTCATATAATCTTCTACGAAATTTATAAAATTTGATACTTTAATCGGTAATTTTGTAAGAATTATTTCATCTCCCACTGCATCACATAATATTTGACGTCCTATCATTCGCATTTATTGCAAATATTTTATAAAATAGAAATTGCAAAATCATTCTGACATAAAACATAACCTTGCTGTTTCAATGAGTAACCGTTTTGTCATTTTTGTCCGCTGTCGGCGCTGACTACTTTTGTGTACACCGCCTATAGGACCAAAAATATTTTTTTCTGAAACCGGAGCGAAATTGCATTTCTCAGACAAACATTTACGGCCGATTTCACCACCGATTCCTAAACCGCTGCCTAGCTAGGAATTTCCTAAATTTAAGAACTGCCTAAACAGATACTTTCTTATCGATTTTGGATTTCACCAAACAAAGCAATGCCCAGCTAGGAATTACCTACGTAGGCATCGAAATATTAGTAATTTTTGTAATGTTATATATTTGCACACTGTATTATATGTATTTACTAATTAATTTTATTTCATATATGTAATGCTGTATTCTATTCTGAAGTAAATCTTTCTCAAAACCATTTTTAATCAAATAATTTGTTCTTCCTTTTCTATCTTGTGCAAGTCTTTCTGGTTAGCTGTCAGACGTTAGGAAATGCTTAAATCGAGATAGGCAATGCTTAGCGGTTGGTGAAAACGAAATTTTGCTAGGTAATGCCTATGTGGTGCACATAAGGTACATAGGCATTACTTAAATTTTAGAAATCGGTGGTGAAATCGGCCATTAAACATTTTATTGAATATTAATATTTATAGTTGTGTTTTGTACATTGGATGTATGAATCCCTAAATGTATAAATGAACCTCGTCGCAAT
Source organism: Harpalus rubripes (assembly GCA_963082715.1). Taxonomy (NCBI): domain Eukaryota; kingdom Metazoa; phylum Arthropoda; class Insecta; order Coleoptera; family Carabidae; genus Harpalus; species Harpalus rubripes. The sequence continues at coordinate 56,569,673 of OY720452.1, forward strand.
TCTATATTTGCTTCGCAAGACATTGTGAATGATCAGAAACGCCCGCCCAAAAATGCAAAACTGACAGTAATTTATGGGTTTTCGTTTTTCTGCCTCCTTACAAACGAGAGAAGCGCACTACTAATTACTAATAGAAATTCATATTTAATTATTAAATTTAAAATAAATTTTTATTATAATCAAAGGTTTCAGAAAAAAATTAATACATAAATTTCGGCCATTAATATTTGGAAAACCGCGTTGTATCCAATCAACGTTAATCAGTGTAGCGTCGTACTACGGGAATATAATTTTTTTATTTAAATTCGCAGGAATCTGATTACACCTCAATAATAGACAGTTTAAGTTAGTTCCATTTTCCATTTTACCTCCCGCTACCGTTGGTAAGGGAGGTATAGGGATCATGCTAAAAATCGCATATCGAGATTTTGGTAAATGACCACGTTTTAAGGTCCCTAGGATCCAATTTTAACATTTTCACGATGATGTCTGTGTGTATGTGTGTGTGTGGATCCTCCACTCTAACTCAAATACTATCATTCAGAAAATTTTGGAACCTTGTATTTCGAACTTTTTCTGGGATGGAAAGAGCCCATTAGATTCTGGTGAAAATCGGATAACCGGAAATAGCACTTTACTAGAAGCTCAAAATAGTTTTTGTTCGAAAAATACCTTTAAATGTTATTTTTTTGAGATTAATGTTATTATAAAAATTAAAGATTATTAAATTTTCTATAGATTTACATTAATAATTTTTCTATATATTTTATGGATAAATTTATAAAATTATCTATAATTTAAATACGCTTTAAACAAACAAAACGCAGTTATTCAAATGTATGTAACTGACAGATAAATGTCACTATCACAGAACTAATCATTTCAAAATAATATTAGTAACGTTTTAAAAAGAAAAAAGTAAATAGAACAATAGAAAAGGAATTCAATACAGTTTCCAGCATAACTAAATATGTAGGTATGTATTTAGATTAATAAAAATTAACGATTCACAAAAATGTTTAAGATAATCCTCATTTTTTGATTTGATTGAATTCTATTCTATCCCGGTATTTAATTTAATCTTCATTTTATTATAGCTCCGGTGGCTGAATGATTAAACGCGCTCGGGGCCCTGAGTTCGAATCCCACTAAGGCATGGATGTGTGTGAATGTGAACCCACTCTGTAATTGGGATTTAATCCTTTTGAGGGGTTTAAAGAAGGTAGTTACTTGGATTAGATTAGACATTATTTTAAATTTTAAATAATAAACTGTCAAAATTAGAGTAAAATTCGCTAATCCAAAAATAAGGACTAACTTAATCTTTTTTGTGACTCGGACTGCAAATGGCGGGAGGTATTGTGTTGGCCACACCAGATTTTTAAATTTGAAATTATATTCAGTTATTTCTTTTGATTATGTTTTATTACCTATCAATCCACTTTAATTTTATTATCCCTATGTTGATTGTTGTGTAGAATCTTGCCGACATTCCTTCGTGCCACAAGCGCGCTCGCTAATTTCTCACTGTGGTTTCTTAGCTTCCTCGGGAAGCTTTCCAGCATTTGTTCAACATCTTCCATAACGAACCTCTCCACTTACGCAAACATCAATCAATTAGCATTTGTAAGAGCCAAATAGCTACAGACACGGTAGTAGAATCGAGCACTTCAATGGTAAAACCCAAATAACAAAAGATTTGCCATTTTAATTCTTAAGCATTATTTAACTGTTTTTGAAAATATATTTAATAAGTATAGGTACTTCTTGTTTTCAATAATTTTAACAAGTATTTATAAAAATGTTGCTTGATTCTTTTTAATATAAATAAATAGATATTTTCTTATTAATGGCCTAGTTTACACCATAGACCTATATTCGACCTATACTCCAAATTCGACGCAAATGTGGTTGGGTCGCCTGGTATAAACACCTAAAATATGGAGCGGCCTGGCTTAGGTTAGGCCACTTTTTCATGTGGCCTGACCTATACTAAGCCTTGGCCCAAATGTATTTATTGCGGTGTAAACAGCTTAGACTTAAAATAGTTCGAAATTTGTACGGTAGAGTAGATGTTGGTTAAATTGAGAATATAATAGTGATTTACATGTATGCTATGTTTGACAGTAACTATTGTGAAATTCTGTACAATAATATAAACATGAGTGATAAGAAAATAAAAGGAAATAATTGCTGTTTTTTTTTACCTTCCGTCACCTTTAGGTAAGGAAGGTATTGTCTTTGGTCAAAAAGATTCGATGGAGTTTTTGACGAATAAGCACGTTTTAGGGTCCCTAGAATACGATTTTACTATTTTTACGATGATGTCTGTTTGCGTGTGTATGTATGTGTGTGTGTGTGTGTGTGTGTGTGTGTGTGTGTGTGTGTGTGTGTATGTTTGTGTGTGTCTGTGTGTGACAAAATTTTCTAATGCGATAACTGTAATACTACAATTCCAAATATATGATTCTTTCGTATTCGCCTTCGTTACATCCATAAGAAGAGCTGATTAGATTTTGGTTATAAGTTATAACTAATCAACCGGAAATACCCTCATTTGAAGATTTTAACAGTTTTTCTTGAAAAAACGATGTTAAATATCATTTTTTCACATTTAATGTTATTATAAATATTAAAAAATATTTTATTCTCTATACCATTTGAATGCAATTTACACTTCATATTAAATGGATAAAGTGCCATACGAAGTAATAAAAACTTGAGAAAATATACCTACCTAACTTAAAAAGTTCAGATTGAATGCTAATCGCTCAACAATAATTTCATTAAATAATCTTGAATAAAAAAGTTCTTAAATAGAAATAAATGTTAGAAAGTAAACAATGTTAGCCCTTGGAAAGAACTAATTGTCTAAAATAGCTTGTTACCTCTAACTGCACATATTACATTGTATTACATATGTATAATCTTACAATTGAGGGTTTATTTTACAAAAACCGAACAAATACATTTATTGATGTTTCTGATTTATAGCACTATATCCTTTGATTCCGGTCAACTCACACTGTACGCAACAAGATTTACAAATAGCAAGCATAAAACAAATACAACGGTGTACATTGTAATTCCAAAAGAACCAAATTAATCCACCCTCTGAATTTCAAAATATTTTTGTAAGAGGTTTGGGATTTTTTTAAATAATGAGAAGTGTAGTAATTAAATAAAAAGCTTTATATTATAACTGTTTATTTTGTTAACATCATTTTCATAATTTTGATCGGGCAAGGTAAAATTCCTTAAAAAAACCAAACAAGTTTTTATTATGATGTATCCCATAAAATAAAATTTCAAATTTAACGCTTTTTTATGCTTTTTATATTTATATAATTATAAAAATTGTCGCATACAATAGCTTAAATTATCATACCTATAAAACAAATCTATCCAACGATAACAGTACCTGTATCTCTACATAACAATTTGTATTTAGTAAAAGTTTAGATAAATACGAGGACAAATATATGTATAGATAAAATATATTTGAGATGCATTAAAGTATGTTGTCGCTCAAAACCTTCAAACCGTTTCACATACCTCTACAATTTAAGTGGTGTTAACCTTTGTTTAGTTTATGTTAATAACCACTATATGACAGTTATGGTGTCTCGTGGCCGCGTGTCTGAATGGGGAACCGAGTTCGACCCCTGTGGTGCACTCTCCACGCCAGCAATGAGTGCCTGAGAGGTGACGCCTGGTAAGCGCTCGCACGGTGCACATATTTCATCATTACCGATATCTGTGTAGAAGCAGATTGGCACACACAGCAATGGGTAAGCCGTGTTGATATATTTATATATTTATTTATTTTATTTATATTGACAGTTCAGCATTTAAATTTTCATATCAGTTGAAGAGCTTTTGGCAAAAACTACCAAAGTCCTAAATATTGTAAAAGACTTACATACAGCGACATCATATACTTCGGTAATAGTATATTACTAACCGAGGTGGAAAGTGTTACATTGTCGAGGGCGAAGATAGCCAACTAGAGATGGGTCAATTCCCGAAATTTAAAGATTCACAGAAATTTACTCGAATTATTTTAAAGGAAATTTCCCGGGGAAATTCTTACATAAAGTGCAATATTCACAAAACATCAAATGAGTAATTGAAAAGTATCGTACTAAATTTCACAAGTACTTATATTTACTAAAAAAAAATTAACCAGAATAACAATTTATTATGAAGGAACCATAATTTACACGAAAAATGAATAATTTTACATATTTAATAATTTAATAATTATTTATAACCGCTTGAACCAAACATCAAGACCAATTATCTTTTAAAACATACGGGAAATTTCCAAAAAAAAAATCAGGGAAAAAAGCGTCAAAATTTCTTCCCGTAAAACGCGAATGAAGGAATTCCCGGGAATTTTCCCGGGGAAAAAACAAATTCCCGGCGGGAATGTTTCGGCGACACATCACTATGTGTGTGTTTGTACGACGATTTTTTTCCGTCGATAACTCCAACACTACAATTCTAAAAAATATAATTCTTTCGTATTGCTCTTCGTTACATCCATAAGAGCTGATTAGATTTTGGTTATAATTGGTCGACCGGAAGTACCCTCATTTGAAGATTTTAACAGTTTTTCTTGAAGAAACTCTGTTAAATATAATTTTTTCACATTAAATGTTATTATAAATATTAAAGAATATTTTATTCTCTGTACGATTTGATTACATTTTATACTTCACATTCAATGGATATTGAATTAAAAATTATAAAGAAATTAAATTTCATAATGCAGCCAGCTCTGCAATAACATTGAAAACAACTAATACTATTTAAAAAATTCTGAAAGACAGATGTCAATGTCAAGTACGATTGACATAGTAGGTGTTATTATTTCACTGCAAATATAGAATCAATTCAGAAACTTTCTGTATAGAATTTGTACAAAATACATAGAACTGAGGGAAGGTAATGTACTGGAAATATAGAATCTTTTGCAAGAAACTGACTGTATGGAAATTGTATAAAATACATAGAACTGACAGAAGGTAATGTGCTGGCCACATCAGATTTTTTAATTTCTTAACATCCAGTATATAATTTTCTATTACATTTAAACATGATCCTGAGCGAAATTAAGTTTCAGAAAGTAAGGCAGCTAGAAAGTTTATCTTTTAACACATCAAATTTGACTAAATGGACTAAGGTTGTTTTTTCTAAAAGCTTCTCAATTTTTATACTTTTCTGAACCTAATTTTTAACTACCATTCTAATTTTTCACCCTCCGACTTCAAAATTTTTCTGAGTACGCCTATGATTTATATGGTTGTTAGGCCAAGTTGCACCAACAAGTATTTAAATAATTATTAACTAATGGTGCATTAAAATTTAACGTAACATTAAACTAATGAGCGTTGCATAAATATATTTTTTGATTTTTAATGTATCATTTGGTAATGAAGCATTTAATTTAGGTTGGTACTGATGTCAAATGATGTTTCTACATTCAGTTTTGTTTAGACACGCATTAAACAAAAAAAATATTTATAATCTGTATCAAAGGTGACATTTTGTAGATTGTAATAAGAAAAAATGAGTTTAAAAGAAAAAAGGATAAGATCCAAAAATTTTACTGAAAAAGAAATGATAATTAATATAATAGAAGATTATCAAAACATAATCGAAAATAAAAAAAGTGATTCGGAGACAGTAAAGACGAAAACATCTCAAAGGGATTATTTCTTTCCCTGATTATTCATGGTCGCGGCAATATATTTAAAGCATCTATTTAATCTTTCGATGATGACGAAGAAGACGACATTTTCTCTAAAATAATATATTTTATACCTTTTATTTATATGTAATACTCGTAATCAAATGCATAAATTTCAAAATTACCTTGTATAAATGTCAAAAATGCAAAACAATAAATGTTTTTTTAATGTTTCATTAAACATTTAAGTACAGAGGATCGGAGAATTAATTTAATGTTTAATTTAATGTATCATTAACATTAATGTTGTTTGGTGCAACGAAATTATTTAATTTTTAATTTACATTAATTTTAAGCTGACATTAACATTTTAAGTTTCGTTGGTGCAACCGGCCCTTAATCTTATAGACTGGTAGTATTTACTCAAAATTTTACTAACCTAATTAACTAGTTACCATAGCTACCATTCAAATACATTGGTAAGATTATAAAACAAATGAAGTATTACTTTAATTAGTCATATATAACTGAATCACCCCACGAGTCTCAATGTTTAGCTTGATTTTCTTGGTTGAACAGTTCATCTTTAATATTTTAATATTATATCGTTCTGCTCTTTTAGAACATATAGTGCCCAATATATGATACATTCCGATTGACTAGGTCGACACAAAGAGAATGGCATCTCAAACGTCCAACAGTGACATACAGGAAATTTGCCACCGTAGATTATCCTCAGTCTGTTCGACATGCTAACACACCAACCGGTCACACGTCGATAATTTTACTATAGAGAGCATTTATCAAAAGTCATTTGACGAACACTCGTAAATATTCTAGAAAGTGCTTCACAGAAGTGTCTTTTGTAGGATAAATAGAACTTGCTTTTTATAGTATTAAATTTAATTTTAATAAGTAAGATAACAAGTTGTAGAATAGTACAAAGTAATGTACATAGTTGAACTCTTGTGATAGTATTACCCAGAGTAACATAGTAGCGTCTAAGTACAAGCAATTTTAATTATAGCACGCTGGAGTATAGAGCAAGCTATAAATTTGAAAACTAAGTATATGATTATTTTAAATAAGAAGTCATATAAATGCAAACCCTGCTCCTTGTAATGTAAATAGTGCACTGTCTTCCCATGTCGGCTGATTACCGAATATCAGATAGCTAGCTGCTTAATAAAAATCTTCATCAGACTGCGTGACATATAAACCAAATTAAACGTCCAGCATGTCCATTGGACATCGTAGCCCATGGGACGTGTTCCACGCAGACGGAATTTACTTGCAAATACATCGAGGAAGGCTGTTGTCGCCATGACAACAGCACGTCTATATCCCCCTGTCGCCATTGTTGGGGACTGACATCATAGTACTATGCTAAAATAACCCTAACTAAATCGTCCCCATACTAATACACAAAACAAGTTTAATTATTACTGAACTTCAGACTGCACAATTACATATATAGGTACCAGTGGGGAGTGGTGGAACCATGCCATATTGTAATTGATATATTAAACGACCAAATCATAGTCAAGTCAATTGCTATTTTGTACTATGCCGTATTGATAATAAATAATTGATAAATGATTCAGATATCTTCGGCTTGGATTGATAAATCTACGTACATTTCAAAAACATTGTGTATATACGCCTGCGCATACAATCATTTATTAAGAGACTTTAATTCACAGAACAATGAGAATTCAAAGTAATCAATTTACTTTAGATGATATCCCCTTTATTAGTTAGGAACTTATACATAATTTTATTCATCAGCTTTTGCCATATATGTCAAATTCAAACCATCCAATATCTATTACACCTGAATTAAACATATTTGCCGCGTTAAGTTTTTATCCTACTGATATTTATCAAAAATTAATTGGACAAAGTTACAATATATCTATGAGTCCACAATCAATTTCAACTTTCGGATGAAGTTATAGATAATCAAGTAATAAACTAAAGTGTTTAGGTGGAACATGCATTCGTTTATTCATCTAAAGAAAATGATTCATTATTATTATAGTTATATACTACGTATACTCAAGTTTTACCTAATAATAATACATTTACAAAATGACTTGAAGACTTACTTTTAAGGTTATGTTTTGATTAGTAAAGCCTTCTCACACGGCATGCACACCGTAGTGCAGAAAACGGTGATAACGCTACGACGAAAAATATTCTGTAAACTGTTTTTTTTTTTAAATATATTGCACGATATGGTTAAAGCAACAACTTTACATTGTCGCTTTCTATCAAGGCAATAATTTCTACATATCAATAAAAATAAAGCAATCGCAATATCGTGTAGTTCCAATATATTGAGATTTGACAAGTGAGCAAGGGAAGGGGTAAAGTGCAGTAAGGGGGACATATCAATGTCAATGTGGCGTGGTAGCACCACTGATCCCGTTACGAGGTTGACAAACCAAACAACCAAAGTTAGATCTGGTCGTAAATATTAAAATAACTAGCGACAGAAAAGTCAATACATTTTCGAGCAATATTTTAAAGTGCAATCTTCCAAAATAGTATAAATTTCTGGGTTGAAATATCAAGAAAATATTTTTTTTATGTGTCGGATTATAACGTTTTCCACTCTGTCGTTCCGCTGATCTTGTATCAAATCTCTTTCTTCTATCCCTTGGTCTATCTGATCTTCTTACTCCGAGATCTTCCACATTTTCTTCTTCCAGTTGGATGCCATTTTATTATTTAATTTTTGGTTGGTAGTCTTCTTCTCCCACTTTCTGAACCTGTCCTAACCATCTCAATTGTTGTGTTTCAGTATCACTTATTATTGAAATAAGGCAAGGGTATGTGCATTTAACAATCAAATATCTTTTTATAAACTTTTCCAAATTATAGCTCAGGAATAATATTTCAACTTTGTTATCTTTGATAGACAAAATTATATTTAGAAATAAATATCATCTTTCCCACAGCGGTTTGTTGAGTCTAGCTGTCAGAAGACTTTGACAGTTATGTGTTGACGTTGACAATTAAGTATTTAAGTTATTACAAGCTTACGTGCAGGGATGATAGATGGTTATGGATGCCTTACCCTGTACTCCATCCCATCGAGATATCTGCTCATAAATATAGCGCTTTGTTTTTGAGATAGTCTGAATTAGTTTATCACGTCGTGAAGACCTTTGCTGTCAGAACAAGTAGTGTTTTTGGTTTTGGGCGTTGGCTCATTGCTAGCCCACTGTGTAACAATGTAATTTATTTAATCTTTAGCTTAATAGTTCAGTAATGTTTGGTTTAACCAATAGTTAATAATAAGAATAATCATTAATAATGGATGGAGTCTAAGGCTAAATGTTAACTAAAACTATTATGATTACCCCTTAACCTAAAAAAAATTAAATACGTATTTCGAGAACTAAGTTCTCATCATCAGTAGTACAAGTGAACGTTAAACAGAGTAGTCAAGATTACTCAACATGTCAACCATACCAGATACCAGAGGTCCTAACAACTCTGAAAAACAAGGGAGAGAACTGGGATTATATAGGGATGGGAGTCATAGGTGAATGATTACCTATAAACTAAGAGAATTTTCGTCCAATAATAAGTCATTAAATTTTAAATCGTCCAATAAAATTTAACTTTGTAATGAATTGAAAAGTTTTGAGCTTGGTAAAAAATGGCAAGCACCTACATTTTTTTATTCCAGAGTAATGGTTATTTTAAATACGAGTATATAATATGCGTACCTATGTATGGCATTCGATCATTTTAGTTTCATTATTATCATTTACATATTATGTTCTGTTATATTATATTTTCATTTGTTAGCTCCAGATCTAAAGATTTATTAATGTTTTTATTATTTTTATTATTTCTTGAATTATTTAAATAATAATAAATAATTTAAAGTAAAACATGAGCCTATTCGTATATTTAGGCCATTTATAAGTTTTTTATTTATTTTGTTTAGTTATGTATATAAAATAGTTATTATATAATATCTGAATTGTGTTATTTACGAGTTTTATATCTTTATAAATCACATTTTACAATCCTATTTGTTTAAAATTCCGTATATATCTTATGCTTACACCGTTGTCCTTCGAGGCGTAGCGTTACAACAAGAGGCTAGCTATGACGTCACGGATTGAGCATTCAGGCCTGTATTCTCGTGTGGCCTCGGGGTAAGGGAAACAACAACCATTTTAATGAAAAATTGTAAATGAACTCAAATTTAAATTTCAAATGCCAACAGTGTTAACAACAGGAATTAATTTTTGTATCAGTCTTACCAATTTCAAGTAGTTTTTTTTTAGATGTCAGCATTTATGTACGTAGACTAAGTATAGAAATTTTTGTTACTTGATTTGGAGGCCATCCGAAATTGGCATTTTTAACTTTAACAACGACAAATTAATAAGAAACTAATATGATTGTGGGCACTCATACATATTTCACGAACACACGTACTTAGCAATATTTTATATTTTTGTGTTGGACTATGCAAACGTTGGCTTACAAGGGGTGACCCAGGTAGCAGGTACTTCACCCTTAATTCTGAGAACAGTCGACCCGCCAAGGCAGCTGTACAGTGTACACGGCAGTTCGACGCGAGACTTCGCAGAGTGAAGACGTATGCATTTGTACTCGTTCTAACCACTATATCTTATAAACAAATAAATTGTTAGTTGTTATAACATCTTGTTTTCATTTTTTGTACCTTTCCTACGTCCTCACCACAGTGGTGACCCCGACGTGATAGGGTGTTTAGTGCGTTTTACGCGATTATTTGTAACAATAATAAAGTGTGTGATTACGTGCTAAATAAAAATCGGTGCAAGGACTAAAAGGACATTACAATGGCAACACCAGCCATGGAGGAGCTGGCAGCCGCTGTACAGAACGCTCTCGCTGTCAACAGAGTGGCTATGCGCGTACCTCCGTTTTGTGCATCTGATCCGGAAATGTGGTTCGCGATGCTGGAGAACAACTTCTCTTCAGCTGGTATAACATCAGACAGTTCGAAATTTGATTATGTTACCGGTGCGTTAGACCCTAGATATGCTCTGGAAGTGCGTGATGTGATAGTGAATCGACCAACTAAAGACGCGTACGAGAAGATAAAAAGTGAGTTAATAAAAAGACTGAGTACGTCTCAGGAACAGAAGTCGCGGCAGTTGCTAGAACATGAAGAGATTGGTGATAGAAAACCAAGTCAGTTCTTGCGTCATCTCCGTAGTCTTGGTGGTGCTGGCGTAACCGACGTCTTATTGCGAACGTTATGGCTTAGTCGTCTTCCAGCGAATATGCAAGCTATCCTCGCTACTCAGAAGGGTGTTCACTTGGACCAAGTGGCAGAGTTGGCAGACGCCATTGCGGACCAAACAAGTCCCCGATCTATTATCGCGGAAACCAGCTCAACATCTTCTGTTATGGACACCATAGCCGCGCAACTAAAAGAGTTAACCCTCTCCCTCAGAGGGGAAATAGCATCGCTGAGACAAGAAGTATGTGAACTCCGGGCTGCAGCAAACCGGCCATCAAAGTTCAACAACTCACGGAGCCGCTCACGATCTCACTCAAAGACGCGTGACCATGGTCACGAAGGCATGTGTTGGTATCATTGGAAATACGGTGCCGCCGCACATAAATGCTCGCCGCCGTGTACGTTTAATAAGCAGGGAAACGGCGGGGGCAGTCGTTAAGGGAGGCGGACGACCTCTGCCCTAATACATCGCGTCGAATTTTCGTCACCGACGCCTCAACCAAGCAACAATTTTTAATTGACACTGGTGCCGACCTATGTGTTTATCCACGTCACTATCTTTCTGGCCCGCGAAATAAAAGTGCTTACGATCTCGTCGCGGCAAACGGCACTCCCATCGTAACGTACGGTACGATCACTCTAAGTTTAAATTTTGGACTTAGACGTGAATTTACGTGGAAATTCGTCGTAGCGGACGTATCAAAACCTATAATCGGTGTCGACTTTTTGGCATATTATGGACTTTTAGTGGATGTGCGAAACCGAAAACTGCTAGATTCCACAACTCACTTGACCGTTTCAGGTGAACTAGCAAAGTGCGACGTACCGAGCGTACGAATAGTTACAGGCTCATCTAAATACCATGAACTTTTATCCCGATTTTTTGAAATCACCAGGCCAGGAGGCGCTCCTATTGAGATGAAACATGGCACAAAGCATTTCATCAAGACAACAGCTGGTCCACCAGTCGCACAAAAACCCAGGCGACTAGCTCCAGAACGTCTTAAGGCCGCAAGAAAGGAGTTCGACACAATGCTCCATCTTGGTATAGCCCGACCATCCAAAAGTTCGTGGGCATCGCCATTGCACATGGTTCCCAAAAAGGGTGACGAATGGAGACCTTGTGGGGACTACCGTGCTCTAAATGCTCGAACGGAACCAGATCTTTACCCGGTGCGTCACATACAAGATTTCGCGCACGCTTTAGCCGGGAAAAAGATTTTCTCAACTATCGACTTAGTTCGCGCGTTCAACCAGATTCCCGTCGCGGAGGAGGACATTGATAAAACCGCCATAATAACCCCGTTCGGTTTGTACGAATTTCTATATATGACATTTGGACTGAGAAATGCCGCGCAAACCTTCCAAAGGTTTATGGACGAAGTGCTCCGTGGTCTAGAGTTTGTGTTTGTGTATATAGACGACATATTAGTGGCGTCGGAATCGGAGGATGAACATTTAAGACATTTAGAGATAGTTTTCAAAAGACTAAAAGACTATAGCGTAGTTCTAAATCCGGCAAAGTGTAAGTTCGGTGAACCGGAAGTTACATTTCTCGGATACAAAGTGTCTAGTGCGGGTACAAGTCCACTACCTGAAAAGGTTCAAGCTATTCAAGACTACCCGATGCCGGATACTGCAAAGAAACTGAGGCAATTTCTTGGTATGCTGAATTTCTACCGGCGTTTCATACCAAAAGCCGCGCTTTCGCAGGCTGCTTTAAATGACCTTTTGAAAGGAAATATTAAAGGGAAAACCTCAATCAACTGGACATCTGATGCTATCAGTGCATTCAAGAAATCCAAGGACAGTTTAGCAGAAGCTGCGCTCTTGGTTCATCCTAAATTAGACACGCCGCTCGCCATCTTTACTGACGCGTCAGATTTCACTGTTGGTGCGGTGTTGCAACAATGGGAGGACGGAGCTTGGAAACCGTTGGCATTCTTTTCGCAGAAACTCAGCTCCGCTCAGAAAAAGTACTCAGCATACGATAGGGAACTTCTTGCCATATACCTGGCAGTTAAACACTTTCGGTATATGGTAGAAGCGCGGGATTTCACGGTATACACCGATCATAAACCCCTTATGTACGCCTTTAAAAAGAAGGATTCACAAGTTTCACCCAGACAGTTCAGATACTTGGACTTTATCTCCCAATTTACTTCTAAAATTCTTCACGTCTCAGGAGATGACAATGTAGTGGCAGATGCCCTATCGCGCATAGAAGAAGTGAATATGACACTTGATTTAGTGGCCGTAGCTGCTTCACAAAAAGATGAAGAACTCGCATCATTGCTGAAGAAAGACTCCACACTGAAACTTGTAAAAATAGAGATACCTGGCTCCAACACGGATTTATATTGCGACGTTTCAATGTCAAAAGCACGTCCTTATCTCACGAAGCCCTACCGAAGAACAGCGTTCAATATCTTACACCGCCTTTCACACCCCGGGTCGAATGCAACGGTCAAGCTTATTTCTCAACGGTATATTTGGCCGTCCATGAAGTCCGATTGTCGCCAGTGGGCGCGTAGCTGCCTAGATTGCCAGCGCTCAAAGATCACGCGACATGTTTCAACAACACCAAGTTCTTTTATACCACCATCGTCGAGATTTGAACATGTCCACCTGGACATTGTTGTTATGCCAATATCTGAAGGCAACAGATATTGTCTAACCTGCGTAGATCGGTTTTCACGATGGCCGGAAGCTATTCCACTTCAAAACCAGGAAGCCAGCACTGTTGCATCCGCCTTCTACGCAAACTGGATCGCACGATTCGGTACCCCGCTGCGAATCACAACGGACCAAGGGAGGCAGTTTGAGTCACACCTGTTCAAATATTTGAACCGTTTGACAGGTACAACTCACCTGCGGACAACTGCCTATCATCCAGCGGCAAACGGCATGGTGGAGAGGTTTCACCGTCAATTCAAGGCCGCCATTAAATGCCACGCAACTATAAGGTGGACAGAAATTTTGCCTACGGTTCTACTAGGAATTCGAGCAGCGTGGAAACAGGATCTCCAGTCAACAGCCGCTGAAATGGTTTATGGTCAACCCCTACGCCTGCCGGGAGAATTCTTAAATCCAACTACGGAAAAAACGGACCAAACGGAGTTTGTGTCCGATCTGCGCCGCCATTTTGAAGAATTGCGACCAGTCAATGGGTCGCGTCACGGGGAGAAGAAAACCTTTTTGTTTCAGGACCTGAGCACCACCGACTACGTGTTCGTCAGACATGACGGTCCCAAGACGTCATCCCTCCAGCAGCCATACACCGGCCCACACAAAGTTATCGAACGTGGTAACAAGGGGTTCGTGGTCGATTTCAACGGACGTTCGGTAAAAATATCCATTGACCGACTAAAACCAGCCTACGTCATGCAAGACCGGGAATACCAAGAAGATGTCCATTGCCAAGATGATCATGAGGAAATCATCATTCAGTCACCAGCCCCCGTTCAACCCAAGCCGACACCTCCTTCAAGATATCAAAGCGTGCCGACCACCACTAGGTGTGGGCGACGTGTTCGATTTCCAGACCACTTCCAGGCTGGTCTATCGTGATCAAGATCACTGGCAGGGGGGTCCTGTGGGCACTCATACATATTTCACGAACACACGTACTTAGCAATATTTTATATTTTTGTGTTGGACTATGCAAACGTTGGCTTACAAGGGGTGACCCAGGTAGCAGGTACTTCACCCTTAATTCTGAGAACAGTCGACCCGCCAAGGCAGCTGTACAGTGTACACGGCAGTTCGACGCGAGACTTCGCAGAGTGAAGACGTATGCATTTGTACTCGTTCTAACCACTATATCTTATAAACAAATAAATTGTTAGTTGTTATAACATCTTGTTTTCATTTTTTGTACCTTTCCTACGTCCTCACCACATGATCTTACAAAAAAATTGTGTTTATTTCCTTTGTACCTTTGTTGTAGTTGTAATTTCTCACGATATTTTGATTAATTTCATTTATTGATGAATTATACTACTTGTATTTAGGTAAAATATTAAAGATCGAGTACGTATTATATATTAATTGTAATATCCTATATTCAGAGATTTCTTACGTCTGTTAAAAAGATCATGTTAACCCAAAATTTATAAAATTTGTCCAGTATATTGGATACTTGTCATTTTTTTTGAGTTTCTCTGTAATCGCTAACTGTTCTTTTATACTAGATCTTTCGCTCGTATCATCCAAGAAATAATATTGAAAAAAGGGCAAAGGTACGTTTTGGAAGAGGACGAATTGTGCCTACATTGTTGCAACATGCATTGCGACGGCGAGTGCGCTATGTTATCGACAGAGTTGGCTTAGACTCGTGGCTAATTTCAGAGCAGATCTTGACAGCGGATGGAAATCAGTTTTTTATTCATGAGCTTCAAGGCAGACTTGATACTGTTTGCAAGTTTTGTTTCTACTTCTTGAGTTAAAGAGTCGGGGTTGTTTTCACTCAGATTAGATCAGACGCCGAACTAAGGGATGGAGGGGGCCGGGGGTAAGGCAGCCCGGGTTGGCGCAGTCGGCAGGATTAGATTGATCAGACTATTGTAACAATTATAGAGAGGGTAATTGAAGTCAGGGTAGTAATTAGAATACCACAGGAGGAATTAATCAGTGTAGCAGTTATTAATTACATTTTTAAAAGACACTTTTCTAATCCGAGAGCGACGATTGTACAATTAAATTCAGATCGAATTGAATTCACATTCAACGTAATTAAATATACAGATATATAGAGATATAGTTTGCGTACTATGTCATACATTGGAGTCTCGGAAACTATAAGAGCCACAAGGTCGGTTATTCTAAACAAAGTTACTTCATTAGGGGGTCACTTTATTTGGTATATTTGTTTTTTCCAGAAGAAAATATGTAGGTCACTAAATTTAAGCAAAAATATATATTTTGACGATTTTTAAATAACTTCCAAAAAGCAATACATAAAAAAATCAGAAAAATTAAAATATTGGTGCAACCGGCCATTACTGTTATTTTCTAAATTTTTATTTGATAGTAAGAGCAATTATTTATTTATTTAAAATATCATCCATTAATCGTATCTTATTACTTGGTAAAAATCTAATTGTATTTCATGATTAAAAAAATTAGTTCGGTAACTTTTGACACTTGAAATTTTGATATTAATTCTTTATTAGTGACAATAAAAAATCATTATTTTTTTATTTTGCGCCTGTAACAAAGCTGTTACAGCACCCCAAAAGAGTTCGTTTATTCCCAATCGAAATTAACGTTGGTGGCGCTAATTTTTGAAACAAGATGGCCGCCATACGATTGGTTTGACATATGACAGTTTATTTATTCACTCTGTTTTGTAGACTAAGTATACAAACAGAGTTTTAAAAAGTTATTAAGATGAAGGTGATAAGTTCAAATATTTAATTATTAATTATTACACTACTCATTCAGCTGTCGCTTATTCAATATGGCGCATGTACGATTGCTTGCTGTAGTACCGATTTGCTCCGCTAGAGTGCAAATTTTATCTACGATTGCGAATAGCTCATTCGAATAAACTAGTTCAATTTATTTTTTAAGGTTAGTGGGCTACCAATGTCAAAAAATATCAAATGTCATATCTCGCTAAATAAAAGAACGATTGTTAAGAATACTATTTTTATATAAATTATGAATTTAAAAGTAATAATAAGAAGAGAAGAAATAGAGTAGTAAAGTCAGAAAGAAATAGAATTTATCGTATATATTGGATGTTACTGAAGAGGGACGCACAGGACAGATTAGCTTGGAGACAACATTTCCGTTGAGACCTATTGAAGGACAGATTTTAACTGGTCATGATGATGATTGAACATCAAACATCACATTAGTATCACCAACTGACACAAAATTCTCTAAATTTTGACACTACAATTTTTTACTAAAAAAGCGCATAAAAGATACATAATAGAGAAAATAGTATAAAGAACTCATTTCATTATTGTTGATTATTTTGTTCGAACTTCCTTCTCACAAAATAAAATGACATTTATGACATTCGTTCTTTAATAAACTATTATTCACGAAAGATGGCTATTCAAGGTCATTTGTCCGAAGAGAGAATACACAGCATTTTATAGCAGTAACATGGCAACATTTTGTATTAGAAAGAGAAAGATTATTTGATGTATGTCTATAGAATTTATATGGTGTGCCATATATATGTACCTAAATAATGCCATTACTTTCTAATACACTAAAAAGCAGTGACGTTTGTTGTAGAGTTACAGATATGTAATTATTTACTACACTGCCCTCTGTACTAATGTTTATCCAGTGGCATTGACATTCAAATCAAATTAATATTTTATGGTATACGTCAAGTCTATATTTTTGTTTTATGCAAAAACGTAGGTGAAGATAAAATTTTGAGAAAAGCATTTTTTTAAAAGAAACTAAATTTTCAAATAAAGTACATTTATTTTTTCAGTTAAAATTGTATCCATAAATATTTCGCGTTGCACGCCTATGGGAACGAAATACAGTGAAGTTATCTGCAAGTAATATTAGGATCAGACGGTTCATAAATGACCTTGAATGGTTATCTTTCGTGAATAATACTTTATACTATTTCTGTTGAGCATTTAATATATCGGTTTCATTAATGTATATAAACCATCATTAACGACCTCTATTAAAAAATGATTTTGTAATAATGATTTTCTAATAATAATTAATTTTAGCATAAATGATCATAGACAGCACTATTAAATTACTGATAAGATACCATCAACGGAAAAATATTGTCAATAAAGTTACGTATTAGTCGTAGGTTTATTTATTTATTTATTTATTTATTCTCTCCCAAAACAGGTTAACACACTTGAAAATTAAATAGGTAGGTAACTATTAAATTCCCTGCTTTAATTATGTCAGTGCCAACTATGACAATAATACCGAAAAATCAAGAAGAGTATTTCAAATGGTTTTATGGATAAATACTGGATAAAAACTTTTTTCAATTATTGGAAATTTTTAAAAAACTAAAACTGTAAAATTTGCATTTTAAGTTATATCTAGTGAGTACTAGTAACTTGACTGAAAACATTTACAGCACTAAAATGGCCTCCTATTTGAGCAACCTTTATCTAATTTAATCGATTTGGTATATATTAGTTTCCGAAATCCAATTATATGTAGACGTTATTTAGAACCTATTTATTTCTTTTACTCAGTGTGTCAATTCACAGATCACAGCTCATGCTGAAAGAACACTACAGAAGAATACTCTTTATTTAATTCAATATTGTCAATTTTGGTGGATTCGAATTCGAGTTCGAGTTCATATCGTTAGAACGACTGACAGTTTATTAGGTACATAACGCACTTATCTAGAGATCATCAAATAAATACATTTAATAATTAAGACTTTTTACTCCATTCTGCGTATCTAACCTATATAATTTATTGGTCGATATTTAGAAACATTAATTTTTCCGCAGCTTTACGATATCAATCTCACGCAATTAATAATTAATGAGAAAATAATAACGTTGCCTAACCTTAAATAAACGACGTTACAACTTCTGGTATTGTTGACAAATTTAACTTTTCTCTCTTTTCTAATTTAGTATTTCGCAGTCTTTGACTCATAATGAGAATTTAGATCTGGAAATAACGATCTATATATTAACAAGAATAAAGACAGATCGTTTTTTAACGTTAATTATAAACTCACTATTTTACTGCTTTTGACGTTTCAAACTTTACGAACTTAAGCAATAAATCATATTTCGCAGTTGAATGAAGTAATTTTTTTCAAGGAGTTAATTTTTAATAATTACCATAAATAACGTCAAAAAAGAGAAAAATATAAAATAAATAAATAATATCTCGAAAAAACTTACTCCAATTTTATATGTGTCGCACTCTCGATCTATATTATTTGCTAAAGATCTACGAGAGTAGCACCGAAAGTTTCTGCAGACTACTGATAGAAAACAAAATTTGCCAGAAATTATTTTACCTCTCGCTAAGAGAGGTATTGAATTCATGCTAAAAATCGCATATCCAGATTTTAAATAAGCTCGTTTTAAGGTCCCTAGAATCCGATTATAACATTTTTACGATGAAATCCGTATGAGTGTGTGGGTGTGTGGATGTTGGATCCACGATTTCTCAAATACTATAAGACTTAAGACATTTTTAACTACGGATTCCTCAATCTGACAATAATGGGAAGAGTTGATTAAGTTTTGGTAACAATTGGACAACCGGAAGTAGTAGTTACAAGAAAAAAATTCATCTTAATATTATTTATCGAAAATTTATGTAAATACTTATATTAAAGAACATTAAATTCTTTATTCGATAAATATAAATTCATTATTACATCTTCTGTAGATTTAGAGATAAAGAAATGCATATGAAATAATTTGATGTAATAAATCTCAGAGGAAACTACTTCAAGGCAAGAAATTCAAATGTTTGTAATTGACACATAAATGTCACATCATGAAGATTATGAAAATAAAAAAAAGTCAACAACGCAAAAGAATATACGTAAAAAAGAATATAAAAGGAATTTGCGAAACAATGACAAATATAAAGAAAAAGAAAAGGAACTGTCATTCGCTTGGCATTATTGGTTATATTTCTGCAATTAAGTTATGACAGTCTCAATGTTCTTCTCGCATTTGTTTAAAAAGCCGAATCCTCCAAGTGGATAATAAATAAAGATGGGCGTATATACCTATATCATTTCAGACTCGTTTTTATTGGTGAAGTTTGTGACGTCAAACTAAATCATGAACCTAAAGTTTGGACCTTGCAATGTTTAGCTTTATGATTTGGATTTAGAGACCCTAAATTCTGAAGTGAGAATGGAGTCATTACATAATATGCGACCAAAGTCTTTAAATCTAAAGTATAAACCATAAATCTAAACCTAATTTTCATTTGTGAATGTACCTTTATTCTTTCCGCAAACTAATTATTAAACTTTCTTTTGTTTGATGCACATCTTTTTGATAAAACTCTCAAGAAAATCTTTCCCTCATTCCATTTCAAAATGTCATCCACTCCAACCCTTCTCGGCATTAATTTTCGAAATTTGTATGGTAGTACATCGATCTTCCGGGTCGGCTATTACTTAACATATATTCTCTGAGAGGTCCGGAGCAATCCGGAGTCTTAGTCCGGCGGAACCCGGTCTTGTCCGGAAGTTTAGCACTCGGTAAATCGCCGAGTGACACGGGAAGATTGATTGGCGTCCATACCTTTTTCAATATCGCCCAGTTACGGCGTATTTAATGTCCTTGGGATGAAGGACTCTCGAGCAGGACACTAAAATGCTACAGCATGCGGCAACGGTATAAGATAGAAACGGATATATTTACGAACTAAACTAGGATAACATGAAAAGGGAAGACTCTAAAAAGAGAACAATATTCCAATGATTAATGCCTTTGTTTTTAAACTAGGACTTGTGAATTTAAATCTTTCAATCAGTAAATTAACAATGAAATTCGAAACCTACGTTGTAAGTTACAGTGTTTTTAAATTTGGGGGTCATTTTTAATGGTGTTAAAATTTTATAATCTGTTGTGAAAAATATGAGAAATTTACAAAATAATTGATTATATATATATATATATATATATATATATATATATATATATATATATATATATATATATATATATATATAATCAATTATTTTGTAAATTTCTCATATTTTTCACAACAGATTATAAAATCTTAACACCATTAAAGAGATATAAAATGATAAAGATGTGGTCGTTTCAGACAAAAAATTAAAAAAGTTCAATTACTTTGAGTATGGAATATAATGTTTTTATTGTTTCATATGTAAAATTATCTTCCGAATTAATTGGTAAAATAAAAATTATTGCATTCCATTTCAAATAAGAACGTTAAGGATTACTTCCGATTCAATAGGTTGTGCCACTGTTGGAAATTCCTAAATATCAAATTTTATAAAATAATAGTAAATAGTTTTTACATTAAAGATCGCATGGAGCAGCCTGTATATAGCTCACAGCAAATAATGTAGTTACAATAGGGGATTCCACCATTTTTTTTATATAATTTTTTCTGAACGTATAGTAAAACTGAGACTGTCGCTAAAAATCCGGTGAAAAAATTCCTATAAATAAGCGAATTATAGTCCTCCGAAATATATAGATGTGACGTCACGTATATAAGTTTTTATATCAAACTATTTTCTTCGTGAACCTGAATGTTCTTGAAATATATGCTATTTCTAAATTATATTTATAAAAAATAAATGAATATTATTATACTATACAAGTCGACATGATTGATTTGAAAATATGGATGTGACGTCACGTATATAAGTTTTTATATCAAACTATTTTCTTCGTGGACCTAAATGTTCTTGAAATATATACTATTTGTAAATTATATTTATAAAAAATAAATGAATATTATTATACTGTACAAGTCGACATGATTTATAATTGCAAATGTATTTAAATTATAAAGTTTAATGCAAAATATTTATATTCAAATAAAAACTGTTTGAGAATTGCGCTACTGGACTGATAGCCACGCCTCCACTATTTGAATTTCTCTACTTCCATTGGTAGTAGGCTGCGCCCCTAACTCGGTATTCGTTATATATTTATAGGTGGTCTTTGAGTCGCCAATCAAATAATATATATGGATTTCATATGAGTGAGGAGCTGCTAAAACAAAAACACCCTTATTTCCGAAGTATTTCAATTATATCGTTTTACTTCTTTATTAATATTCATTATTAAGCATATACTTTCACTATTTTTTACTAATTTCTCTTAATTCAATTGAGCTGTAATCCCCTATTCATAACCACGCCATTTCTTAAGGCTGTATTACACTTAAAGATAAATCGACCGATTTATTGATCGACTGCGACCTTCAATTTATCGGTACGTGTAAAACAGAAAATCGATCGATTTATTTACGAAAATAAATTGATCAATAAATTGTTAAAATAGAACGTATTCTATTTTCCGTCGATTTTTTGAGGAATTTTTGTTACTTTTCCAGTGCCAACTCTATAGTATTTGATATTTCAAACTCAAACTACATTGGATATGTGCTTGTTTCCAAGATTATAATAATTACGCAGTTTTACTCAGTTTTAACAAGTACGCTACAAGAAAACTGTAGCGCCGCTAGGTTAAACTATAATCTCACAAACAAATAAGACAATGTTAAGAAGTTGGTAATCCTAATTTCAACAAAAAAATTGATAGAAAATCGTTAAGTGTAAATTCTCAACGACTTGTAAGATAAATTGATTGATTTATCCGTCAATAAATTAAACGATTCATTGTTAAGTGTAAAGCCGCTGTTAGCCATTCACGACAATCATTTTTGATTGATTAAAATGACGTGCCACTGAAATTAGCCATTAGGTGTGTTCGTTTCACTATTCTGCGTCTACGGTTTATTGCTGCTTGGACACTGCAGTAAACCACGTAAAGTAACGACACAAGCAGACCTATTTTATAAGTATGTAAGTTTATATGTCATGTCATATTTATTTTGAAATGTTAAAATTTGTGAATTTATTCAGATAGAAAACGTCAAAAATAAAGAATAGCATTCTACGCGCGTGTAATTACTGTAACTTATTTGCCATCATTGTATGCTTGAGTACTAAATGGTGTCCGAAAAAGGATATGGTTCGGTTTTGAATGGACTCTGTTTATTTTTAATTTATGAATTCATTATTACTTTAAATTAAACGTCAAATTTTAAAAAGAAAATCACCACGCCCAAATATTCTCAACATTTTCAAATTCATAGCATTTAGAAAGAAAGTGGAGGTTCTCCAAAATAAAAAATAACAATACAGCGTACACGAGGATTTTTCCAAAGACGTGGTACAAAGAAGACAGCGACTATCTCCACGTTTAATAAGAAATGGTTAACCAGCGGCTAATATTAGAACTACAAACACTGGTACACATTTGACATTTACATGAAACTACTACTATATGACTACAAAAACTTTATTATACATACTTGAATTATAAATAAAAAATCTGATGTAGCCAGCACATTACCTTCCGTCAGTTCCATCACAGTTCTATGTATTACCTCCTGCTACCCTTGGTAAGGGAGGTATAGGGATCGTGCTAAAAATCGTATATCGAGATTTTAGTAAATGACCACGTTTTAAGGACCCTAGAATTCAATTTCAAATTAATGTTAGTAACGTTTTAAAAAGAAAATAGTAAATGGAACCATAGTTATATGAAATGGGACTTAATAAAGTTGTCAGTATAAGTAAATATGTAATTTTGCACATATGAATTAGTAAAAATTAAATGGCGGGAGGTTTTGTGTTGGCCCCATCAGATTTTTTTGTATAAATGTCATATAGAAAGTTCCTTGCAAAAAATTATATTTCTTGTACATTACCAAGGCAGTTGTATTCCATACAGAAAGTTTCTAGGAGTAAAGTTATAATACAAACATACTGTCAATAGTACTTGACACTGACACCTTTCAATCAGAATTTTTTTAATATAGCAGCTGTTTCCAGAGTTATAGAATAGCTGGCTAATATATGTTATTTAATTTCTTTATAATTTTTTAATACTATATCCATTTAATATGAAGTATAAAATGCATTCAAATCGTATGGAGAATAAAATATTTTTTAATATTTATAATAACATTAAATGTGAAACAATGATATTTAACATGGATTTTTCAAGAATAAAGACATCGTAAAAATAGTAAAATCGTATTCTAGGGACCCCAAAAAGTGCTTATTCATCAAAAACTCACCACAGTATTTTTTTTCTTTACCCAAAGGTGACGGAAGCTAAAAATGCTAATAAACGAGACAATAATACAAAAACTAAAGAAACACAATTGACAGCAATGCTACGCTTACAAATATGAACAAAAAGTGTACCATTGTTAAATGCGATCAATGCCATCTGTTGATACTCGAAAATCCCAATAGTATGATGACCTTTATGTCGATCACTATGAACTAAAAAAAAGATATATTAGGCATGAAAAGTTCCCTCAAGAAAAGAAAATTATCTGAAATTGATGAGCACCAAAACCGCAACGAGATTAACAAATTTCCTAAAGAAGATAACGGGCATAACAATATAACGGCAACTATCCAATCAATTAAATAACTATCAGAGGCCGACCAAATTTAGGCTCGGGGTCAAGCACAAAATCAACTCAAAGTCAAACAGCAACTCTAGGAACTTTAATGTTTATCCTGGTTAATTATTTCTTAATCAATGAATTGTGAATATTTATCTAACAATGATAACTATACAAGAAAAAACTGTGTGCGCTTTATGGTTAACTGAACTGAAATCCATGGTCCAAGTGAAAAGGAAGTTTAGATTAGAGAACCACAGTTCTAGGAGAGAGTTTCTGTGGAAAAAAATCATGAAGGAGATCCAGGGCTTCTAATGAGAAAGTTGATTTAATTTATCAATCATGTGTCTGCATCCCAATGAAATTCATTATTCGACGAAGCCTACAATTAGTGCTCTCAAAATCAGTTATACTTGATGCCGTGAAAAATATTGAAGTTTGATGCTTAAACAATTTTTTAACTTGAAACATGAAAAATAATAACATTTCTTATTAAAACCCAAATAACCTTTTTCTAAAACCCTGTGTTTCATTGCTAAACCACGATATTTAATTTAAAAGCTGCGAAATTCATCCACATATAACAATTCTATAAAATTATAATTCATCTGTAATACGATAATCAGCGTATCGTCTGTAACAATAAACAATATAAAATTACTGTAGAGACTTTTAAATGAATAAATCAAGAACTTTAAAAAGTAATAAAACTAGTAAAAAAATTGAAAGAAATTAAATTGAACTCAGATTTAATTATTGATGAAAATAAAACTTCTTCCTGGAGCAACTAGTGTTCAAATCTCTTGTGACATTCTAGTTTAATTATCTTGAATGACGTCAAAAATCCTGACAGTTTTTTATCGATTACCCACAAGTTTTTATGTAGTTTTACAAGTATTCGTTTTTCTACATTCTTTCTCAACATTCAGAATCAATCAACGATTACAGTTCCTCCCAACTCTTACATAAAGTATGAGTTTACTTTTCTTTCAAGTGGACTTCAATGACGACTTGTCAGAGCAGACAGGTAACGCCTTACCATGGAATGCAAAACAAATATCATTTAAATAATTATTATAATTAATTTCAATTATTAATGGATCACAAATTTAAATGAAGATTAATTGCTCGTCTCTGATTAATCTAAATGTACACAGAGTTTGAAATAGCAAAAGAACTGTCAACTGTCAGCTAAAATTTCTGGTGATTTGAAAAACTACTATTTTTGTTTCTTTTTACGAAACTTGTAAAATATCTTTTAGAACTCAATGAAATAGATAAACAACTTGTTGTTTTAGTTCTGTAATATATTTATTTAAAAACCATTGTTTCGGCAGCATAAACTGATGTCAACTTCAGAACAAAAAAGAAAAATAAGTGACAGAATAAAAGCAAACAAGTAACTATTGTAACACGAGGGGGGGTGCAGAAGAGATGACTGCTAATACTTCTTAACTGCTACTGCTTACTGGTGATTACTACAACGATGATAATACTACTAATACTGATGATTCCAACGATGATCCACTGACTCTTACTGGTGGACGCTTGGACGGCTGGTATCCACGACTTGGTGACAAGGATTTCGTGAAAAGGAAGAACACACATACATTAACACTACGGACATGGGCAAATACTTGGACTTTAAATAACTTAACTTTATTTTATTTACAATTAAACTAAACCTAACATGTTACATTTTGTAACCCAGCGGGCGGGCGTCGCCCCAAAACTAAAAGACACTACATGTCCAAAAACAAGACACGTCTACCCGACGCGACAAACTGATTTTCGACTCTTCCATCTTTACCCCATGACTATCTAATGTGAACTATCTAAAACAAAACGCTATCTTCAAGACAGGATTATCTTAGGGGTACGGGGTGCATAGGGTAGGGCATCCAAAGTCACGCACGTATACATAATAATTTCCAGACTTAATTATCAACAAATAAATGTCGTGACTATCATAATACGATAAGAATTTCTAAACTGAATTTTGACATTAATAGATAGAGTTAAAATATGAATATTGAAACTATAATTTAGAAAAAATTATAAACAGTTATTTATCTGTTATTGCTCTTACCCTCGCCTTGTCACACTATACACTTCAAAATTTCTATATAAAATAAACACTAAAATTGGTTTATATGTAAATTTGACCTTTTACAAATTTGGTAAAAAGTACACGTTGAATTGGTTCAAAATTGAATACACATATTTTCGAAACGTAGCACCAACTATAGTCCGTTTTTAAACTAGAAGGAGTGAATTCAAAATTTCCCTAGTTCAATCCATTCGTTGATTGCCCACTGCTCAGCCATGTTTACACCAAACCACAAAAAAATTTCCGTTTTGATATTTAGTCATTAACCCATACCTATATCATCTTTTATTCAAAAATAAACAGTTTTTACAAAAACGAAGTGTGTAATTTCATATTAATGAAGCTAAAAACTCAATAATTTATTGTAAATATTTTATCTAGTTTTTTATTGCTGTAAATCTGAGTTTTGAAGTTACTCAGGTTATAGTCTATTTTTATTGTGTAATAATGTTACAACATACTTATCGCACCACTGCAGAAAAAGTAACAACTCAAAATCAATTTTAAAATTTTATAGAAAAAATAAATTGCTGCCATTTGAAATAAACATGCTATCCTCAAATTTGGCATATAATATAGATAGCTAATATACTAACAACGATATTCACTACTCCAAGCAAATATGATAAATTACTGACTAAGCAGACACAAGTTGAGCTAAGTCAGAAACCATACAAAAACATATAAAACTAAATATTTAAAAAAATCTCATTTATAGAAAGCAATTTACATAGATTAAATAATGGTATTGTATTTACCGAGTAAAATCTTCATACATGATACTTTGTCTTTGTTTAAAAAAAAACACATACACAAATGTGCATATTTCACATTAAATATTAGTTTTTACATCATTTAATTCACAGAAATATACGTCTATCTACTTCTAAATAGCACAACAAATTATTTAATAGATGTGGTTTCTTTTGAAAACACTTGCCTATATTTGATTTGAAAGGCAACTGACCCGTATGTATTCCGTTACAAAATATTAGAATTGTACTCAGTACCAGGAGCCATTTAAAATGACCTTAGCAACAGGATTCAGGGATGTATTTAAAACATTTAATACCGCAAATTCTAGTTCGTTCGTCTCAGGTATAAGCAACTCTCGAGTCGGAATTACTGTTAGAGGAAATTAAAAATAATCCTATTTCATAGAATTACCAACTAAATAGTTTAAAAATCAAAATATTTTGTTATAATCAACATAAACGAAAAATGTTTAAAATATTTTAATTGCACCCCTGTTTTGATATTCAGTTACCCTAGTCGGCCATCTATTTTCAGCCAGATATAGTAACGTATTTCTGTGCTTCCTAGTCCAGTATTTAAATGGGTTCATGCAAAAATTCCATACCTGAATTTTTCGTACAATTCTATTCTTCTTTAGGGTTTCAAAAGAAACCACATCTATAATATAATTTAAACGTCAACTTTCATTCGCTAGTCATACCCTACTATCTTCCAATTTTTAACTTCTTTCATTAGGAACACGACAGCACTGATCGTACTATAGAATGAAATTTCTTTAAATAAAATACTGTAATTTTTGTAATATTTTAAAAAAATGCATTATTTAACATTGTTCAATTTTACACCACATTTTATTATTTACAATTTCATAATTTTACAAAATTTAGTATCGGTTTCTACACAAATATATTTCAGCACTTAAAAAATTGGTTTAACAAGGCTAACATTTCTTAAAATGTAGATAAAAATTTAATAAACTAAAAGGTTGTTTATTTCTTTAAACTTCATCTAAACTCTAAACTGAAAGTGATCTCTAACTTTAGAAAGTCTTAATTGTTATTTGTTATGCTGTAATAATTATTTTAATATTCTATGACGTCGACGTTTTGTTCTCCAACATTGAAATTCGCTAATAATTAAAATGACATAAATTGAAGTATTTCAACAAAAATATATATTCATATATGTGTTTAAAATAACTTCCGTAGTCAATAATCAAAAATTTAATAAAATAATTAATGGAAAAAACAACGTACTATAGCCCAAGTTTTTATTACTATTAGCAGCTTATGCCATTCAACATACATTTCATTTTCATCCGTGATTTCTATCTAGCGTGGAATTATTTGTGCAAATAAGTATTATATGGTTTACTATCGTATGGCATTTTACAACAGATAGAAATAGTAATAATATAGTTGTTTCGTTATTTTATGCATTCTTTTAATATTTGAGAATAGATTCCGTATTTCAAAAAGCCAATAGCAGAAGGTCTGAAAGTAGAAAGAAATTAAATTAGAGTAGATGTGTGACGTAGATACAAAGGCGATTATTTTAAAAATTAATATTTTTTACCTTCCGTCACCTTTAGGTAAGGAAAAATACTGATTGAAAGATGTCAGTGGATGTCAGCGTCTTATAATTTTACTGAAAATATAAGATCTTTTACTAGAAACTTTCTGTATGGAATTTGTATAAAATACGTACAACTGCCGGAAGGTAATGTACAACAAGAAATAGAATCTTTAGCAAGGAAATTTCTGTATAAAAATTGTAACTACATAGAATTAGCAGAAGGTAATGTGCTGGCCACATCGGATTTTATTTTTACCTCCCGCTACCCTTGGTAAGGGAGGTATAAGGATCGTGCTAAAAATCGCATATCGAAATTTTAGTAAATGAGCACCTTTTAAGGTTTAAGTCTGTGTGTATGTGTGTGTGTATGTATGTGTGGATTCTCCACTCTAACTCAAATACCATCATTCAGAAAAATTTGAAACCTTGTATTTCGACCTTTTTCTATTATGGAAAGAGCCCATTAGATTTTGGTGTAAATCGGATAACCAGAAATGGCACTTTATTTGAAGCTTAACATAGTTTTTCTACGAAAAATACCTTTAAATGTTATTTTTTCGAGATTAATGTTATTCTAAACATTAAAGATTATTAAATTTTCTACAGATTTGCATTAATACTTTTTGTACATATTTTATGGATAAATTCATAAAATTATCTATAATTTAAATCCCGAAGCCTACGCTTTAAACAAACAAAACCCCTTGGTTACGCAGTTATACAAATGTATGTAACTGACAGGTAAATGTCACTGTCAAAGAACTAATCATTTCAAATTAATAATAGTAATAGTAACGTGTTAAAAAGAAAAAATAAATAGAACAATAGAAAAGGAAATCAATACAGTTTCCAGCATAAGTAAATATGTAGATATGTATTTAGATTAATAAAAATTTAAGATTTGCAAGGTAATCCCCATTTTTTGATTAATGAATTCTATTCTATCCCGGTATTTAAAATTTAATCTTCATTTTATAATCAAAAAAGGTAGTTTCTTGGATTAGATTCTACTATATTTTAAAAAATAAACTACCAAAATTAGAATAAAATTCGCTAATCCAAAAATAAGAATCAGCTTCATCTTTTTTATGACTCGGGCTGTAAATGGCGGGAGGTATTGTGTTGGCCACACCAGAATTTTTAACTTTAATATATACACTGGCTTGGAAAAAAATCGCGTACACCTTAAAAATCAAGTAACCGAGTTTTTGTAATTTTTTAGCTCTGTAAATAATGTAAAAACTGACAATGTTGTCACTGTCATCACTATTTGATCTATTATGGAGCTAGTTCTTAATTGTGTTTAATTTACCTACTGTTGAATTGCAAATATATTCCAGAAAAATGATAGAACAACCAAGTATGTATTTGAATTTCTGTTAATTTTAATATCTTAATTGACACTAGTGACATTGACAAGTTCAAAATCAAGATCGACTCAATACAGCAAAAAATAGGTCTACGCGATTTTTTTTGCAAGCCAGTGTACAATTTTACGGTCTAGTTTTAATATAAATGACCCATTTTATAATTTGTTAGTATGGTGAAAATGAAAAACCCCATTTAATAATAATTACGTTATGTACTTTCGTTCACGAATACATAGACAACGTGGGTTGTAAAACATAATATTACTCATGACTTGTAACTCCCAAAGTTTGTAGTAGTTTCAAACCCACACAAACACATTATTATTTCAAGTGACTTGTAGAATAAAGGATTTGAACCCACTACTTCCCATTCATCAAATGTAAAATGGTAAATAGGGCAAAACATCCATACTAAAAATTTATTATCGTAAATGAGTAGGTGTTACTGGGAAGTGGTTGTACGCATGTAAATGCGAAAGTTTTTATTTGCAGAAAATGTTATATACCGCGTGCCCCAGGTAACTCAAGTTCTGCAGAAAGTTATAAGACTTGTTATACTAACAATAAATATGTATTTAAGGTTAAAACACGACGTTTTCTCTTGCTAATTAAATGTTTTCACAGATGTTTTATTTACCTTTATTTCATTTAATTAAATATGAAATTAGATTTGTTCAAAATAAATGTAGATACACTGAAATAATTATCTAGCGAAAAGAAGTTTTGTTAATATTCCTCTTATTTATTACTGAAGTTTAAATTAAATTTTGAGCATAATTAATTATATCTTTATAAATACTTCCTGCTTATTTACATCAGAAAAACGTATTTATTGATATTTTATTTTCGATGTTGTTGAATTAGCGTTATTTGACGCCCACTCAATATTGGTTTCTGGCGTACAATTAAACACTGAAACTCTGAACTAAATAATACTCCGAATCACAAACTAATGTATATTAATTTAATTAGAGAAACTATATCATTTGTTAATGTTAATGACTGAATAACCCGTATTATTTTACAACACGAAAATTAAATTGTATTTTGCGAAAACAGAATTTTAAGCATACATAAATATATAATAAATATTTTGCCAATTATTTAATGTATTTAATATGCCTAATATTTTTTTTATTTATTTATTTTATTTTCAACTACACGGTTATTAAACCCGGATACAGTAAGTATTTACAAATTAGTATTTATATTTTACAATGCACATTTATTTCTTTTAAATATTTGACTGTAATCTCGATTATATGTCTTTTATTGAATAGTATTTCTTTAGTGGTTCGTGGCATTTGGTATTTGTTCCTTTCATCGTTGTATTGGAGGCATTATTCTATTACATATTTTACTGTTAGGTAGTTGGTTGTTGCAATGGGTACATATATATTAGAGTGGACCTTAAAAGGGGTCAAATCGAACTAAAACCGGGACGTCCCCAAAGTGGTTCCAAATAAATAAAAATCATGCTGGCAATGATTCCGCTTAATATTAATATATGACCGTACCTAAGTGCACTTGATTTTTAACTTCCGTCACCTTTAGGTACGGAAGGTATTGTCTGTGGTCAAAAAATTCGGTGGTGAGTTTTTGAAGAATAAGCACGTTTTAGGGTCCCTAGAATACGATTTTACTATTTTTACGATTATGTCTGCGTGTGTGTGTGCGTGTGTGTGTGTGTGTGTGTGTGTGTGTGTGTGTGTGTGTGTGGGTGTGTGAGTCTATGTGTGTGTGCGTGTGTGTGTGTGTGTCTTCGTGTGTCGGTGTGTGACAAAATTTTCTAATGCTACTACAATTCCAAAAATTATAAAAATTATATTTTTTTCGTATTCCTACATCCATATGAAGAGCTGATTAGATTTTGGTTATAATTGGTCAACCCGAAATATCCTCAATTGAAGATGTTACCAGTTTTTCTTGAAAAAACGAAGTTAAATATCATTTTTTCACATTTAATGTTATTATAAAAAAGATTAAACCTGTGTAAAACACTACAAAACCATTTATATTTTTTATAATTGTTTATAAAAATGTTGTATAAAATAACTCTTTGTAAGTTATTATATTATTGTAAATAAAATATATGAATACACGCATGTTATATAAATGTTGATTTTCATTGTCTACTTTATTGATAAATAACATAAATATAAAACACAAAGAAGCTATGCGGATTGCATATTTAGATGTTACTCAAAATAGTTCCAGTAGCAACCACGGAGTGGCGCTGAAGATGGTCCCTTCAAATAACATTACAGTTTCCGATCTATTATCAAACAAAACATATTTCTAATCTGTGAGATTAAAAACCATAGTTTAGATAATCAGAATTTGAGTCTGAACAATAAATTATTTCAAATTAATTATATTTTTATACAACCATGAATGCCAGTAAAAACTCATGGTAACATATTACATTAATTTTGTTTTTAAAAAATCCTTTATTAAGAGATACAGAAATTACATCTGCTAATGAAAAATATTGGTGGCAGCAGTAGATTACAATTATAAGACGCAAAGATAAAGATTAAAAATATGAAGTACTAAATTGTATAACAGATATAATGAAACAAGAAAGATAATGTAATGAGATAATAAAAAATTTACTATAAAATTTTCATTTGACGAACAGGTATTAAAAGCACAATAAAGCCCTATTTCATACAGTTGTAATTTGCCATTAAGAGCATGTATAAGAGTAAAATATAATAATTTACACTAAAAAGTAACGTCCAACAAATCTATTTCATTGTTCTCTGCTAGAAATGAACATTTATGTTAGTACATAAAATAAATGAAGCGTGTATTCAGCAGCAAATAAAGTAAAACATATAAAGAAAGTAAATTTCACCAAATGCCGTCTATGTATTTTTTTAATACATCTCTATACAATTTCCATCTCTTTTGAATAAAATTGCTCGTACCTGCTGCGAACAATGTACAAGTGTAGGATGTCGCCAATTCCGCATGAATACACACGGCGCAGGGACGAATTCAGAAAGAATTCATCACCGCTGCCACCAAATTAAAAGAAAGACATCGATCAATTCAATAAATTAAAGGAAATGTTTATAGATAAAGCACCATACGTTTTTTTCTTTGTTGGGTGTAACATTCTGCGTTATCCAAATTTGTCCACGATAACTCTTACAACAAACTTCCAAATATTTCTATTTTCCGTATTTAAGCTTTTTGCATTCATATAAAAAGTTGATTAGATTTTGGGTTAAATTGGATAACAGGAAGTGACTGTTTACTTGGAGCCTATAACAGTTTTTAATGGAAAACTATTTTAAAATATAATTCTAAATCAAGGGGAACAACATATTAGATTTTGGCTAAAATTAATAAACCAGAAGTGATACTTTACTTGAAGCTCTGAAAAAATCTTCGTGAAAAATATATTATGATATACTCCAAAACTTGCCAAATTCAGTACTTAAGACTTCTATATGAAGAAGAACAACATATTAAATTTTGGCTAAAATTGATAATCCGGAAATGACAGTTTACTTGAAGTTATCAACAGATTTTCGCGGTTAAATACATTATGATATATTCCAAAACTTTTCAAATTTCGTATTTAAGATTTTTATATGAATGTGAACGATATGTTAGATTTTTCCTAAAATTTATAAACCGGAAGTTATCCTTTACTTGAAGCTCTCAATAGATTTTTGTGAAAATTATATTATGATATATTCTAAAACTTTTCAAATTTGGTGTTTAAGATTTTTATATTTTAAGACTTTTATATAAAGGGAAACAATATATTAGATTTTGGCTAAAATTGATAAACTGGAAGTGATACTTTATTTGAAGCTCTGAACAGATTTTCGTGAAAAATAAATTGATACAATCCATAACTTTTCAAATTTGGTATTTAAGACTTTTATATTAATGAGAACGACATACTAAATGTTTTCTAAAATTGATAAACTACTTTACAGGAAGTTAAAAACAGAGTTTTTTGAAAATATATATTAGAACATGATTCAAAATTTCTTAAATTTGGTATTTAAAACTTATGTATAATTTGAAAGTGATACTTAATTTGGAGCTCTTAACAGATTTTCGAGGAAAAACATTATAAAATATAATCCAAAATTTGGTATTACAGACTTTTCTATTTATTGGAACAACAAATTAGATTTTGTTTACAACGATCAACTGGAACTTAAAGCTCATTGCCATTTCAAACATGTAATTGACGGGAGGTCATTTGTTGGCCACATCAGATTTTTTTATTTAAAATATGTTCTGCTGTGCATGTGTATAATAGTGTAATGTGGAACTCCCGCCGTCGCCGCCGCTGTATGCGAGTGTCTATTTATAGCAGTGACGTAATCGCGCTAGCAGCCGGGCGACGTAAACAGTCGAGTCGCGACGTGTTTAATTACTTCCGGTCGCCTGAACCTTTTGTGTTCATTGTTATTATGCGATCGAACATTCTAGAGCTCCCTCGAAGTTAATAGCAGCTCTATAAAAGGGGCGCAGCTGTGCTCGGGAGTTAGTTAGTTACATGGAGAGACATATAGAGACAGTCATATAGAGTAATAGTGAAGCACAGCAGTATCGTGGTGAGCGTATGCAGGATAGTGTCGAGTGGAGGACTCGGGAAGTTACTGGTTAACTGGGATAGCTGTGGAAGTGAATACTCGCTAGGGTTGTCGAGTATTATAAAGCTAGGTATACAAGGGCAGTAACAGCGAGTTGGAGTGGATACTCGGCATTGGTGTTGAAGAATTGTGACATACGGCTAGTTGGTGATACTGAGGCTGTGGAAGGAAAAAGCTAGTTACTTAAATGGACAGACAGTGAGGTGAAAAGTGTGACTTCTGTCCGAGCAGTTGAATATACAGACGCTGTTGAGTCAGTTGAGTATATAGACGCTGTTAAAGTCGGTAGGCGGACAGTTGAACGTGATATAAGTATATAGTGATATAAATATCGCGTAAACAGTCTACAAGAGTCTGCAACAGACCGGCAGTCTAAGGTTGGAACGCGTAGTGAAATATATAATTAGTAATATCGTGGAAATAAATAGTAGTGTTAATTGGTTAAATAAATAAATAGGGTTAGTGTTATCTAGTTAATAATCATTTTAGTCTTAATTAGTTTTTAATAATTGGTTAATATTAGTAATAGTAATTTTCATTATAGTTTAATAAACATTTATTTTAATTAATAATAATTGTCTAATATTTACACTTCACCCAAATAAATAAAAACGTTAAAATACAAACAACTACACTGCTGTATTATTACGATTTTTGTAACAGAAGATCTGTTCGTTTCTTTACTTTGCGTCTACAGTTTAGTGCCGCGTCCATATACTTTATACGCAAGGCAGCGAAACGAACAGACCTAATTTCTGTTTTGTTTTAAGGTAAGAACTTAAATTTAAAACTCTAACGTCCATGAAATAAATTGTTTTTATCTACAACAAAATTATTCCAAAATAGTCCTTTGAATAAAGTTAAATCAAGTTCAAATATATTAATTTTGTGTGTTTTCCAGCTATGCAATTAAGTACTTTGATCACATACAGGCAATTAATTATTGTATACGATACGAAGTTTACAAGCGATTATCCATCCATGCATACGAGTACTCATTTTCTACTTTTTTTCTATTACTCATACTAGTTCTTCACATATATTATGCTGTTCGTATTATATCCAGAAATGCTAATGACGTAAATTGATAAAGCTTTTACAGATTATACACTGACTTCAGTTAGCCCTACAGTACATACATAGATATAAATGGAAATGACTAGTTTTATTTGTTAATAAACATGTCAAAAACTAAGAATACAATAATTGAAGCCGAAAATTAGTAATTCCTATATACGAGTATCATGTTGAAACTATCTCAGAAACTTTTAAAAATCCGGAGTAGGCTACAAACAAAAAAACTTGTCTTAATTTAATAGTTATTTATTATATAAGTGTGGAATGTATAATTTTCTTTAGTGACTAATATACATTCCACACGAATATAATACAACGTTTTATCCAACGCTTTTTTAAAAACTTCTTAAATAATTTTTATGTTTTCATTCATCATTTGACACTGACACGTCTAGTGATGTATTTTAAATTACAAAGTAGCCATTGAATGGTTGTTATGGTTTTGTTATATTGTTATTGAAAAAAAATTCCTGTAATAATTATTGTCTGTCATTGGGCCCTATTCTGTAACTCGGTGGTTAATTTTTAATCACTGGTTAAAATTTTTATCCAATAGATATTGATTTGACAACTAAAAATCCCTCTTTTTGTTATATGTCAACATATACTTGATTGGTTAAAAAATTTAACCAATTGTTAAAAATTAACCACTGAGTTACAGAATTGGCCTCATTGGAAATTATTTGAAAGAAAAATACATTAAAATGGGTAAAAATGAGGACCTTCCTTTAAAATGTATTCACTTAGAGGCACAAGCAGCATCTTTGAATTTCCGAAGCAAATAACCACTAATTCCGCTTCTCGATTTCGTTTCTTTTGATCAGCCGTACATGACAGATGTCATTGTGTAAAGATAAGTAACCTATTTTATTTAAATAAATAAATTTCAAAATGTTAAATTATTTTAATAATAAAATAATTTTGTAAAATTGCTTTTTATTTATATTAAAAAAGAGCACAAAAATCAGTAATATTTCCTCCGTGACTTCTAGAATATTCTCTCACGGAGTGACTAATGTTGTACATTAGTTATTTCAAATAACCATAGTAACAAGTATATTATGAGTCGGTGTTGGATAAAAGTATTTAATTAAATGTCATTTTGACACGAGAAATTGTCAAAAATGTTAACTAAAGAAATCAAAGCTTTTCTTCTTGAATCTTATTTTAGAAATTGAAATCCTTCATTATTATATTATATTAATTGAACAATGGATGAGACATACGTTCCCCTGTTTATAGCCTACCCCGACTTATGATGTTTTTGAAACACACTGTATTATCTGCCTTGTACTGTTATTACCGTTCATAAATATGGGTTGATTTATAACCAATATTTGGAATTTAAGTTAGTTTTTATTAAATTTCTGCCGAAGTTTTTGAACATCTGTTTTGTAGGTAATTATTCTTCCTTTATTAAACCTACACTTCGCAAGTCCTCATAGGAATTATATTATACTTTTAAAATATAGTCCTATGTAACTTTTTTTTACAGACTGTATAATATGACTTTTGAATTTACTCCACATAGTTTCAAAACTGAATGTAGATTCTATCTGAAGTTGTCCGAACTATAACTATTAATTTAATAATACAGTAAAGTTTTATATTTGATTGTAATCAAATTAAATTTCAATTCTCTCTAAATTAAAATCGTGATAACTGCAACTGCCACATCATAAACTGTAAATTTCCCTGCTAAATATCATTTAGAACTTACGACGACATTTACAAATTCACATTAAAAAACTCATCCATCTAACTGTAGAACAGCGAATGCTGGTGACTGCAAATAAAATTTTAATAAACACAAATACTTTATGAGTGTTGGGCTGTAATGAAAACAGACAGACAAAATGAACGCAAACCCAGATCACGTGTTATACAATATATAAAGCTTCCTCAACAGCCAGAGGGTGGAAAGTTTATAGTGATGAAACCAGACTCGTTTCAAAACCAGTGTCGTACGGGATTGAAAAAGAACGGTTAGGAAAAATAAACCACATAGGTACTTAAAATTATCAATTAATAAGAATAGATTTTCTGTAGCGTCAGATAACATCGCTATCAATGGAACAGCACCCGAATTATTTTCGACTAACTTTCGTCGAGTTTTAATCATGTAAACGTCATTGTTGCTTTTGTGCAGTTTCTTACCTACAAAATTTTGGTTTACTATTCCAATTTAAATGTTATGAGTGCTGGAATTCAATCCATTATTAAATTTTGCGTGTTATGGTTTGCGCCGTGATCACAGAAATATGTACCAAATTTTTAAGTTCAAATTTTGGATCAAAATTTGAAGATGAAATTGATAGCTATCAACATTAAAATGTACAATGAAATGGGCCAAACAAAAACGTCCTCGTCGCGACCTTGTGGGGGAACCATGCCATATTGTAATTGATATTGACTTGATATATTAAACGACCAAATCATACTCAAGTCAATTGCTATTTTGTACTATACCGTTTTGATAATAAATAATTGATAAATTATTCGGATATCTTCGGCTTGGATTGATAAATCCGAGGATAAATCTACGTACATTTCAAAAACATTGTTTAGACACGCCTGCGCATACAATCATTTGAATAACGAAAACCGAAAACGACTATTACGAGACTTCAATTTAATTCGCAGAATAATGAGAATTCAAAGTAATCAATTTACTTAAGATGATATCAAATGTAGATATAAACTATTTAGGCTATATGGATTAAGGATAAATTAGGTAAACAACGAAGAAAGAATTTGTGAAAAATTCATAGACCCCGCAGGAATTTGAACCCCGGACCTTCTCAAATCTAGTGAGACACTCTACCAACTGAGCCACAGGGTCACTTCCATTAAAGTCCATGAATCTTCCACAAATCTTTTTACAATATTTCGTTGGCGAGTACACTACTCCCAATTTTCGTAAATGCCTAATATAACTGACGGAAGGTAATTTGCTGGCCTTACCAGATGTTTTAATTTATGGGGGCATTGTGGTTTTTTGGAGATGGTGAAACCCTGTTTCCACTTTTTCGCCAAATGCCTTAATTCAGGCTGACCGTGGTGAACTCATGTCATATCGGTAGTAACAAATCTTTCTATAAACATATCATGATCAGTTCCATAACGGAGCAGCAAGTAACAATTCGGGCAACGTCTAGAAACAAACACGTTTCTCATCAACTAATAAAGCCTTGATTCGCTGATCTACTGTGGTATATCAAATTGATATTTTCTTCACTGATAACATAGTTGCAGGCCTTCCACTTCGAGGATCATCTTCAAAGCTTTCTCTCCTCCTTTAAATTCAACTAATTTATTTTAACATGAAGTATGAAGGAAGGGCAACATGTTCCCAAAGTATTTGCTGTATCTTATATATTCATGAATTTGTTTACTGAAAGTTGTTCTACCTTTTTCCTTTTTAAAAAAGTAAGTGCATACTTTAATTTAATAAATTTCAAATTCCAATGACGTAACAAATTACCAAATTAGCAAAAAACAAAAATAACGGTTCAATTATTGTGCATATAGTGCTGGCCTCTCTGGGTAGTATTGGAATTGAAAATAATATTTCTTCGCATTTCATTTATCTCCTCAATAAAGATTAAAAATACTGCGTTATCTCTATTTATCACTGCTTGCAAAATGGATAGAGTGTATAATATATCGTTCCAAATATGTATGAATCAAAGATTTAGAGAGGGAAATGAATTCTGTCCTCTGACTGGTCAAAACGCCAACCGACAATAGTGAAAAAAATATTTTCTGTCAGCTTACAAATAAATCAGCATTTCTTCTTCTTGCTGACCCTTGTCCTGTATTTCAGGTAGGATCGTAATGTAACGTCTGCTACACTGCAGCATACGAAGAGAGAATCGAAATATGTTACAGTTCAAATCTGATATAAACTTTGGTATGTAAATGTCACTTATCGTTACTAACAAACGGCTGTGGGCTGTGGCTGTGTCTGCGACATGTTTATTCGAAATGTGTTGATATCAAACGTCACTGGTTTACATGAAATTATTGCCTACCTAATTGAATTATTGGGTGTATAAATATTGCGTATAAAAAACAAGAAAGAAATTTACATTTTTTTATCATTTATCATATTCAAAATTCATATTTAATATACAATTTGTAAAAATCCGTACACTAGGGCGGGCGTTTTATAATTACCTCCCGCTACTCTTGGTAAGGGAGGTATAGGGATCGTGGTAAAAATCGCATATCGAGATTTTGGTAAATGAACATGTTTTAAGGTCCATAGAATACAATTTTAACATTTTCACGATGATGTCTATTTCTCTCTCTCTCTCTCTCTCTCTCTCTCTCTCTCTCTCTGTGTGTGTGTGTGTGTGTGTGTGTGTGTGTGTGTATGTATGTGTGTGTATGGGTGTGTATGTGTGTGTGTGTGTGTGTGTGTGTGTGTGTGTGTGTGTGTGTGTCCTCCACTCTAACTCAAATACTATCATTCGGAAAAATTTTAAACCTTGTATTTCTCCCTTATTCTAATATGGGAAGAGGCCATTAGATTTTGGTGTATATCAGATAACCGGGAATGGCACTTTACTTGAAGCTCAAAATAGATTTTCTTCGAAAAATACTTTCAAGTGTTATTTTTTCAAGATTTGTGTTATTATAAAAATTAAAAATTATTAAATTTTCTACAGATTTAATAATTACTTTTTCTATATATTTTATAGATAAATTTATAAAATTATTTATAATTTTAATCCCGAAGCCTACGCTTTAAACAAGCAAAACTCCTTGGTTACACAGTTCATATCTCAAATGTATGTAACTAACAGATAAATGTCTCTGTCAAAGAAATAATCATTTCAAATTAATAATAGTATCATTTTAAAAAGAAAATAGTAAATAGAACCATAGTTATGGAATGGATCTTACTACAGTTTCCGCAATAACTAAATATGTAGGTAAGTATGTATATTTAAATTTAATAAAAATTAAATTGCTGGAGATTTGGTGTTGGCCACATTAGATTTTTTTTATATTATCAACATTTGTGACAGATTTATTTACATTTTTATTTATTAGTTATTAAATTAACTATGATCCGTATTCTTAATTTTTAAATGGTAAAGGCGAAAAATCATTACTTCGGCTGTCAAATGTCATCTTTAACCTTTAACCTTAAAAATATCAATATTTATTAAATTGTAAATACGATATATTTCAAATATTTAGGCTTAATTTATAAAAAAAGAAACCTATAATTGTTTATTTATAAAATAAAATTTAAAATATCAAATGCTACTTCAAGAGTTATGGAGAACACGAAACATTTTGCTTTATCATAATTGTTTCATAATATCTTCATGCCATCTTTCATTTGAAAAAGAAATGGATTAACAAAATATAAATATGATTATCCAGAAACTAGCAGAATTCCTACTCATTGCTCCATATAGAAGTTGTGAGCTCTTTTATTGTAAGAGATATTGTATGACGCATCTACCAGTATTACATAACTTCATACAAAAACATTTAGTTTCAATATAGGATTAGATTGTGAATTGAACTGATTACATTCTACACATTTAAATTATATTCTCTTCGTTTATAACAATAGTATTGTTAAAAACTTCTACTTGTTATACCTGGTAAGGTTCAATATTGTCGAGGACAGTTAATTTCATTACATTTTAACATACATATTGTGATAATTATTTATAACTTCCCAGCTTCGCACTAATATTAATATTACAGTTAGCAATACTGTAGAAAGTTAAAGTAACTATGTCGTTGTATTTTAACAATTTATAGAAGAGTATGTGAAACTTATACGCACGTTAATAATTTAATAATTATAATTAAAACTAACGTCAAACGCAAAATAGCATATAATAAAGAGAAGCTGATTTTATTAATCATCGCCCCAATTCTGTAACAACAAAGTTACTAACTCTTAGCAACATCGCTATAACAGTAACAAATATCTAATAATAATTACAAACACTCAATAAAACATGAAAATGACAGCCTTTACATTTATTTTTTGTTACAATTTTTAGTAATATTGCTAATACTTGGCATCTTACTTACAGAATTGAGTAATTATCAATTAATTTCTTCAATATTCATATTTCAGACAGAAAAAAGTTATGAGGTAGGGATTTTACCTTACAAACAACTATTAATTAAAAATAATTATGGGAAACAATATATTAACATTTGAAAATTAAATTGATATTCGAATTATGACGTCAAAGTTTTAATTAAAAAGTTACACCAATGAAATGAGAATTTTTACCTTATACCTTACCAATGAGGAGTAACTATTTATCTTTACTTGTTTCAAACAGTAAAAATACAAAAATTACAAATTTTATAGATCAAAAGCAATTGTTAAAAAGGTGTATACTAAAATCCAGTATAACTTCACACTTAGAAACTATTATCAAAAAAAAATTTAAGGGTATATAGTTCTGACCAAAATGAGTATAGAAAAGTTTAATCAACATATATCCAATCGTCAATTTAGAATGGAAGAAAAACTGACAAAGATAATGATCGAACAAAATTTTGTCTACGCCAGTACACCATAGAAATACAATATAATTTTATATTTCATTTGGCATTAACAACCAGACAGCTCCATTTTTTAAAGATTTTCTAAAGATTAGTTTTTGAGATAGAAGTGGTAAACCCCGTAAAACTCATTTTTCACTGCCTCGGAAACAATTGAAGATCGGACCCATGTTGATTACTCATTTTAGACAGTACTATATACCGTTAAAGTTTATACCTGAAGTTGAAAAACAGCTTGAATAAGTAAAATACTTGAGGAAACTTCATGTACATGCATACAACTTCATTTTCATTTTGATAACTTGCACTGTTGTACTAACTTAATCTTACTAATTTTTTGAATACCTACTTTATTTTATACCTCATTTTTTGTACTTTAATCCTCTATTAAGAACTGCAGTGTATTAAAAAAAACTAACTGGTGTAGGCTAGAAACCTGTCTCAAATTAAAAGTATTTAATTAAAGGACAATTTGACACGAACTATTGTCAAAAATGTTATCTAAAGATATCAAACATTTACTTCTTGAATCTAATTTTCGAAATGGAAATAAATTAAAAAACGGCGAATGGCAATAATCTTTTGCTGACTGTTACAATATTTAATTTCAGGGAAATT
Organism: Harpalus rubripes; assembly: GCA_963082715.1. Lineage (NCBI taxonomy): Eukaryota > Metazoa > Arthropoda > Insecta > Coleoptera > Carabidae > Harpalus > Harpalus rubripes. Next base: position 56,612,457 of record OY720452.1, read on the forward strand.
ATATATCAATAATTTCATATTTGAAAAAGTAGACTTTTGAATTGAAAAATGATCAGACATATGTACGTGTCTTTGTTCATATCGTACCCCGAGTTTTTTTAACACACTGAATAAGGAGTAACCGGAAAAAAAGTATAAGTACGATGTAAAACTTTGCAATATTCGAACATTTTAATTATTTAAAGAACAAGGGCAATATTGTTCAAACATTACCAGAATTATAAGTAATAATGAATACAGATTTATAAGTTATTGCCGAAATAAACAATAACAGTATTAAAAAGAAAATATTTTATTTCCTTGTGAAAAAACTGGTGATACGTCCCTGCGTCACCGCCTTCCATGATGCAGTGTGGCTGCTAATAGGCTATTAAAACGCGACGTTTAACATTTAAAGTGAAATTCTAGCAACTTTGTTTTCAAATCCTTTGTGAAAGATTGCACCTAATCTTGATTTATTATCACTGGAGGGCACGTATAATTTTACGCATTTTTCATTTTTAATTTAATGATGTAAACAAAATCCTTCATTAAAAGGCATTAAAACTTCTGTGTCGGAAAACACCTTTTCATTACGAATTCCGCGGCCGAAATAGCTTTAATTATTCGTGTATTTCATTTTTCATGACACAACTTCGAGAAACTCGCAAGTATGAGTGTTTTATACAACTTTATCCCACTCCGCCCACGAAAGGCTTTCCAACAAATTTAGACTTCGCGGAATTTTATTTTTATTCGTTTTTAACTTGATGAATGGAAGCCATGCCACATCGTAAATATAAAAATTTTAACAACTTTAAAATTTTTGCTTACCCGTAGCTGCTGCCACCAAAACAGGTCACCGCTACCATCAAAATGTACATGCAACTGAAAATAAAAAGTAAAATTGAAAACAAAATATAAACATACAAATAAAAATAATGTTGTGTCATTATGTCTTTTATTAGAAGTGATACTGGAAATTATGTATTTTAGAAATTAGTTAAGTATATATTTTTTACAATTTTCTTAACGTGTAAATCTTAAGAACCTAAAGCCCAAAAGTTCACCTACAATACACATATACAAACAAATATCTTCGTTTAATGCCCAGATTAATTTCGTATAGTTAAATTTTAACTGTTAGTTAAATTGACTTTAAGCGAAATATCAAATGAGTTAACTCGTATTAATTTTAAATATTTTTTTTAACCCGTAATTAAAAATGGGGTCATTCCACATTTTTCAGTTTTTTTTACCTCCCGTCATACCGTAGGTAAGGGAGGTACTGTTATCGGTCCAAAAATGCGATGGTGAGTTTTCAGTGAATAAGCACGAATTAGGGACCTCACAACATGTTTTTACTATTTTTACGATGATGTCTGTGTGTATTTGTGTGTGTGTGTGTGTGTGTGTGTGACGATTTTTTCGTCCACGATAACTCTTATCACAAAGGTCAAAATATTTTTATTTTCCGTATTTAAGTTTTCTGCAGTCATATAAAGAGTTGATTTAAATTGGCTAAAATTGGATGACCGGAAGTGATACCTACTTTATATGAAGCCCATAACAGTTTTTAATGAAAAACTATATGAAAATATAATCCAAAACTTTTCAATTTTAGTATTCAAGACTTAAATATCAAGGGGAACAACATATTAGATTTTGGCTAAAATTAATAAACCAGAAGTGATACTTCACTTGAAGCTCTGAACAGATTTTCGTAAAAAATATATTATGTTATTCTCAAAAACTTGTCAAATTTAGTAGTTAAGACTTTTATATAAAAGGAAGCAACATATATATATATATATATATATATATATATATATATATATATATATATATATATATATATATATTAGGTTTTTGCTAAACATGATATACCGGAAGTTATACTTTATTTGAAGCTCTGAACAGATTTTCGTGAAAAATAAATTGATACAATCCAAAACTTTTCAAATTTGGTATTTAAGACTTTTATATTAATGAGAACAATATACTAGATGTTTTCTAAAATTGATAAACTACTTTTCAGGGAGCTAAAAACAAATTTTCTTGGAAAAATATATTATGATTCAAAACTTCTCAAATTTGGTACTTAAAACTAGAATATAATTTAAAACAACATTATATTTTGACTATACCTATATGATAAACCGGAAGTGGTACTTAATTTAGAACTCTTAACAAATTTTTGAGGAAAAAAATAATAAAATATAATCTAAAATTTGGTATTACAGACTTTTCTATTTATTGGAACAACAAATTAGATTTTGTTTACAAACGATCAACCGGAAGTGATACTTTACTTAAAGCTCATTGCTATTTGAAACAGGAGGTCATGTGTCGGCCACATCTGATTTTTTACTTCGTTGTACAAAGTAAAGGAAGTATTGTAATCGCGAAAAATTTCGGTTTTCAGATTTCAACGGAAATATCCATTTTGACCATCCCTGAATCCATTTTGACTAATTTCGTCGTGACGTCTGTACGTACTTATCTCGCATAACTCAAAAACGGTAAGCCGTAAAAAGTTGAAATTTTGTATTTAGGACTGCTATAACATATAGTTGTGCACCTCCTTTTTTGGTCATTACATAATTTCCAGAAATGATACTTTATTTGAAACCTATAATAGATTTTAATGAAAAACTATTTTAAAATATAATCCAAAATTTTTCAAATTTGGTATATAAGACTTTTATGTCAATTTGAATAAAATAGTAGATTTTGGTTAAAACAGGCTAACCGGAAGTGATATAGTACCTCAAGTTGTTAACAGTTTTTCTTAAATAAAATGGTTTCATTTTGATTTTAGAAATAAATGCTTCAAATAATAGTTTTAGAGAATTGTATTCTGCGTCTAGCGCATCAAGTATTAGCCCTTTCTATAAGGGAGATATGTAAATTTAAAACATATACTTTTTGGTTTTTATAATGAAGCTTGCTATGGATTAGGACAAAAAATAACAAAAAAATAAAAAATAGCTGTTAATGTCAAATTACGTCAAATACGTGCAATTTTATAATTAGGTCTATACTTCATAATGGTCTTGCGTACAAGGAAGTCGTGTGGTGTCTACATCAGGTTTTTCACATATATTTTAAGGATTTTAAGTTTAGCTCTAATTTTCAATAAATTATAATATTCTCCTACTTATATACCTAATATTTTTTTCTATACGTATAAAATAGTAATCGTAATAAATAATAATATTTAATTTTATCTCTGCCATATTTACAAATATGCTCGAATTAGTTACATTATAGGCTTTGTTAATAGAAAAAAGAAACACATTACATCGATCTATTCCTAAGGATGGCTGAGGCCTTGTTAAAATATTCATCAGTGACGAAACCGAAACAGATCCCTTCCATGTTTCGAAACACGTGGTTTGATTAATTCATTAAACCGATTTTTGGTTCGGATTATGAAACTAGGAAAAAAGTTTTACTGGCTTAATGGGACAGTTTCACAATTGTATTGATTGGGTTTTTTGTTCACCGCTGCTAAAGTTGTATAAATAACTTTAATCTGACACTTCTGTTAAAGTGGAGGATTTATCGTTGATTTCCGCGTTAGGATTGTTTTTTTACAGAGAGCGAAAATAAAAAATGCTGTATTTATCACATTTCTGTATAAATAATAGAACTGGGCATAGCACTAATACATGTTTGTTAAATATTGTTGACATTTTGTTAAATAATTTTAATAATTCTGAAATTTCTCTGGCAATACAAATAGATTTCTCTAAGGCATTTGACATGGTTAATCACAGTATGTTACTGGCTAAACTTAGATATTACAATTTTTCCGACAGATCTATTCAGTGGTGTAATAGTTATTTTAATAATAGAAACTTTAAGGTGCAGATATCTTCTTCTTCTTCTAGCTTTTATAGTTTAAATTGTGGTGTGCCGCAGGGATCTATTCTCGGCCCGTTGTTTTTTCTCATTTTTGTAGCTGATATGCCATCAGTATTTGATTTTTCCACTGCTCATTCATATGCTGATGATACTACCATACTTGCTACTTTAGATCCCTCTAATATTAGTAAACAAATTGAACTTGTTAACAGTGATCTGGAAAAACTATCTACTTGGGTAAAAGACAATGGGCTTAAAATAAATGCTGCTAAATCATCATTTCTTGTAGTTGGGAAATGTGATACCATTACTCATTTAATATTAGATGATTCAACTTTAAATCGTAGCAGCTCTGTCAATATTTTGGGTCTCCATGTAGATGAAAACTTGTTATTCAGAGAACATCTGAATAAAAAGTTGATTGCTGCACGAATTAAATTAAGACATCTTTATCAGTTTAGAAATGAACTCAGTGTCGATGTGAAACTTCGCCTCATAAATGCTCTCATTTTACCACTCTTTGATTACTGCGGTTGTACATACGTACCAAATTTAACAGAAACTGACAAACATAGAATTACTCTACTGCAGAATTCGTGTTTACGCTTTGTTTATGGTGTGCGTAAATTCGATCACATTACCAAATATCGCTCAATGGCTAAGATGCTCTCTATTGATGATCGTGTAACAAAGATGTATCTCTGTTTAATACAGAAAATTATAAAAACTGGTACCCCACATTATTTGCTCGACAAATTAATAATAAAACAGTACAACTATACGCTACGGATGAAAGATCTATACATTGTTCCTTCATATAGAAAATCTAAATTTAAGGGCTCTTTCTCTTACCTTGCACCATTTCTTTATAATAATATACCGAATGATTTGAAATCTCTTTGTGTAAATTCATTTAAAAATAAAATTAAGAAATTATTTGAGTTGCACCATTTTTATTTTTTTCATTTTTCTTGTTTCCATGTTTTACTTAATAAATTGTCATTTACATCCAGTTAATGTCTGTGTAAACTATGATCAATATAATTTGTAATTGTTTCAGTAGTACCATTGTTTTTTCATGAATTACATTTGACATTGTCATTTATAGTTAATATCTGTGTAAAATTAGGATCAGTGTTTTGTTTATATTGCTGTATTTTTTCATGTATATATTTGGACTATGTTTTTGATTTATAAAGTTGTCAATTTGTCATTTTGGCATCTTGCACATCATGTTTATATGTGTGTATGGTTAGGTGGAAGACCAGCCTTTGGCTGAACCTCGCCTTTTGGTTTCGGTCAATAAAGATTTATTATTATTATTATTATTATTATTATTATTATTATTATTATTATTATTATAAGTGTCGAGTGTTGTGTATATTAGGTAGCGGAGCGTAATTTTAATTTATACATTTGTACATGTGGGTATCGCACAACGCATGTTTGTGGAAACTTAATCTTACCCATAATACATATTATATTATAAATTTGACTAACCTAGAAAATTATTAATACTAATCAAACCTACTTAACGTAGCATATTCAAAATTTGTATATATCTCTGATTTATGTGCAGTTGTACATGTTCAATAATTTCGTTTTACTTTTTCTAATAAATTCACTTCAATCAAAATTTTGATTTATATGTAAATTACCACACGAGAAAAATAGCAGTATCTGAATTTATGATATTTTTGGTTTGAATACATTTACGAATTTGGACAGTAGATATAAAATAAATATAACTACAAAAATATTAAAAATCACTATTGTTACAATTTTAATCAATCAGGTAAGATTGTTACTTTGGTTGGTTATAAGCTAATAGCAAATGCTTAACAATATAGTATTCTAATATAGTACAAATAAAGGCAAAAAAATGTTATGTTATTACATTGTGAATGGCTAAAAAATGGCCGAATAATGTATAAAGAATCAAAATTTATTTTATCTTATAATAAATTTTTTCGTCTCCGTCCAATATTACATATCCCCAAATCGTCCAAAAACATTTTTTTACCGGCCTGGGCCTGCACAAAAAATATGGACTTTCATGGCTATAAGTTGGTATTATTCTGGTGAAAAGTCAATTTATGAGTACATATTTTCAACACCAAAATAAGCAAAATGTTTACAACTTTTAGAACTAAATTGTTAATTGTAATTTAAATGAATTATGTTTGAACTTTCAATGCAAAACCAATATAAAAAATCTGATGTGACCAGCACATTACCTTCCGTCAGTTCTATGTATTTTGTATAAATGTCATACAGAAAGTTCCTTGCAAAAGATTATATTTCTTGTACATTACCTTAAGGCCGTTGTATGTATTTTATACAAATTCCATACAGAAAGTTTCTAACAAAAGATCCTATATTTCCAGTAAAATTATAACATAAATATACTGTCAACTGCACTTGACACTGACACCTTTCAATCAGAATTTTCTTAATGTAGCAGCTGTTTCCAGAGTTATAGCAAAGCTGTCTAATATATATGATATTTAATTTCTTTATAATTTTTTAACTCTATGTCCATTAAATATGAAGTATAAAATGCATTCAAATCGTATAGAGAATAAATAATTTTTTAATACTTATAATAACATTAAATGTGAAAAAATGATATTTAACATCGTTTTTTCAAGAAAAACTGTTAAAATCTTCAAATGAGGGTACTTCCGGTTGACCAATTATAACCAAAATCTAATCAGCTCTTCACATGGATGTAACGAATAGGAATTATAATTTTTGGAATTGTAGTATTAGAGTTATCGCATTAGAAAATGTTGTCACACACAGACACACACACACACACACACACACACACACGCACACGCACACGCACACGCACACGCACACGCACACGCACACGCACACGCACACGCACACGCACACGCACACGCACACGCACACGCACACGCACACGCACACGCACACGCACACGCACACGCACACGCACACGCACACGCACACGCACACGCACACGCACACGCACACGCACACGCACACGCACACGCACACGCACACGCACACGCACACGCACACGCACACGCACACGCACACGCACACGCACACGCACACGCACACGCACACGCACACGCACACGCACACGCACACGCACACACACACACACACACACACACACTTACACACACACACACACACACACACACACACACACACACACACACACACACACACACACATACAGACATCATCGTAAAAATAGTAAAATCGTATTCTAGGGACCCTAAAACGTGCTTATTCATCAAAAACTCACCACCAAATTTTTTGACCAAAGACAATACCTTCCTTACCTAATGGTGACGGAAGGTAAAAATGTTTGCTGATTTTTCAGGTTATGTTTATAAATCCATGAAAACTGAAACTCAAATCCTCTGATGTTACCAACATAAGAAAATCTCTAATATTTAATATTTGGATAATAAACCAAATTCATTTCATTATGGATGCTTAAAAGGTATCACGTGATTTGTGGCGTATGAGTGACTGATGACGTTTCAAAAATTTCGAGATAGCGGAGGTAAACCCCGTAAAAACTCATTTTTCACTGCCTTACATTTCGGAAGTCGGAAACTATTGAAGATCGAAATCATGTTAATCAAGCTTTTTTTACTCAGTTTGGTCAGTACTATATGCCCTTAAAATTAATGCACGAAGTCATTTTCCGCCATTGATACGTTTTCAGTTGCCTTTATGTTGGTTTTATAACGTTTTGCGTAATGGGGTCATACCACATTTTCCAATTTATTTTATTTTTTCTGAAAGTACATTTAAAACTACTTACGAAAATATATATTTTGTCACATAAGTTTCTAGTTTTACAGTAATAGTTTTTTAAAGTTTATATAAAATTTCAAATGACGTCACAGTTTTGCGGCCGTAGTGACTTCTTCGTAGTCTTCAAAACTTTTGGACTGTTTACTGCCTTATACCATCTTTCCCTTAGATCTTGAGCCATAAGAATACAAACGAAATTTTTATTTTTACTTCTCAACGAGTTGTTCTCGCAGGACGACACAGAATAATATTGTACAACCACAAAAAAGTTCATGTACAGTAAAAGCACGAGTACGGGTGTGCCTCACTATCGTGTATTTGTGTACAAAACTGTAACGTCACAAAACCAAACACAGAATCTTTATAAAGAAAATCATGAATGAAAAGTATAATAATATTAAATATTTTTGATGTATATATGCATAATATTAGGTAAATTTTTCATTTATGAAAGAAAAAAAAACATTTTTTTTTGTATGACCCCATTACTAGTTTTTTTATTTCTTATATTTCTAAATGTCATCACATCAGCAGCTCCTATGATAAAATTTAAATTATCAAGTAATATTTAAAAATCCATTTCGCTCAAATTAAATAAAAAATAACTCAAAATTTTTTATTTTTAATTTTAATACAAATATATGAATGTTTAAAAAAATAAACTAAAATTATTAGGTACCATATTTAGAATCCAATAATTTCCTCTTAGTAGTGAGTTATGAAATACAAAACATATCAAGAAACAAATATAACATACAGGATGTCGAGGGACTCCATTGGGATCTCGGAAACTATAAGAGATACGACTTCGATTAAAAGGGACATGTGGTGTGCCTTTGGGGAGCCATCTTAGATGTGCTTTTGGTTTGACAAAAATTCTCATAGTTACTAGAAAATGGCGGAAAACTGAATTTGGTTTATATTTTCATTTTTGAATTACATTTAAACTGTCAGTAATCGAGATATGATTCACATAAAAAAGTTAGATATTTTTATTTTCTATACAGTGGTGAAAATAATTTACTTTTTTTTTAATGGAACCATATTTGATAAATATTTTTTTTTAGATTATACCTGGTGTACCTACTTACGGGAATTTGAAAATGTAGAGTTAAAATTAAATTATGAAACAGGGTAGTTATGAAATAAGTTATTTAAGTAAAATAAAATACTATTTAAAAAAACTAAAGAAATTATTGGCAAAATTAGAGTCAAAAGCGAAAAAAAATACTTTTTAGAATAAAAATCAAATATGGATTCAATTATAAAAAATGTAAGTTTGTGTTATACTCGAAAATTTACCTATAGAAAAATTATTTTCGTACGCCACTGAATAGAAAATAAAAATTTCTAACTTTTTTTATTTGTAACATTTTTCTCAATTACTGATAGTAATAAAAGTAATTCAAAAATGAAAATATGGACCAAATTCAAAACAAAAACACATCTAAGATTACCCCCCCCCCAAGGCGCGTAATGGTGGCCTTCGAAATTCGGACACCTTGAATATAAAATAAATCAAGAATAATAAAAAATATATATTTTCCTATTTCTATATATTGTATATTTTATTTTCAGATGGTGTAATCTTCGCTTCCATGTGTAAATGCCCTAAAAATAATGGTTGGTAAGTACTACCGAGGAAGAAAAAATCATTTGGGTAAGCAAAGATCAGTCTTATATAAAAAATATGTGCAAAAGAGTAAAAGTCATGAAATGCTGAATATGATTTAATTAATTGCGGTACATACTTCATTTCAATATTAGCGTTGATTTCATTGCAATATGGAATAAATTAATTTAGTTTGTTTGTTGTGTATCAAGTAATTACAATTACCATCAGTTTAATTGTATAAATCGCACGATTAAAAATTGCATATTCGCCAGATTAAATAAGAATTAATTGTTTAAAATCAATGTATTCACTTTGAAATCATAATTAATACATTTTGTAGCAAATGATAATTATCATAACGAACCAATATTGCGACAAATATTTAACTCGATCGTGTAATTATAACGTTATCTTTTGGCTAATTGCTAGAAATGCAATAAACACAATACATGGCAAACGGGATTATTAACTAGTTCTATGCTTGTGATCAGTATAATCTAAATAACACAATAATTAACAACAACATAAATAAATACATTCAATTATTTTTACTCATAACTGTATTTATTTAAATAGAATAGGGGACTACAGCGCAATTGATTTAAGAGAAATTAGGAAAAAATATTGAAAGTATATGCTTAATAATAAATATGCATAAAGAAATAAAACGATATAATTGAAATACTTCGGAAATAAGAATTTTGTTATAGCAGCTCGTCACTCATATACGAGCCCAGTCACGCATGTATTGGACCAATGAGTTTTGTGCCGAAGGTTATTTTTTCAGAATTAAAATTTATTATATACAGGTTGTCTGCGGAGGGACAGATAAGTATATTAAATTCACTTTAGTTTTAGCAATTAAATTATTTTTTCAAAAAAATTCATGGCTCACTAGATAATGACGTAAAACTGATTATTGGTATTTTTTTTTTCTTCTTCAAATTACTTCTAACCTATCAGTTATCGAGAAAAATGTTTCAAATAAAAATGTCACAATATTATAGTGTTTATCCAATGGCGCACAAAAATAATTTTTCTATTGGTATAATTTCAAGATATCACACAACTTAAATTCGTTTCTGAGATACCTACTTATAGTGTCTTAAAAAACACCCTGTATATTAAATATTGTTAATTAATTGCTAGAACTACAGTGTGTTTATTAAACTTGATTGTTTTTCTATAAATGATTTGTATATAATAAATTTTAGTTCTGAAAACTGATTTTTTGGTCCAATACATGTGCGACTGGGCTCGTATATACATATATATATATATATATATATATATATATATATATATATATATATATATATATATATATATATATATATATATATATATATATATATATATTCGTGACGTCACATCTATATTTTCAAATTTCGGAGGACTATAACTTGCTTATTAATAGGAATTATTTCACCGGATTTTCACCTCCAGTCTTAGTTTTACTTATACGTACAGGTGAAATTATATAAAAAAATGGTGGAACGCCCTATTCATAACGGGTATAGCTGTGCTCGCACCAGTTTCTATAGTAGGCTGCGCGAGAAAGATAGCAATAGTTGTGACGTAGATATATAGGCCCGTATTCTTACCTCTTGAAGTAGCGCTACTTCGGATGTAGCGATTTTCCGATTTTTAAAATTTTATTTTATTTTATGAATAGAGAAGAATAGGTTACATTTTTTTCTAAATTAAATCTATAATATTTGAAATAAGTGGTATTCACAATTTAATTTATTTTTATTTCTTTAATTTGTAAGATTAAAGTTGACATTTGACAGTTCAAGTAGCGATTTTTCGGAAGTAGCGCTACTTCAAGAGGTGAGAATACGGGCCATAGATGCTTAAAATTTGAAATATTTCAAAAACCAACAACTTTTTTCATCTCAATACTGAGGAGAGCTCCTCCTGTCGCCATGGACAACGCTACGTTTCTTAAATCTTTCCTGCTACGTTTATCAATAGATCCTTGATATGTATTGAAACAAAAATTGTAATTTTACTTTCATATAATGTAAAATCAAATTTGCTGTTCTTTGTTTCACATTAATTTCTCTACAATTGCTTTGGTGAGTTGTAACCTTAAAAAAAATTATAGCCGAAACGTCCTTGTATCTATACAGTTAATAAGTAAAAATTGGAACATTAAGACCTACAATTCATTGATTTTAAATAGTTATTTGTATGTCATTTGAAATTAAGTTGCAAAAATTAAGATATTTAGAACTTAGTTATTCAAATATGTAATTAACCAAAGATGATTTTCATCAGTTTTCGGCAAAAAATGCACACTCGCCTGATTTGGCAATGTGCGAGTTTTGGGTATTTTTTTAATTTGCGAGGTAGAAGATTCTGCAATTCATGATTATTATGAAACCATTCCAAAAGAAGATTGGTTAGGATTTTTACGAAGTGGAAGGAAAAAATGATGAAGTGTATTAATATTGAAGAGAACTATTTTGAATATTTTTAAAAAAAATTCTAGAAAATATAAACCATGTCTCTTATTTTCAAAAATTGTAGAGTGGAAATGTATATAATCTAATGAAAAAGTTGCTAGTGATTATAAACTATTTTCAGGGCCGCTCCGTGCGGGTGGGCAGGTTGTGCCCAACACAAATGTACCGAATATAAGGGGCGCCATTTGAAGACAATTAAAAGTAAATACTTAAAAAATGCTCTTTTTGGAAAAAAATAATAATATACACCTTACACAGTAAGGTTATAGTAGTGAACAATAATAGATAATTTTATTTTTCATTTCTGCGAATATTGAATTTCCCTAATGACAATTAAAAGTAAATACTTAAAAAATGCTCTTTTTGGAAAAAAATAATAATATACACCTTACACAGTAAGGTTATAGTAGTGAACAATAATAGATAATTTTATTTTTCATTTCTGCGAATATTGAATTTCCCTAATTTACTGTTCAAATTTAGTAGAAAAAAGTAAAAGAAATATCCTATCAAACTGATAATTTTCTGGCATTGTTATTTGGAAACCATTTTATACTCTGTTTCATTTAAGCCATTCAGCAGATGGCGCTCACGTCTGCGCCAGTTTGAAGTAGGCGAAATTACATTAGGTTAACTTGTCTCTTATTTTATTTATTTATTTATTTATTTATTATTTATTTATTTATTTTATTCAATCCAACAGGACTAATGCCCCAATTACAGGATGAATGTTATACATAAATATTTCATTCCAAATACATATATACAAAAATATACAAAAAAAACACAAAAACAATACTTAAAGTGTAGAGAGAAGTAGTAATAAACAAAAGATATCAAACTGTCAAATAGGAAATTAAATTACGTTTAAACACTAAGAGAGAATCATTAAATACATCAAGGTATGATGGAATTGAGTTGAAAATGTTATACATTTGCCTGATCGGTGACTTAGTTTCATAATTCGTCCTAGCTTTATTAACCTTAAAAATAATTTGGTAACGTGACGGTGTACGAGGTACATGAAATGGAAGTTGCTGCAAAATACATGGATCAGTTGCTACATTTCTGATTATTTTATAAACAAAAAGACAAGTCGGAAGCCTTCTACGATTAACTAATGATAACATATTACTTTCAGACAACAAGGAATCATAAGTCATATCATAACTAGGGTACTGTTTGTATTTTTTGTAATAATAGTATTTAATAAACCTTTTTTGTACAAATTCAAGTCTAGATATTTGTTTGCCATAAATAGGGTTCCAAACTAGAGCACGATATTCTAATTTTGACATGACCAATGACTGATACAAACATTTCACAGATAATATATTGTTAAAGGATTTAGCTGAACGAATTATGAATCCTAGTATTTTGAGAGTTCAGCCAATTAAAGAGGTTAAAACTATTCCCTATTCTCTGCAATAATGAATGGCTTAAATTGAACAAGGTATAGTAATATTGATCACAAGAATTAATCTACCAAAGGAAATTTCATCAATATCTAGCATTTTTCGAAGAATCAAAAATATAATTTAAAATGTGTGATAATGTGTAAATTATACATTATCATTGTGGGCCCATTGAAATATAATTTTGCACAGAAGCGAGTTGTGCACTCACTGAGCGGCACTACACACAAAAACTACAGCAAGCACTTCGTTTCCACGGGTAATAGGAGAAAAAAATCAAAGTAGCTGACATCTGGTGAGAGATTTGTGAACGAAATGGGGAAAACATCACTTTTTATCATTTATTGGTGAGTGAAATAAATGTTTATTTTGAATATAAATGATAATTCGTTTCAATGTTTACACTTTGAAATAAAAACAATAAATGA
>OY720452.1:56631041-56916041 GCA_963082715.1 Harpalus rubripes
GAAACCTTGTATTTCGAATTTTTTCTGCAATGGAACGAGCCTATTAGATTTTGGTGAAAATCTGATAACCGGAAATGGCACTTTACTAGAGGCTCAACATAGTTTTTCTTCGAAAAATACCTTTAAATGTTATTTTTTCGAGATTAATGTTATTATAAAAATTAAAGATTATTAAATTTATTATACTAGATTTGCAGTAATACTTTTTCTATATATTTTATGGATAAATTTATAAAATTATCAATAATTTAAATCCCAGAGCCTACGCTTTAAACAAACAAAACGCAGTTATTCAAATATATGTAACTGACAGATAAATGTCACTATCAAAGAACTAATCATTTCAAAGTAATAATAGTGACGTTTTAAAAAGTAAATAGAACAATAGACAAGGAATTCAATACAGTTTCCAGCATAAGTAAATATGTAGGTATGTATTTAAATACATTAATCTAAGATTAATAAAAACTAACGATTCACAATTTTTTTAACTAATCCTTAATTTTGGATTACTGAATTCTATTCTATCCCGGTATTTAAAATTTAATCATTTTATTATAGCTCCGGTGACTCAATGGTTAGAGCAACGCCTCATGTCATGAGTGCCGTTGGGGCTCTGGGTTCGAATCCCACTGAGGCATGGATGTGTGTGAATGTGAACCCACTCTGTAATTGGGATTTAATCCTGTTGAGGGGTTTAAAAAAGGTAGTTACTTGGATTAGATTAGACTACATTTTAAGAAATAAACTGTCAAAATTAGAGTAAAATTCGCTAATCCAAAAATAAGGATTAACATAATCTTCTTTGTGATTCGGGCTGTAAATGGCGGGAGGTATTGTGTTGGCCATACGAGATTTTCTAAAATTGTGAAGAAATCAAACACAAAAAAAATGAAAACAATTTTATATGTAACTTTAATTCTGTACAGTTTTTGCCGAAAAATTCTATAAAACTGAAGACCCATGTTATATCCCTATGTTCACCCCTAACCAGGGCCGTAACTGTCATTCAGCAGAGAAAGCAACCGCCTAGGGGGCGCTAATATAAAAAGGGGCGCAATAAGAGTGTAAAAAAACTGCAATTAAAAATGTTGTGAAAGGAAAAATGAATACAATACCAGAAAATTATTATCTGTAATCAACTAGAAATAAGAAATTAGTATTAGTCAAATCTAACCCCAAATAATGCTAGTTATAACAGGTATAATACAAATTTTGCCCAAACTAGAATGCTGGGCAGGAATAGGCAATGGCAACAATATATTCGAGTAGGCGCAAGCGCGACGTCGAAAGTAGACACTTGTGGCTTGTGGCAACAAAGCGCAGAGGCAGCATCTTCAAGTATGACACACAAATCAGGCCCCAATGGACATATTTCAAAATTTAAATAAATTTGATTTAACTGGTGAATACTCTAATATTTCTACAGCAATACAAATATTTCTTACTATACTGCTTTCAAAAGCTTCATGTGGGAGATTTTTCTCGTAATTAAAATTATTTAAAAAATGGGAGGGGGCCAAAAAGATAACTTGCCTATAGTAAAATTTTGTCTTTTTACGGCCCTGCCCGTAATCGCCATCAGCATGTATTCAAGTGTCCGCCGGTAAATAAACCAGCAAATATTACTTCCTTGTACATAGTAAAGGAAGAATTGTAATCGCGAAAAATTGCGGTTTACAGATTTCACCGGAAATATTCAATTTGGCCATCCCTGAATCCATTTTGACTAATTTCGTCGTGACGTCACTACGTACGTATCTCGCATAACTCAAAAACGGTAAGCCGTAGAAAGTTGAAATGTTGTATTTAGGACTGCTATAACATCTAGTTGTGCACCTCCCTTTTTGGTCATTATATAATTTCCAGAAATGGTACTTTATTTAAAACCTGTAATAGGTTTTAATGAAAAACTATTTTAAAATATAATCTAAAACTTTTCATATTTGGTATATAAGTCAATTGGAATAACATAGTAGATTTTGGTTAAAACAGGCTAACCGGAAGTGATATATTACCCGAAGTTCTTAACAGTTTTTCATGAATAAAATGGTTTCATTATGATTTTAGAAATAAATGCTTCAAATAAGAGTTTTAGAGAATTAAATTCTGCGTCTAGCACAACAAGTATTATTAAATTAGCCCTTTGTATAAGCGAGATATGTAAATATAAAACATATACTTTTTGATTTCTGTAATGAAGCTTGCTATGGATTACTACAAAAAATAACAAAAAATAAAAAAGTAGATGTTAGTGTCAAATTACGTCAAATACGTGCAATTTTATAATTGGGTCTATACTTCATATTGGTCTTGCGTAAAAGGAAGTCGTGTGGTGTCCACATCAGATTTTTTCGCTTAATATTAATTTACTTTTGCTATATATATATATATATATATATATATATATATATATATATATATATATATATATATATATATATATATATATATATATATAGAGTAGTGACTTGGACGACGCAGCATAGGTATTTCAATGATAAAATCTTAATGTGCAGTTATTTGCTCCCCTAATTATTTTAGAGCACAATTGTATTGAGATTTAAGTTACAGAAAAAAATATTGCACCTGAATATGCTATTGTTTATAATTTTTCAATCTCCGGAATGGAAAAATAGTCGAAAACAATAATAACATTTTTGCAAAAATCATTGATGCC
This sequence comes from Harpalus rubripes, assembly GCA_963082715.1. Taxonomy (NCBI): domain Eukaryota; kingdom Metazoa; phylum Arthropoda; class Insecta; order Coleoptera; family Carabidae; genus Harpalus; species Harpalus rubripes. The sequence goes on from OY720452.1 coordinate 56,633,722, forward strand.
ATGGAACAAAAATTTAAACAAAATCGCAAAAATCTGTCAGATTCTTCACGTTTAAACCTTCGTTTCGTCGTCAAACTACATTGTTGTAATCAACTATTACATTGTTGTCATTAACTACAATAAAAATGTTTTCATTTTCCTCGTTTTGAAAATAAGTTTAAATGTCAAGAATCTATAACAAATGTTTGCGTTTTTGTTAAAATTTTGTTCCGTGGCATCAATGATTTTTGCAAAAATGTTATTCTTTTTTCAATTGGAACGTCCTATATATACGTATTCAGGTTTAAAAAAATCTGATGTGGCCAGCACATTACCTTCCGTCAGTTCTGTGTATTTTGTACAAATTTCATAGATAGTTCCTTGTAAAAGATTATATTTCTTGTACATTACCTTCCGGCAGTTCTATGTATTTTATATAAATTCCATACAGAAAATTTCTAGCAAACGGTCCTATATTTCCAGCATTTCCAGTAAAATTATAAGACACACTACATATGTCAATTTCACTTGACATCAGGGCCGGATTGGGAAGATTCAGCGGCCTGGGAAAATTCTAATATGATCAGCCTCATCTCCAGTTTTTTTTAAATTTGTAATTATATTGCCAGAAAATAATAAATTAGTTTTGGTATTGGATAATACGAATTTTTTGCCTACATAGAAATTGAACAGTTATAAAAGATGTTGAAATATAAAAAAACGCTCCTAAAAATAGTATTTAAAATATAGAACATTCTGTAGTTAAGAAAATAACATTTAGTTTCGTTTAAAAGTTATAGACAATATGAAATCATTAATAAATGGAGAGTGAGGAAAATTCTGAAGCAAAAAATTATCTGATCAAACATAATCTTGAAAACGAAATAAATACAGCATTGAAAGATAACACAACCAAGATTCTACCCGCAGATAATGGAAGTGTTTCAGTAATATTGGATACCAATTTATATGATCAGAAAATAGAAGAGCTTTTGAATGAAGGAAATTATAAGAAACTTGGAAAACATTCTACTACGTCTATAGAAAATAAAGAGTACCGTGCTCTTAAGACATATAAAGAATTATATTCCGTTTATAACAAAAACAGATATCACTCCATATTTTAGCAAGTTTCCACACCTGTACGGGGGAGCTTCCAAAAATCCACAAGAAAGATTTAAGCATATCAGAAACCCGTCAGAAGGTCCATAAATTCTTCTACTTACAAGCTATCACAATTTCTATTTGAAGAATTCAAAACATTTTGTAGAACTTTTGAGCTACATACAATTACAACCACAAAATCTTCTTGTCAGCTTTGATGTTGTAAGTTTATTTACTAGAAATTTTTAGAAATGATCGATACAAGGCTTGAAAAAGATATCAACTTAAAAGATAAAACCGACTTGCCTCTTGATGGTATTGTGGAACTTTTGCAGTGCTGCCTACAAAACTCATATTTCCAAGAAAAAGATAGATATTTTGTACAAGAAGATGGTTTGCTGATGGGTTCTTTTCAGTTATAGCCAATTTATACATGGAATTTTTTGAAGAATTAGTACTAGATACAGTCAATATAAGTCCTAAACTTTGGCTTAGATATGTCGATGATACTTTATATTAGGTTCACAATGGAGAAAAATCTCATGGAGTTCCGTTTTTGGATGTTTTAACAGAGTAAACGAACCATGGACTAGTAACATCAGTCTACCCTACCGTAACCCAGCACACCAACACCGGACAATACTTTAACTATAATTCCAATCATTCAAAATCTACAAAGTAGGCAATTATCAAAACATATATTCGAGCTCGGACTATATCTGCAACACCGAAAGAACTTTTGTCAAGAATTAAAAAGTATTAAAAACAATCTAAATACGGACGGTTACGCGGTGAAGTTAATTAGATGATGCTACGTACTCAAATTTTAGTTTGTAATCACCGAGCGGCGGCCTCAAAAAGACGCGGCCTCTCGGGAAATTCCCGATTATCCCGACTGGCCAATCCGGCCCTGCTTGACATTGACATCTTTCAATCAAAATTTTCTTAATATAGTAGCTGTTTCCATAGCTATGGCTACTTTATGAAATTTAATTTCTTTATAATTTTTTAACTCTTTTTCCATTTAATATTAAGTATAAAATGCAGTCAAATCATATGGAGAATAAAATATTCTTTAATATTTATAATAACATTAAATGTGAAAAAATGATATTTAACATAGTTTTTTCAAGAAAAACTGTTAAAATCTTCAAATGAGGGTATTTCCGGTTGTCCAATTCAAACCAAAATCTAATCAGCTCTTAACATGGATGTAACGAAGAGAAATACGACAGATTTAAAATTTTTAGAATTGTAGTACGGAAGTTATCGTAGACGAAAATTTTGTTACACACACACACACAGACACACATACACACACACACACACACACACACACACACACACACACACACACACACACACACACACACACACACACACACACACACACACACACACACACATACAGACATCATCGTAAAAATAGTAAAATCGTATTCTAGGGACCCTAAAACGTGCTTATTCATCAAAAACTCAACACCGAATTTTTTGACCAAAGACAATACCTTCCTTACCTAAAGGTGACGGAAGGTAAAAAAACTATCATTTTATTTAAAAAATTAATGGTGAATTTTTGAAATATTACATTTTTATTAAATACAGAATTAAATAAAATGCAAAACATTATATTGAATCTCATTCATTTAATCCAAACCTGCCTCCACTATCGGTTTAAAATTTATTTTATCTAGATACTTATTTTTTATCTCCGTAATAGCAATTTTTCAAAACAATACCAGTGCTCTAATGTAAGCTTCAAAGCTTCTCTTTTTCAGTTTATTTAAAATTTAGATAAATTCCAAACAAAATGAATGAAATATACTAATTTATTTCTTTACTAATATCCGAGCTAATTTCATATAAAACACAAAACGGATGAAAAGTAAGAACGAATTTATATTACATGCATATTATTTTCATATTCTTCTTCTTATTCATTCTTTTAATATATCAAGGTTTCAATTAAATGTTAGTTTATGTTCATACCAAGGTTCTTACATTTTACACTACATTGAAGCGACGTATAAAAATAAATATAAGATATTATGGTCTTCTTAAAAGATGTCTCAAAATGTATCTTTTTTCCAATAATATTTTTATTGGAATATTTTTGTATGTAAATGTAGTGTAAACTATAATATGAATTATAGATAGGTACCTCTTACTTTGTATGAGGAATTTAATTTTATTCATGTAACTTTCAACATAAAATTTTATGCGTTAGGCAGCTATATAAAGGTCTAACATTGTTATTAAGCTTATAGTTTATGACCATCTTAAAATTACTTCTTACTACTTGTATCACATTTCGTATTATCGCGAATGAAACTGAAATAATAAAACTCGAGCGCATTTCCTTCGCCTCGGTTAATTATTATTCCTCTTTAAGGCTTTACGCGAAGGAAATTCGAAATTTCCTAAATCCGAATGTCTGGAAATAAAGACAGGTCTGCGATTGAATTAAAACTGACAGCATCCGAAGAATAAGTTCTTTCCACGCGTATTATACACGCCCACTGCCTACTAAAAGACTAAAGCCTCCAATGCAGTATAAAAATATTCCCAAAATCCTTATTGATGAGTACGCCCTTAATTATACCGTAATTATTATTAAATAGACCCTGTTTAAGATGTTTTATATCGCGCAAATTAATTTATACTTCAACCTAAACTTGCTTCTCAAATTCAATTTGACAAAAATTAATGTACATCACTTAAATTTATTTCATACATTTTGGAGCACAGGATCTTCATTTACAGAGCTGGTCCAGTCAACGAACGCTCAAAAGGAGGATGTAGAATGCATGGAGGGTGTTACAATTTTTGACTTCAGGACTTTGTTTGGAGTCATTAGGAGGTAAACATAGGCCCAGTTACATAAAGCATTGTTAACTTTAATCACGTTGTTAACTTTGACAATGCTTGTTTTCCAATGTATTTTTGATACGTATCCATGGTTACAATGTGTAGTTAAATACATGATCAGCTAACAACGTTTTATAAAACTGGCCCATACTAAAAGTCCCCGGACATAGTAGGTGAGTGGGGTACAGGAGGGGACCGAGAAGGTATCTATTTTCGGTTTTTTGCTTCTAACTTGAAGACGATGCGCCTTATCAAAAAAATCGTTATATACAAAATAATAGCTGACAAATTTCCTACGCTTTGTTTTTTTAAGTTTTTTTCTATCTTTAACCGTTTATGAAATATCAGCTATCAAAAATCGGAAATTTTCTAAAAAAAATATTTTGCTTTGCGTTTTTCGTTAAACTTTTCTCTCTAGCATCTCATCTCTTCGGTTTACAGAAAATTAAATTTCCTTCAAATTTTTGGGTAAATTTTGAGATTCCGCTGGAAAACTATACATTTCGTTTAGGGCCTCGGGTATGCGCTTTTAAAAGAGTGCGTCTACAAATTTTCTCTTCGGATTATGTTTACAAGGTTGTTAGAGATGTTTTTATCTTGGTCACATGATCTGTAGCTCGTTAGTTTTTTTCAAGATGGCCGCCAAACAAATACCCGTTTTAATGCATTATGTTAAAGTAAAAATAGGTAATTTATGTCGAATAATATCATGTTTAGTATCAAATTAAAACTCTAAGTACTGCCAATTACTTTACAGTGTTAGTTATGTAAAAAAGCGAAAATAAAAATTGCAGTTTTTTTATATATGCAAAGAACTTGCAATTATGAAATAATAGTGGATTAATTTGATTATGTGGCCTATTCAGAGAAATTACAGTTATAAAGGTTGCTATGCATATAAAGATTGTTATCATAAAGACATTTGTAACAATCTGTATGAATTTATCAATTTAGAACCTACGTCGGTATTATTAACAATCTTTACAAAATAATACTTGTGAAAGAACCAGATTATTGGACAATAGCTAACTTCATTGCAAATATATGAATCTAATTTAACCTTAATCTTATATGTCATGACAACGCTTTCATTAAAAAAAAATAATAATGAATTGCCAATGGACCTTTTTAATTTAACGAGACAGAAGTTATGCGGAATGGAATGGGGATCTGCGCATAGTAAGAACAACTGATATCTATGGCGTTTGTTTCTAAAAAAAATTAGACGTACAATGTGAGAATATCTCAGATAATTTTAAAAAATCTTATCGAAATAAGTTACAAAAGCTTTTATTGAAGTAAAAATGTCTAACGATGCAAATTTTCACTGAGAATACAGGTATTTTAATGACTGCAATATTTTTGACGTTTTGTTTGACAGCCCAACTGGCAGTTGTTCGCGCCATTTTCTTACTATTTGCAGCGATAGAAAGAGATAGCCGTTAAATTGAAAAGGTCTATTATATTTAGTACGCAAACGCTTTCCCAAAACAACTAAAGAACAACATGATATTTATGATGTAATATTTGGAAACTTCTACATTATTTAGAACGGTTTTGTTAATTCCTACAAATGATCTCAACGTGATTGAAAAATCATGGGAGAATTTAAATTTTTATTTTGATTGAATATGAAACAGAAACATTACACATTACAGAGAGTTTTCAAAAATACCACAGGATATCAAAAGTAACTTTCTTCCACCACAGTTTTTATCGTTCTTATGATCATTATTCAAGTCGATGCAGAATCTACACGTATAGTAATAAACTACATCCTAAAATATAAAAATACTAATATTTGGCAGAAAGGTCATTTTTAATATTTCATTGATATAATAACCTGTCACATGTCAAATATTAGAAATAACAACCATAAATACATAGTTTTAGCAGTCGTTAAGACTGACAAAACGTTCTAGGAGATTTATAAAATTTGATACTTCAATCGGTAATTTTGTAAGAATTATTTCATCCCCCACTGCATCACATAATATTTGACGTCCTATCATTCGCATTTATTGCACATATTTTATAAAATAGAAATTGCAAAATTATTCTAACATAAAACATAACCTTGCTATGTTTCAATGAGTAACCATTTTGTCATTTTTCTCCGCTGTCGGCGCTGACTACTTTTGTGCACACCGCCTATTCAGTCAAAATAAAAAATTTAAATCTTCCCATAAATTTTCAATCACGTTGACATCTTTTGTAGGAAATATCAAACCCGTTCTAAATAATGTAGAAGTTTCTAAATATGACATAAATATCATATTGTTCTTTAGTTGTTTTGTGAAAACGTTTGCATACTAAATATAATTGGCAATTCATTATTTAAAAAAAAAAAATAAAGCGTTGACAAATAAGATTAAAGATAGATTAGGTTCATATATGTATAATGAAGATAGCTATTGTTAAATAATTTGGTTCATTCACAAGTATTATTTTGCAAAGATTGTTAATAATACCGACAAAGGTTCTGAATTGACAAATTCATAAAGATTGTTACAAATGTCTTTGTGATAACAATCTTTATATGCATAGCAACCTTTATGACTGTATTTCTCTGAATAGGCCACTATATTTGTCGTCGCGAGTAACTCTTCCTCATGTCATTATTAGTTTCGTAAGTATGTTTACAAGGCTAGATAAATGATGTGGCAAGTTTACACCTCATGCTTACGACGCTAGTCCTGTGGAATTAAATATATAAAAGTCTCCACACCGTCACGCGATTCATAAATTTACGAATAAACTACCAAAGTCCGCTACAATTATGCGGTAATATTTGTGTTTGTCTAAATGAGTTGTAACACAAGGGGAGACATCACATAATGAATTTTAAACTACAATTTGATTTGATATTAATTAACTAGAAAGAAAATGTTATGCTAAATTTTATAGATTTATCAGAAGCTCATTCGGGTTAACATAAGTAGATAATTAACTATATTGTGAATTCCTTTGAGGACCAAAGAACAAAACGACAAGAATTCTAGATGTTTCATGACAAGATGCACTTACATATTTAATTAAACTAGTTGCCATCTACGATTTCTACAAGAAATTTACATTTATACGAATATTTAAGCTCAAGTAGAGCTAGGAACATTAAATTTAAATAAATAATTTTTACTGTTTATATTCTGTCAAAGGGGCCTATTCAGAACTCAAAATTTGTGTAGTCGTTACGGTCTTTATGGTTGTTATGTACTATAAACATTGTTAAAATCGAATTTATGGGTCGATTCTGTTCACATCTGTAAATCTTACAGATCTGTAAATATGTAAATAATGAACAAAATCGCAACGAAACCTGCACTCTTATGTATAATTTTATATTAATCAATCAAAAATAGATGCGTTTTTGTCAGGTTTTTACAGATTTACAGATCTATAAGACTTACAGATGTGAACAGAATCGACCCATTAGTATACTCAGTACTGAAAGTGGTTACTGTCAACAATTGTTAAGCGCTTTGAAAGTCTTTATCATAACGACTGCTAAGTGCTAAAACTATGTATTTATGGTTGTTATCACGTTGTTATTTGACATGTGACAGGTTATTATATCAATCAAATATTATTAATATTGACCTTTCTGCCAAATATTGGTGTTTTTATATTTTAGCATGATGCAGTTTATTATACGTATAGATTCTGCTTCGACTTGAATAATAATCATAAGAACGATAAAGACTGTGGTGGAAGAAAGTTACTTTTGACATTCTGTAGTATTCTTGAAAATTCTTTGTGATATGTGATGTTTCTCTTACATATTCAGTCAAAATAAAAAATTTAAATCTTCCTATAAATTTTCAATCACATCGGGGTCATTTGTAGGAATTATCAAAGCCGTTCTAAATAATGTAGAAGTTTCCAAATATGACATAAATATCATATTGTTCTTTAGTTGTTTTAGGAAAACTTTTGCATACTAAATATATTTAGCAATTCATTATTTTTAAAAAATTAAAACGTTGACAAATAAGAATAAAGTTAGATTAGGTTCATATAGGGCGCGAGCAGACACGTGACTCGAGCGAGATTGACGTGCTTGGAATCAGCTGATTTGTGTGCGTATGTCATTTTGACAAGGACAATGTTATGTTGACAAGACCAATGTTTTGATTTATTTTGATTTTTTACTGCTAAAATGTTATTATTTTTAATTTCATGTTTTTCTGCTTAAAAATTGTAAAATAATAACATTAAAGCAGTTCAAAATCAAAATGACATTGTTCTTGTCAAAATGACATGCGCACACAAATCAGCTGATTCCAAGCACGTCAAGGTCGCTCGAGTCACGTGTCTACTCGCGCCCTATATGTATAATGAAGTTAGCTATTGTCAAATAATCGTTCACAAGTATTATTTTGTAAAGATTGTTAATAATACCGACGTAGGTTCTGAATTGACAAATTCATAATAGTATATTAAAGAACGTGTTTTATAAGACATTTTTTTTTCGCACGCGTCAAAATTTAGAAAACGAGCGTTAGCGAGTTTTCTAATTGACAAGTGCGAAAGAAAGTCTTATAAAATGAGTTCTTTATACTATTTTTTATATTTTGCGCCTTCTACAATAATATTTACTTACTCAATTTGTGATTATATTTGTAACCATTTGTACATTTTCATGTAAATAATCTTCCCTAAATAAAAAATATAATAATAATTTCGACATTATATTATTAAAATGAATTGTCAATTAACTAAAAATAAATTAGGTAAAAATGGGTTAAAGAAACATCATCTAGTACCAACCGTCTAAAACAAAAAATTGCGTATCGAAATGAAGGTCATTACGATACGCAATTGCGTATCGTAATGACTTCATTATGAACGCAAAATATAAAAAGATTGTTACAAATGTCTTTATGATAATAATCTTTATGCATAGCAACCTTTATGACTATATTTCTCTGAATAGGCCACAAATATTTGTAAGGAAGGTATTGTTGATAAGAAATCATTAGTAAATAAGCATGTTTCTGGAACCCTAGAATTTGACTTTATTATACATATGTACACGATGACGTCTATATATGAGTGAGTGAGTAGGTGTGATGATTTTTCATCACCGATGTTTAACGCATTAAAATATTTTTGAAAAGTTTTAAAATAAGGAGTCTTTTATTTAAAAGTTCTGCATTTATTAATTATTTTGTATATTATGTTCATGCCAAAATTATATTTATTTTGATTAATAGATATCTAAATATGTACGGTGGAACCAATCACGAAACATTGCACTTTGACAAAGCTGTCTACTGAACTTTGATTATAGTGACTCTAATCGATATTCATGAGACTTTGATTAGATCAAGTGATACACCAGAGCAATTTATTACCTACCCATAATGTCTGGCAAAATACAAGCAATAAATAATAATGAAAAGGATAATTCCTGTATTGAATTTTATCTGTACATACTAAAAAAAAATGCACCCGATAGGTGTCCCAATAAGAGCGCCGGATTTAATTTGTAAATAAAAGAATATTTTTATTTGTTGCGATTTTTATTGAATCTTGAAGTACACACACATATTATATTTAATTATGAAAAAGAATCTCATTCAAATTATCCCCATGACTCTGTTTGCGTACTCTAACCCCTTTAATGCAATTTTCAAGGACTTTTTGCCAGAGACGTGGTTCAATTTCATTAATATCATCTTATATTTTAGTCTTGAACTCGTACATTGTTTGCGGGTTATTGGTTTAAGATCTTTAATTTCAATAAATTTTTTAAAAAAAGTCGCACGGCGTCAAATCACACAATCTTGCTAGTCGATGGATATAGGTATTTCTGGAGATGATACGGTTTGGAAACTGTTAAAGCAATAAATCCATTGTTTCTCATGTATGGTAGGTAGCGCCGTCCTGCTGGAACCACTGAGGTCCCATACCAACCAGTTGATGCCAGAAGATCCCACCCTGTTTCGGTAACGAGTACAATTTGCCATTACAGTTGTCCCAGCTCATTCTCAAAAATAGTATGGCCCAATCATGCCACTTAACCAAAATGCGCACCAAACAGTGGCTTGCTAAGGATGCATTGAAATCTCATGAATCACTTGAGAATTCTGCATGCCTCAGTTTAACAATTACAAGTATTATGCTTCTTCACGAACCTTTTGAAAATTTCCCATTTAGCTAAATAGTAATTTACATTGCAAGACCGTTACTCAGAACTTTAGGGCGTGCACGGTACCTGACGAGCGAGCGAAGCGGGCTTGTTATCCGTGCGAGCACATAAATTTCGGGTAACGGTTGAGCATTGTACAATGTTTTATGATATCTGAATCGTAAATAATTTGAAATAAATAATATTGGAAACTACAACACAATATTTGATCGAAATAGTCTTTGGAAACATATGGCGAAGCGAAATAATGAATAAATAAATCTGTATACATGTTACTATGGTTTTAACAGGCCGTAATTTTTTTTACGGGCGGAGCCCATGAAAATTTTCTTTACTGGGCAAAATCTTCGGGATTCTTCAAAAGAGTCGTGAAAATTATTTAAATTATTTTCTTTTTTTTAATTAATCAGGATATGTGTACTTTATTATTCATTAAAAAGTACTTCAACTGAACCAAACATTGTTTTATATAAAAAGTAAACCTAACATTCTAAATAAAATAAATATATCATTACGGCATGTTACCCAATGCTGGGTGTGCCAATCTGCTTGGTATACAGATTTCGGTAATGATGATGACATATTTGTACCGTGTGGGAGTTTACCAGGCGTCACCTCACGGGCACTCATTGCTGGCGTGAAGAGTGCACCACAGGGGTCAATTTTGTGCTATTTAAAATTCGAAATAACATTCAAGCAAATAATATATGAGGATTGTTCAATAGAAATACGTTTGGTTTGGATTGTGCTGCACATAGAAAAATGACTGGTTTTTGGCAAATAAATATTCATAATTAAGGGGTACTTCATTCATTCAATTATTGCAACCTTGCAACAAATACAATTTAATCTTTAATATGACATGTATTTTATTCATTCAGTTATATTATTTATTTGACCGTTATTTATTTCATTTAAAATTAATTTAATTTTCTTAGTATTTTAAATTGAGATTTCTAATAAATAGATTTATAATTTTCTGAAATATTTACTTGTTTCCTACAAATATGTAATTGTTTTGAATTAATTTCATAATATATTTGTGGAAACTTTATATTTATTACAATGAAAATGAGTTTTAATGGTGTGAATCTACATTTATTTGTCACAAATAAATATTATTTGTGGCAAAATAATATTTCCATTGAGTGAACAATGTTCTATTTGTCAAATGACGATTTTAAGTGAAGTGACTTGTAGGTATGTACTTGTCATTTGTTGTACATTTCATCTTGTATATTTGATTTGTTTTTCATTCGTGTGCTAAAAAGTAGTAAATATGGGTGACGAAACAGTGAAAAATATACTACTTGAGTAGAGTTTTTGGATATTTGCTTTGCACTTTTCAGTGTATCTTTTATGCCAAGGCACATGCACCGGTACCTGTATTTATACTTTTATAATTTTTTGTTATATGTATATTAATATTCTTAAGGATATAATTTGTGAGTTAATAAAAATATGGTGTACGAAAAAATTAAATATTCTGATCTTTATTTAACTGTTTTCCTTCACTTTTAATCGATTTAGAGTGGACAGGTTACGAGAGATAGGTATATAAACTTGATTCAAATAAAATTATATATCCAGTAGTAATGCAATAAATTTAGAGCAATTAAAATAATTCTTAACTTAAATAAATGCACAGTTCTCATGGAATAGAAGATATAAATTATCTCAATATATATATTTATTTAAGACAAATAAATGCTTCAAATAAATTATTATATTACTTCAATTGTAGATATATTTGGATCTATTCAAGCTTAGGATTTGTTTGTAACAAATAAATTTACAGTTCACGTAATTATATCTTTTTCTCAGTGTGCGCAACTTCATCAACAAGACAACAGAATTCAATTGTTTATATTGAATAAATGTATAAATACCAGTGACGCATCTGTCCAGTTTACTTCTTTCTAAGCGTTACGATTAAATTGGAAAATATGGTAGAAAATCCATCCAAAGATAATCTGGGTGTAATTATTCAATTTTTGGCCGCTGAAAGGCGTCAGCCAATGGATATTTATGCCAAATGATAGCTATATGTGATTACTACAGTTATTCTCATATGGCAGTGGATGAATAATGCAATACATAAATTTCAAAGAAAAGGATAAGAATCCACTAAAGATATGACCTTCCAGAACATGCTTCTGTTACAGAATCAGAACTAATAGGCCCATTTAAGCTACATAACTTTCTTAAATGTTGAGCATTGGTAAGCGATTTCTATAATTTTAACCCATTGAAACAATCGCTAACAGAACAGCGGTTCAATTCGGGCGTAGAGTTTATTGTTCGAGAACGGTTCCGCAAACAGCCGCAGGAATTTTATCAAACAAATGATCTATAGATTAGTGCACGAATGGGATTTTATTTTAAATTTTCATTGAATAAAAATTGCTTTATAACCTCTAAACGTGTTTTTATAGGGCGCGTGCATCACGTGATTGGATATAGGCAACCCGCCAGCCTGGTGGACCAACAAACCTTTTAAGTGCCTTTGTTTACATTGAGTTTGGTGGATGTTTAGCCTTTTATATGCTTTTTTGTGCGTTTTTGTGTGGTTTGTGTATAATTATGGCTCAACTAACTTGAACATTGCTATTTTCTCCCGGAAAATGTTAAAAATACGTATCTTAACCTAGATCCATACCGTATTGACATGAATACAATGTTTAGGCCCGGAAAATTTCCCCAAACCTTATATTCAGATATTGTAATGTGCTTTGAGCATAGCAGAAGTTCATATATATTACAAGTATTTAAAGCCTATACAAATTTAGAGGCGTATATAATGAGTTTCGTTGTGGATCAGTTAAATCTACCCAGCTTTGAGAATGAAAGACATCGACTATCGACGTGAAAGACAAGGTATATTAGTAATATGATTTAGTGCATTAAAAATTATACATATCAAAATTTTTGGCTGATTACAGGTTTACATTTCCCAAAAGTTACTAGCAAAAATATTATCTTATAAGTATCTTGTACGATTTGCAAAGTGGTGAGATTGTGTGCTCACTGTGATTGTATAGCTACCTGACAATGTGAATACTCTCAATATAATTTTATTAAATTTTTAATATCTGTTTAAAAACACTTTTATTGTTCTATTTTCTAACATACGAAATTAAATTACTAAAACATGATGGCTACAGGCTAAGTCCATTTATATTATAATGATGTATTTTAATTTAATATTATTTGTAAGTAATATATTACGCATCAGAAAAAATACTTAATAAATATCTACAATAGAGTACCTACAATATTATATTTATTCTTATTTTTCCTTCGTAAGATCACTTCTCGTTACCGTACCTAACCATTTTAGCTTCCTAAAGCTATAATTCTATCTTCAAAATCTGTTTCCGATTCAAATTTATAAATTGATAATCCGTCACTACTGTCAATCGTTTGGAATATCAAACCATAGCACAAAACTATGGCATTTTAAACATATTCCTATATGTCAGTCTAGTTTGTTGGTCCACCAGGCTGCCATTTTTAAATATCCGTGACGTCACATGGAAGGAGTCCATTGAACAATCCTCATACATAACCTACCTATTATCAAATTAGTCACATCTTAAATTCTAAGAGAAGCAATTACACGTACTTTTATTATATGAATTATGAAGCAATTCATTGCATAATTCAAGGAAAACGTATTTTGCTAATTAATGAATTTAAGAGGAATAGTTTATTTTAATCCAAAATAATGATGCTCTCGAAAACTATTCCTTCTACTGAATTAAAACCTCCTGAGTGTTTTGTTTGCTGCATTAATGAGAAACATAAATTAAGGTCCATTATCATTACGCAAGAAGTGCAAAAGGCCGCTTAAAAATTCTCCACTACTTCGCCGGGTCTTCCCACTGCGAGAGAAAGAATTAGGGGAAGTAATGAAAGGAAGAATGGATGTATCACTCCATTGAGTCCTTTATTCCATTCTGTCCGCAGTTTCTATATACTCATTAGACAATAAAGCCCGGGCCGACAGCCGACAGCTGAGAAGAGAACCAGAAGGAGATTTTTACTCTTACTTTGTTCGGTGTAGAGTTTAAAACGATGGTGTGCTGTGGTTGCGGAAGGTGCAACGGAAATTGGATTGGAAGTGGTTTAACCGTAGTTTACGTACTTAGTTTTGTTATGTTCAGTCCATTACAGCCCGAGTCGCATAAAAGATTAAGTCGATCCTTATTTTTGGATTAGCGAATTTTACTCTAATTTTGACAGTTTATATCTTAAAATATAGTCTAATTTAATCCAAGTTACTGCCGTTTTACCTTCCGTCACCTTTAGGTAAGGAAGGTTTTGTCTTTGGTCAAAAAAGTGAGCGCCCTCATTATATTGCGGCATTTCATAGAACTAAAAATTGTATATATTACAATGAAAATTGTATATATTACAATGAAAATTGTATATATCAACATGGCAAAATATTATATATCACGAAATTTTATAAGTGAGCACCCTCATTATATTGCGGCATTTCATAGAACTAAAAATTGTATATATCACAATGAAAATGGTACATATCAACATGGCAAAATATTATATATCACGAAATTATATATATATATATATATATATATATATATATATTACAGAAACTTTTATTTTGGCCCAAACGGCGCCTCATAGAAAGGTGTCAGTGTAAAGTGCAGTTGACAGTATGTTTGTGTTATAATTTTCTGGAAATATAGGATCTTTTGTTAGAAACTTTCTGTATGGAATTTGCATAAAATACATACAACTGCCTTAAGGTAATGTACAAGAAATAGTATCTTTTGCAAGGAACTTTCTGTATGACATTTATACAAAATACATAGAACTAACGGAAGGTAATGTGCTGGCCACATCAGATTTTTTTAAACCTCTCAACAGGATTAAATCCCAATTACAGTGTGGGTTCACATTCACATACATCAATGCCTTAGTGGGATTCGAACCCAGAGCCCCAAGGGCACTCATGACATGAGGCGTTGCTCTAACCATTGAGCCACCGGAGCTATAATAAAATGAAGATTAAATTTTAAATACAGGGATAGAATAGAATTCACTAATCCAAAAATGAGGATTAGCTTAAACATTTTTTTGAATCGTTATTTTTTATTAATCTAAATACATACCTATATATTTACTTATGCTGAATCGAATTCCTTTTCTATTGTTCTATTTACTTTTTTCTTTTTAAAACGTTACTAATATTATTTTGAAATGATTAGTTCTTTGATAGTGACATTTATCTGTCAGTTACATACATTTGAATAACTGCGTTTTGTATGTTTAAAACGTAGGCTCTGAGATTTAAATTGTAGGTAATTTAATAAATTTATCCATAAAATATATAGAAAATGTATTAATGCAAATCTATAGAAAATTTAATAATCTTTAATTTTTATAATAACATTAATCTCGAAAAAAATAATATTTAAAGGTATTTTTCGGAGAAAACCTATTTTGAGCTTATAGTAAAGTGCCATTTCCGGTTATCCGATTTTCACCAAAATCTAATGGGCTCTTTCCATTACAGAAAAAGTTCGAAATACAAGGTTTCAAAATTTTCTGAATGATAGTATTTGAGTTAGAGTGGAGGATCCACACACATATATATACACATACACGCACAGACATCATCGTGAAAATCTTAAAATTGGATTCTAAGGACCTTAAAACGTGGTCATTTACCAAAATCTCGATATGCGATTTTTAGCACGATCCCTATACCTCCCTTACCAAGGGTAGCGGGAGGTAAAAATGAAATAGTCATATAGGATTATGTTTCACTATAAATGATAGATATACTCAAATTTTTGTTTTCAAAGTAACATTTAAATTATGGCTTTTCTATTTCATCTATATTGTGTGCAAGCTCTTATTATATAAATAAACAAAATAAATATAGTATTCTTCATGTAAGATTTGTTGCATAATAATAATTCGTTTGTACGTAATTCAATTCACGCTATAATCTGTTGAAGTCTACTAGGAAACTATATTTTTTGCATCAAGAAACACATGCAAACAGGACCATTATTCTAGCCTTTCAATCAAGATCTTAAGGATCTCCTGGTCATTACATTCATCACAATGGCTCAAGTACAATGGTAAAGACCTTCAGACAATACAGGAAGAGGAGCCTTCCACCACCACGACCCTCGACTAATTCAGGCTTCGCAAGTCCAAGTATAGTACTGACTAATTTGACCCATTTGCAACAGGATAGCCAGATGACTGATACTGATTTCCCTCAAATTAAATCTTAAAATCCCCTAAATTAGCAAGGTTTAAAGAAAAAATACCCCAAATAAAATTTATTTATTAGCACATCTAAAACAAAATATATTAAAAAATAATAATACACGGAAAAAATGTTTATTTATATTAAGCAAATATATCTTGAATTAAAAAAAAATCTCTTGAAAAAAGTGATAAACGTACATATTATTTGGATTTAATATTAGTATATATTTAAATATTATTTTAAAACTAAATAATAAATATATCAAATTTTAAACTTCGTTATATTACTCATAAATATAATAATATGTTAAACTTTATAATCACGATTGTTTCATTATATTATATTTATCCTTTACTCTTAACATTTATACTTAAAATAATAAACAATGTATATTCAATTTTATAGTTTGTATATAATAAAGCCAATAAAAAAATCTCAATTTTAAAATCATAAGCACTTAATTTAAATATTGAAAATACTTAACATAAGTAAAAGTATATTATAATTTAATAGATTTTTACATTTAATGTAAGAAACTAAATTCAGGGCCGCTCCGTGCGGGTGGGCAGGTTGTACCCTGCACAAAGGCGCCTGACTTTGAAGGGCGCCGTTTCAAGACAGTGAAGTAAATAATAGTAAATTTTTATAAAACACTCTTATGTGTAACGACAAAATTACTATAAAACTTACAAATAACTTGATAGAAATGAACAATATATTTTTCAATTTGTTTGCATTAGAGCTTTAGTTATAAGTAAAATAATTATCGTACCAATCGGTTCGTTTTTATTCTAGCATTGTTATAATGAAATAATAACTGGGAAAATTTTGATTACAACAATGAATATATTGATTATAACTCAAGAATATTGATTACAAGAATGAATCCCACAATTAATCCAATATTTAAATATCTACTAGCATTTTGGGAAGAATCAAATGCTTTATGATTTACATACAATTTTGAAATCTGTTATAAAATTATTGATTACAACAAACGATTTTGATTTTAACCTATTGATTACAAGAATGAATCTAAGAAATCTAAGAATCTATGCATTTTTAAAGAACAAAAAGTATAATCTTAACTTTAAATTGTAAATTTTACATCATGAGGGGTAGGGGCGCTAAAATATAACATAGCACAAAGGCGCCTTATACCTACGGAGCGGTCCTGACCTGACTAAATTTAATAATATTTATTATTCAGGTTAAGGATACTACGCACTAAATTAAAAATAGGTTAATTTTTAATATTTTAATTTTTATATTTTCAGATACTGGCCGAGCCCAATTAGTGACCATCCAATAAGAGCATAAAACCGAGAAGCTTTAGTACATATTCCTCTACGAATTATTTAAGCATTTTGGTACGTAAGCACCCACAGAAAGTTAAAAGCAATGATTTCACGAGAATCAGAAAGGTTAAATCAGTCATAAAATATCCCAATTTATTAAAAGGCATTTAATCAAAACATATTGAAAGATATGTGAGCACTTAGTGAAATGATCAATACAAGTCGGCCAATACAATAATTCACAGATCCGAAACCTAACTTTCTCAGCCCTATTCATAGAACCTATAATCCTTCGTTAGTTGCGCGGACTTTTGTGGCAAGTTTAGTTGCATGCTCTACATACGTAGACAGTTTAAATATTGGTTTATAATATTTGTTTTAATAAAAAATGGTAATATTTACATTTTAAATGGCTGCAAAATTTTATAAACATACACAATGTTATTCGGGTAAAAATAGTAAAGTTCGTTATTTATACATAACAGTTAATCACAAAAAATAAAATAAAGAACTATAGAACGAAAAAATAAATACTAAGAAAAAAATCTGATGTGGCCAGCACATAACCTCTCCCCAGATATTTTACCTTCTTGTACTCATAAAATAAAAAATATTTTTAAATACAAATACATATATTCATGTCTCACTATACAAAATAATTCTCACACACATTTGCAAAATCTATGGGATATTTTAATATAAATTATGTACAATACATACATTCAATATCCTGAAATTTTCTTTTTCTACTTTCCTTTTCTTTTTCTTTATATTCGTCATTTTTCGCAAATTCCTTTTACATTCTTTTTTACGTATATTCTTTTGCGTTGTTGACTTTTTTTTATTTTCATAATAATGTAAAAATATTTTTGATAGTGGCATACAAATATTTTTGACGGGGACATTTATGTGTCAATTACAAACATTTGAATTTCTTGCCTTGAAGTAGTTTGATCTGAGATTTATTACATAATTTTTTTTTTTGATCGGGCGAAATCTGACACGTTTCCGGTGTGTTTTCGAACCGAAAAGTGCATTGTTCCGGTATTTTAGTGTAGTTGCTAGGCAACGAAAAATAACAGTCCGGGCATATTTTTTCCGGCGCGTGACAAAGTATTCCCGGACAGTACGCGGTTCATTGTTTCAAATATATTTTGACTTTTATGAAAATAAATAAACAAACCATAGTTACGCTATCCTCAGATATTTTAATCAAAACAACTCAATAATCTCATGTCTTGTTTGTTGTCTGACATTTATAAATGAAATATAAAATAACTAATTAAGTACTGAATATAAATCGAAAAAAAATTGTATGTGTACCAGGTAGGAAAAGTGACTCCCCGGACTCCTGGTGTTGCTAACCTCGCCTACGGCTCGCCCCGCAATCTCCACCAACGTCCTGGAATATATCACTTTTCCTACTAGATACACAATATACTATTATATGCATTTCTGTAGAAGATATATTAATGAATTTATATTTATCGAATAAAGAATTTAACGTTTTTTAATATAAGTATTTACATAAATTTTCGATAAATAATATTTAGATGTTTTTTTTTTCTTGAAACTACTACTTTCGGTTGTCCAATTGTTATCAAAACTTAATCAACTCTTCCCATTATTGTTAGATTGAAGAATCCATTGTTAAAAATGTCTTAAGTCTTATAGTATTTGAGAAATCGTGGATCCAACATCCACACACACAGACATTATCGTAAAAATGTTATAATCGGATTTTAGGGACCTTAAAACGTGTTTATTCACTAAAATCTGGATATGCGATTTTTAGCATGAATTCAATACCTCTCTTAGTGAGAGGTAAAAATTAATGTTAAATTGGCCTCTGTGGTGGAATACGACCTTCACAATTCTTCAAATCATTTCATCATTAATAGTCTCGATTCGAAGTTTTCATGTAGATATGGAGAGACATGTCTACTTCTAAAATTAACAATATACAATACAATTACAATAATAAACGCCTAAAGTAAATTTAAATAATTATAACAAAATGTATTTAGCAAGCTAAGAAATATCCCCCTCCCCCCATCATTGAGCACCCTCATAAATTTTGGAAAGTCGGCGCCACTGACGAGTAGTACTCATAACCTCCAAATACGAAATACCAAAAATGTTTCAAAATTACAACTTAGCATAAATGTTTCTTTATTTACTACTTTCGTAACACCGTGGAGTTAACCACTCCTATTGCATATGCCTACGTCATTAGAACGATTTAATTGATGGGTTATTATTGAAAATAAATTTCAACTAAATTGGTTATTGTTTGAACAAACAAAAAATATATATGAGTATTATTATGTTTTTAAAGAATAACAATGAAAAGCCAAAATTACTGAAATGCCCTATTAGAATTAATACGAAAATCTACATATATCTTCATATACATGTATATAACCTTTAACATATTGGATATTAATATTTGAGTTATAATGCAACATTACTAATTACAATACTAGAAGCAGGAACTATACATTATCTGCAATGATCGAAATAAACTATAGCATTTTATTTGAGTCTTTTTATCTGTGTTTATAGTCACAATTCCAAATACCTCTGGCTGGTATATTTACGGGAATATTTACTACTGCCGATAATTTCGCAGTGTACGTTATCGTGGGTGAATTAGTGTCATTGTACCGGGCCTGTGCGTTCATAAAGCGAAAATCAATGTTATTACTGTTCCTTTAGCCTGCCTACTACCCCCAGCAGAGGGATCAGCGCCGGATGTTTGCTGTTCGATGATTTTTTATGGCTTCCAAAAGAATTAGGCATTAGAAATAAAGATAAAACAGAATTGCTGTTTGATTTTGAAGGACTCAATGGCAGAATGTAATGGAGTTATCGGGATTTTTGAACAAGTGTGTGTGTAACAAATACACATATATTTTCTGTTATTGTTTATTTCATTTTCACTAATAGTTTTTCCATTGTATGATAGTATAGATATTAGTATAATTGGAGCTGTTCTATAACTCAATCATTATCATTTATCGATCATTATCGAGGTACTGATCGATTGCAATTCAAATTGGGATTCTGCAAGTCACTTGATCACTAAAATTGATTAATGATAGTCGATAACACACTGAAATTTATCGATCAGTAATATGTTGTCGTTATCATATTAACGATCGATAAGAAATGTCAAAATCAGATAAAAGTATCAGTTAGAATTATATATCGCTTGTACTTTCAAAGCAATATACGTAATTGAAAGAATATACAAGTAAGCATTTTATATCATATAATATAATTCGTAGTATTTACATTTTTATATTGTTTATAGATTTAAGTTCCTTTTTGAGCGACGGCAGCGCTGACTATTGGAAGCGATAAGCATCTTTAAGCTGATCATTGTCAAAGCCCGGAAAATGTCAGTTCCAATTACTTGTGGTTCTGAAGACGTAAATTTGAATATTTTTCGAAATAAAACTAAAAGTAAAGGTAGAAAATTAGTGGAAAGCTATTAAGTTTCTAAAGTCAATTATTGAAAATAATTCGCGAAAATTAAGGTGGTGTTTTAAGAGAAACTTCAGGTGCTCTTGGCAATAGATTAGATTAAAATATTTTTATAATGTTGAAATTAAGGTAAAATAATGTAGATATTACTAGTCTAATTAAAAATTAATTTTAAAATATGTTAACTGAAGAAAAAAGCAGGAAGGAAACTTCTGTCCAATTTTGTCAAATTTGAGATAAGACCAATACCTAATTTAGGCCAAGGAAACTACTGGATTTACCAAGGGCCTGTAATTTCCAAAAGACAAACTTTTTAATTTTAAATCTACGAAATAACTGTTAAAAAAGATGTTTCGCAATAAAGAAAATTTGATTTCAATAATGAAAATGGCTAATAATACAAAAAAATTATTATAACACTTGTATGTTTTTATAGAACTATAGTTTAATCGGGGCAAATGCACACATCTAATTTGTATCATATGGCTGGAGATAATAGTGAATATGTGTCTCTCTGATAAAGAAAACGACTAATCACACAGAAAAGTTATTACAATAATTGTATCGTTACTCTATGTTTTTAGTATAATCGGAACACATGAACATATATGTATATCAAAGATGTATCCTTTGTAGATAATTTACTGAATATATGTCCACCTGATTAGAGTCCCTCAGTTTTCTTAAAAAAACAGGAACTTTGATTTGATTACAATAAAGCAATACTTATATATAATTAACAACAAAGGAACTTTGATTACAATAATGAAAATGAATGAATGTTTCTTTAATTCTAATACAATTTAGTTTATGATATATTCACAGCTGCATTATCTTGTAAAATTGTACGTCCTAGTTTTTTGATTAAATTAAACCATGGTTACGACTGAACTATAATTTCAAGTTTAGTTACAAATTATTTCTTTACTTGTTAAAATATTTAAGTGATAGAAGAACTGTTTCTTGTATTGAAATTACTTATTAATATATTACTCAACTGAACAAATTTCAGAATTCTGGGCTTTTACTTTCAAAATTTGATAAATTTTGAGCGCAGCATAATCACCTTCCTTTTATCTTAATTATTTCTATTGAACCCAGTAATCATTATCGATGATATAATCTTTGATGAAAATTTTAAACAAATCTTTTAAGTAATCCGAGAACTCGCCCAATATTTAATCATAACCAGTGTCGGACTGGGACATATTTCTGAGTGTGGCGATTTGGATTACGGGGCCCCCTATTCTGGGCCATTCAAAATATTATTAATTAAACAAAGATAGTTATGAATGAAGGTTTTTTTTTTAAATACATTAATGAATGTAAACATTAAGTAAGTACACAGGCTGAACCCAAGAATCCTTGACATTGACGATTAACATGGGAAGCAGATTTATTGAAATACTCCTTGCATGGGGATTGCAATATAAGAGTTATGATGTCGGTAAATTAGACAAAAGTTACCAAAGCAGAAGACCGTTTGAATGGTGTATCGTTATTTGAGAAAAAAGTACATAGATATAGACGAAAACGGTAAATTTTTAAATGGATTATTTTTGAAAATAACTACATTTTTTTTATTTATTACCAAAGATAACTGTACTAGTTGTATGGAGTTAGCAGTAATCTAATATAAAAATCGCGTCTGAAACACACATATTTTGGCCGAGATTTGGCACATAGATTAAATAACGCATGTGCGAAGTATGGATTACGAAGTTAATGAATTTAAATATTTAAATTATAAATATATTGTTGGATCATTTTCTTTGTTGTAATCAAATCATATTAATAGTGAATAGTGAATATTATTGAAGATAACCTTTTTTTGTAACTGTAATGTTTATAATTAATTTTCATTTTAATTCTATCTTTCACCCAGCAGAATATAAAACGTTAAAATCATTGAAGTACACAAAAATTATGGCTCTAATGGCCGTTTGCATCAACATAACTTAAATTTTAAGCGTTTCTTAAATTGATAATAGGTATTACGTTTATATAAAATGTCAAATGAATTACTATGCATTGTTGTTTCGATTTGAATTTTTGCAGAATTTAACTCCTACCTTAGGTATTCTGTTTCCTGAATAGATCTCATACTAAAATTTTTAATCCGGAATAAAAATGGAATTAGTTAACTCTCAATTTAATCATTTTTATGAATCTGCTAATGAAAGTCTACTATGTGAAAAGTGAAACGTCACATCAAACCACACAGAACTTAAAAACTTAATTTTATTTCTACTACATAATATATTTTGCACATGCCCGTTGAGCACGTATTTCTAGAATACATTGGCTATCGGCCGGGATGAAGATGGGGTTTGGGGTGAAGACAGGGATAGAAGTAAGCTTATATCAGCGTGTAGTTTTCTTTGACTTACGCTACGCTTGTTTTCTGATTAAAATCAGACTCTTGAATTATGTTATATACTTGATCTACAATCAGTTCTTTAAGATTTTTCTCTTTATCATATTGAAAGCTATTAACTATATAGATATGATTGTTACAAGTTTAGACCGGGCCCTTTCGCTCGCCGGGCCTGTGGCGATCGCCACATCGCCACAATGGCCAGTCCGACGCTGATCATAACGCTCAAGCCTCATCTGCGAAATGGTAGAAATGAAATTCGGGGGCCGAGCTACTGCTAGAAACCGCGAGGCTCAGAGCAATTATTATGACATGCGACGCACGCGAGGTCCCTTTGAAACTATACATTTATAATTTCCACCACAATTTTATTGTATTTTTGCTTCGCAAATTGCTATTATTAAAATATTGATGAAATTTTCTTTGTTGGATTCATTCATGTCATCAATAAAATATTCTTTGATGTAATCAATCATTTTAGTTATAGTTTTCAACTCGGTTTTCAATATAACAATACCAGACAAATTTGCGTTTGGAAGGATATTTCTTTTACTTTTTTCTACTAAATTTTAGTAGTACATCAGGGGAATATCGGTGGAAAAGAAAAAAAACAAAATCACACAGCTTTCAAAATTCCACCGTAGTTTTTAAATAAGTAAAATATATATGGTAGTAAATCATAATTATTCTTCGCAAAATACAACAATCCTTTTGTAGGATTAATTTGTGCAATAAGTATTCTTGAACAATAATCAAAATATCATTTGTTGTAATCAATAAAAAAAAATCTGATGTGGCCAGCACATTACCTTCCGTCAGTTCTATGTATTTTGTACAAATTCCATACGGAAAGTTCCTTGCTAAATTAAATATTCTATTTCTTGTACATTACCTTCCGGCAGATTTTTTGCAAATTTCATACAGAAAACTATTATTTTGTGACGTTTTCTATATACAATGTAATGTATCTGCAGGAATAAAAGATTTATTATTATTTCTTGTACATTACCTTAAAGCAGTTGTATGTATTTTATACAAATTCCATACAGAAAGCAAAAGATCCTATACCTATTTCCAGCAAAATTATAAGACAAACACACTATGTCAATTTCACTTGACACTGACATTTTAATATAGTAGCTGTTTCCACAGCTATGGCTACTTTATGAAATTTAATTTCTTTATAATTTTTTAACTCTATATCCATTTAATATTAGGTATAAAATGCAATCAAATCGTACAGAAAATAAAATATTCTTTAATATTTATAATAACATTAAATGTGAAAAAATGATATTTAACATAGTTTTTTCAAGAAAAACTGTTAAAATCTTCAAATGAGGGTACTTCCGGTTGTCCAATTCTAACCAAAATCTAATCAGCTCTTCGCATGGATGTAACGAAGAGAAATACGAAAGAATTATAATTTTTAGAATTGTAGTATGGAAGTTATCGTAGACGAAAATTTTGTTACACACACACACACACACACACACACACACACACACACACACACACACACACACACACACACACACACACACACACACACACACACACACACACACACACACACACACACACACACACACACACACACACACACACATACATACACACACACACACACATACATACAGACATCATCGTAAAAATAGTAAAATCGTATTCTAGGGACCCTAAAACGTGCTTATTCATCAAAAACTCACCGCCGAATTTTTTGACCAAAGACAATACCTTCCTTACCTAAAGGTGACGGAAGGTAATAATAGTACACTATTATTCACGAAAGATGACTATTCAAGGTTATTTGTTCGAAGAAAGAATACACAACACTTTATAGCAGTAGCTTAGCAACATTTTGTATTAGAAAGAGAAAGATTATTTGACCTATGTCTATTTAATTTATGTGGTGTAACAGATATACGTAAATAGTGGCATTACTTTTTACACACTATAAATAATAATGACATATGTCGTAGAATTACAGATACCTAATTATCTACTGCACTGCCCTCTGTGCTAATATTTACCCAGTGGCGTTGACGTTTAAATCAAATTATTATTCCTTGGTTTATAAGTTAAGTCTATGTTGTTGTACTTTGTAAAAACATAAGTGAAGAACATAAATCTTTCAGAAACGCATTATTTAGAAAGAAAAATAATTTTCAAATGAACTACTCTTATTTTTTCAGTTAAAATGTTTCCATAAATATTTCATGTTGCACGCTTATGCAAACTAAATGCAATGAAGTTATCTGCAAGCAATATTATATCAGACGGCTCACAGATGACCTTGAATAGTCATCTTTCGTGAATAATAGTTTAGTCAGGGGCTCAATAGAACAATGTACCTATATAATTATTTATAACTAAAAAATATTTTATATTACTATTCTTAAATTAGGTAGGTGTACGGTTTTTCTTTTTTTGGAAAATTTTAGGTACGTACATTTTATATTGTTAAAACTATTTTTTTTTCGCAATTCTTTGAGTGAACAATTAAAGAATTGAAATACATATTGGTAAATGACTGCTAAGTTTATATGAGCGTGAAATGCGTAAAATTGTCAAATAAATGACAAAGAAAATGATTGTAGTTATAGAATATGATAATTGAAAAAATCGATATCTTGATTATTAAAAATAAACGATTGTCACTAATTTAACGATCGATAACAGATAATAATAAAGTTACAGAATAGCACCGAATGTCCAAATATTGGAAATATCGTTAAATTTTATTAAATTATTTTTAGTTAAATTAGTTGAATTTTCTACTTCATTTTGTTGAATTTAGTTTCTTATTTTGAACTATTTTTACCGCTTCGAAAGAATAGGGCTGTTACAACAATTTTTATATGCCTTCTAAATATTAAATTTATAAATATATTATTCTTTAAATAGCCACAAATTTGAAAATATCAAGAAATTTCCATTAGATATTTTATAATTAATTGTTGAAATTTGTGTAATTTTTTAAAAAGGTCACTCAATATGAAACAGAATGTGACGTCATAGTTCATATAGCTTAACATGTGAGAAATTATCGCCTAGCCTACTTTTATTTTTATAAATAACTTAGGTGGTGGAGGAACTGTTTTCCTATTGGCTATGAATGAAGTGCTGCATGTACTATGACGTCAAAGGGGTGGAGGTTTATTTTTCATTACTATTTCTAGCGACAATTTTTTATTTAATTATTGGGGAAAACAATAACAAATTATTTAAAAAATATTTCTATGAAAAATATTGTACAAACTTTCATTTAAAATACTTTTTGAAAAATGTGAAACCTCCTTTGAGTAAATATATTTATGACTTGGATAAATTAAATTTAACAAAATATATTGACATTTATAAATTCAACTTTTTTACAAAATTAGGTACTTATCTGAATAGGTACTTTATATATTAACAAAATAAAAATTAATTTATTCTTGGTTTAATAATTTAAAATTATAATTTAATTATTTAATTGTTTGCAGGAATCTTTTCACTAAATTAATACTTCATTTTATAGCGTTTTCCATTTACATATTTAGTTTTGCATGATGTCATGTCCGACACTAGTTGTTGTTATAAAGATGTACGTAGTGCAGTTTAAATGAAATGTGATGCAAAAGTCCAGTGCAAGTTTATAAGCTGTCACTTTCAATACAGAGGTTATGTTGCTATGGATATCACTACACAAGATTCGTTTCCAATAATTCTTCTATTATTAACAAACTTACTTCCATTGTACTTATGTAGACACTTTTTACAACTCAACATATATGAATTTGATAGATTGCTCTGGCAAGAACTGAAGATCGTAGTAAGTACAAGAAAGTGCGCACTGAGTAAGGTTCAGTTCACTCGAAATGTATAAATGGAACACATAAAACTCAATTACTGCACACTAATTTATTTATTTATTTATTTGTTTAATTTAATTCAATCCAACAGGACTAATGCCCCAATTACAGGATGAATGTTATACATAAATATTTCATGCCAAATACATATATACAAAAATATACAAAAAAAAAACACACACAAAAACAATACTTAAAGTGTAGAGAGAAGTAGCAATAAACAAAAGATATCAAACTGTCAAATAGTAGGAAATTAAATTACGTTTAAACTCTAAGAGAGGATCATTAAATACATCAAGGTATGATGGAATTGAGTTGAAAATATTACACACTTGCCTGATCGGTGACTTAGTTTCATAATTCGTCCTAGCTTTATTGACCTTAAAAGTAATTTGGTAACGTGACGGTGTACGGGGTACATGAAATGGAAGTTGTTGCAAAATACATGGATCATTTGTTACATTATTGATTATTTTATAAACAAAAAGACAAGTCTGAAGCCTTCTACGATTAACTAATGATAAAATATTACTTTCAGACAACAAGGAATCATAAGTCATATCATAACTAGGGTATTGTTTGTATTTTTTATAATAATAGTATTTAATAAACCTTTTTTGTACAGATTCAAGTCTAGATATTTGTTTGCCATAAATAGGGTTCCAAACTAAAGCACAATATTCTTATTTTGACATGACCAATGACTGATACAAACATTTCACAGATAATATATTATTAAAGGATTTAGCTGAATGAATTATGAATCCTAGTATTTTGAGAGATGCAGAGGTTATACAGTCAATGTGTAATTGAAAAGATAATTTGTCATCAAATAACACGCCAAGGTCTTTAAATTTAGAAACTCGATCAAGACACGTAAGTTGCATATGATATGAATAGGTATAAACGTATTTTTTTTACAAAGTAAGACATTATTTTGCATTTGCTGTAGTTAAAGAATAATTTAGAACTTTCAGACCATTTTAGAATACCTTCAATGTCATTCTATAATAATTTACAATCCTCAACTGAATTTATTTTACGAAAGATTTTTAAATCATCAGCAAAATAAGATAAATGGAAAAAGATTTATGCACTCAGTGCAAAAAAGTGATCACTAAATACGTAAATGGAAAACTTTATTACACAAATAAATGCAACTCCTTTTCTAGATACTTAGGCCAATACCCAAATACACTTTGTTTCAAAAACAAAATATGATATAAAATGGTAGGTAATTAAATATAAATCAATTTTACTCTTTATTGAATTTTAGACTTTCAAATTTTCTAAATTTAATAACTAGATTAATTTTGATGAAAATTAAAAGTGAAAAGCTAATTTATATTACTTACTCGCCTATTTAATCATACCAAAATATTTTAGAAAATCATTATTTTTTGTTATATTTATATCTTAACATTACTTACCTGTCTAATGCAGAGTATTTTTGATCTCTGGTTAAACTGTCTATTTAACTTAACTGTCAGTTAAAACTTAAAACGACAAATGTCACATGAAAAAAATGACAAGTGTATATTTTACAACTTATGCAATAATATGGATGCTATATTTTTCATTTTAACCTCAGTTACTTTAAACAAACAGTTCAATTAGGCATGAAAATACCGTGAAAATTATTTTGAAAATATGTACTTTCATAAACAAATAAAAAATTAAGATTTATTAAGTATATTTCTTACTATTGACCGGTAGCACCTTTCTAAAATTATTCATAAATTTGTTAACTCCGCTTGTTAATAAATTTATGACCGTCTAACTAAAGCATCCTTTATATATTAATCTAATAAAAGTTCGCTTCCTGTATCCGGTAATCCAATTTGTAAGTAAAACAAATGTGGAAAGCCAAACAGAAGTGACTTGTGCGTTAGAATCTTAGCTCGGAAAACAACTTTAGCTAAAATTCGTCATCACGTTTCGTTTGAAGAGGTTAGCGAGGGCCGTTTAGCGCTGTATACTGTACCAATATCAATACAAGTGAGAGACGAGAGAGAAACACAAATACAAAAGCCATTTCGTCACTCAGCCAGCCCTTTGCCACTTTTCTCCCACTTAAGTGTCCCTTCGTATGTTTTTCATAAGTGGAGCGATTGCGATTGTTTCCGGAAACTGGGACGCAGATGAAAACAAAGAAAACACGTCGAGGGTTATAATAAATGGGGCAAAGCAACAGACGTTATGGATCGAAAGCCAAATCAAATCTGATCTTAACTATGGAAATACTTTTCCGCTTACTATAATATATGGTTTTATCACGACACAAATACCCCCTGTTGTTTATAATGTAATAATTAGCAAAGCTGGGTAGTATTGAAGATTGAAGTACATTTATACTAATAAGATAGTTGACACTTGTACTTCTAGAAAAAAGCCTGAAATATTTGATTGTCAATACTGCATTCAGAATACTTTATTATGTTTTAAATATCTTCTAATATTGTGATGGCCAAAAAAAAGGGCGTGTCAGTCAGTCAACAGTCCCTGTTCGGGGCGTCATTTTGTGAGGGCAAAATGGTCATTCTGTCAACTTTACTCGACGTTCTCTTCAGTTCTCCTTACTGTCAAAACGGGTTTCTCGGGCGCCAATCGATCGGTCGATAACACAGCACATGAGATGTGAAGGACGCTCTTATAGCGCCTCTGAAAAGAGTGGCTTAAACGCCAAAAGGGCTCGGATAGCTTAGTGGAGACAGAGTTCGGTTTTGACAATGAAATCATAATGAATTTTAATATTTTATTAAAATTTATTAAAACGATAATAATAACAAATAAATGAAAGTAGCAATCGTTAGCCTACTATAGGATAATACAAATGCACCAGCGGTACTTGCAGGATTTGTTCATAAAAATAAATGGTCAACAATGAACGGGCAACAATGGCACACACCAAAGTTACGGGGCCGCGACACGAACGGTCAACAATGGCACTCACCAAAGTTGAAAAAAAGCAAAACGGTAACAGTGTTGTCACTTGACAACACTCATCAACAATCGCGATTTTCAAACGGAGCCGTGTTGACACACACCAACACTCCTCGACAACCGCGATTACAGCCAACAGTGGTAAACCCCACTAGATTTAACATCCGGCTACGGCGGCATCCGTAGCCGTACAAGGCACCTTCTGCACTCCCTCACGAGCTGCCGGCACACACCAACAGCACTGAGTCAGAGGCAGCCAAGGTCCGACACTTGCTGGTGGGATTTGAACCTCGATTTGAATTTATAAAGTTTAGCAAAAAAACTAACTTGTTAACCACAAGACTACAATGCTAAACATGAAAATTAAATCCAAATCTAGTGACCATCGTCACAATATATAAAAGAAAGAATAACCGCTAAGCAATTCTACACCGTTTTCATATCGACGCCATATTTTGTAGAAATGTGCTTTCAGTTTCAGGACGTGTCGTGGAAGTTGTTAAGAGTTCAAAATATTGCATAGTTTATTATAATTAATTTTCAAATAATAGTAAAGTAAATTGGGAACCGGTTTCGGAATAAATGTCCGTCTTCAGCCCTCGTCAAAATTTAAATATGTCGAAAAACATACATCAAAAAAGTAGATCTAGTCTCGTGAAACTGCATAACGAAGAAAATATAAAGTTAAAGATTAAAAACTCGAAGTAATGTAGAAAAAACTAGATAAAATTTTGTGAAAACAATACTTAAACACAAGAGAACAATTTTCCATTTTCTTCTGGTATATATTTTCAACAAATTTTAAGTATAAATCCATAACCAAATAAAAGTTTTGATGTTTTGAAAGAATTGCGAAAAATTGGCAACGGTTGTCATTTTAAAAATATTTAAATAAAACTTTGTCCAGACGGTTTTAAAATTTATAATTGAGTTACTTTATATTTTAAACCTCGTGGAACACAAATTTAAGTGTTAATTAGAAAATAATTTATACGTTGAGGAGTTTAGAACAAAATAAAGTAATACATTTTATTGGAGCTATTTTTTCTCAAATTTTTCCAATATTTCGATCCTATTTTCCGCAATCCCTAAGGCCTTTTTGACACCTTTAAAATATTGATATATCAAATTGATCCTCCAGAGTTCGTTTGGCGAAAATTAACACTATCTTTGACCGAAATCGAGATATTGATCTATTTTTAACATCACATTTTTAGCCAAAAATGTACAATTTTTGAACTTGGGTTTGAGAAGTTTTTAACTGGAAATTTAATCACTTTTATACCGGAAATATACAAATTAACTCTCTAAAGTTCAGTTTTGCAAAAATAAACACTCTATCGAAATCGCGATATTAAACCATTTTTGACCTGATATTTTTGCCGAGTCTAAATATGTAAACATGAATTTTTGGGGGCTCATAAGTCCAGAATTGTTTCCAATATTTACGAAGACCGCGGGTTCAGCTAGTTTATAATATAATAGCCAGAGGGCGAAACCCGAGGGCTACAAAGCACCCAGGAAACATGCCGTTCTTTTCTGAAGCGTATATGTGAAAATTCCCTAGCCCGAAAAATAGCATCAACGCGTTGTGGTTTTTTATACACTTGCAAAAACTGATATTTATTATTCTTTTAAACAAACCTTAAAAAAACCTAACGTAACCATTACTAGTATTGTTAAATTCTGATAAAGTATTATGCGTTGCCCAACAATGACAATGCCCGAATTTGAGAATGGAGTGTAGCATAAGTATAAATGTTCTATTGCTTCCATGACCGGACGATTGAAAACATGATTTTTACAAAAATACATTTAGTAGACGTTTAATTGTTGCGGAAGGCAACAGATATTTGTTAAGAGCAGAAATTTGTTAACAGTTGTGTAACAGAAATGGTAGCAATGATTTTATATCCCACCACCATGCAACCAAAAGTTGTAACAGGTATGCTAACAGTATCTGAACATATATGAAAATTTTGTTGATTCGAAAGTAAAACACTAATTTAATTAATGCAATAACTTAATTTAGATCAAGGGTAACGTTGCCATTACTATCCGTGTTTTAAAGGTCCTCGGATAGAAGGACCCGAGCAAAAAGGGTTAAACAAATCAATCACTCAAAATTGGTAATGTCACTAATAATTCATTTGATACTCACGCATTATTTTATCGATCACTAAGACACGCTAGAAATGTGTATGAGGCAGAAACAAACACGTATTTCCAACAATATTATACATTTTAATAATACTCCGCGAGCAAAATATATTATATAATCCAAATAAAACTACAACGCGATCAAATGATTCTATATAAACTCTAAATTCTTATTCTAATTAACAATAGATCTGTTTGTTTCGCTACTTTGCGTCTACGGTTTACTGCCAAGTCCATACAATGTGGGAACGGCAGTAATTCGTAGACGCAGAATAGCGAAACGAACAAACCTACTATCAACCAATCGGCTTTTACATCGATCTACAATCATTCAATTCTAATTCACAAGGACTAATATAAAATTACTTACATGAGTAAAACACACAGTTATACATAGTAACACCACAAGAGAGAGTCCACAATGCAATCTAATCGGTTATTTCTCAAAGGAATACCAAGCTCAGTCTAAAACAGTCAGACATAGATTTGAGCAACAAGAATTGTAAAACAACAAGCAGAAGTCACGAAGTCAGTAACTCAACAAATGTTCAAAAAAACCAGTACGACTCAGAGTAAAACTCTGCCTATATTCTCTCGAGGGGAAGTATCTAGTGACTTTCAAACCCTTCATTTCGGATCTCTCATACAGAAAACTTCCAGTTTCTTACAAAAACTGTTGATATTCACTAAGATATCTTCAAAAGACAAATACTTCTGAGAACTCAAGTTCTATCACAAGCCCGAACATTGAGACTTTTTGTAACATTCGGCCCGAAACACTTCACTAGCTGTCACGAAAATATTTGAACCTAAGGAAAAACTCAAACTACAATGCTAACGGAAATTTCCAAAGCTAAAAAATACATAATAGTCGCTAAGTCGGACAATTACAGATGATTGAAAATTGGTTTCAATAATTGTAATTTACTTCAGTCGAGGCCACACGAGAATACAGGCCTGAATGCTTATTCCTGCTCAATGCATCACTTCAAACTATGAGGCCAGCGCGCTAGTCTAACCTTCTAACAACAGTAGAGGTACAGCAGTCAACGCGAGTGGACGCACGGTACAGTTTTAAAATACTTTGTGCCAATGTGCAGGAGCAATTACGGTAACATGACTAAATTGTTATACCTGGCATCAGAGAAATAGAAGCTAAACAACTTTTCCTAATATATGATGAATGTGTACATCAAATTAAGTTATGAATTTTTTTAGAGATATTCAACAACATTTTACTAAGTAATTATAGAAAAAACTGTAAAGAACAAATTTGTAATAAAAAGCAGTTTAACAAAAAAATAAAAAAGTAAATTAGCGAGCACCTAAATCCATTTTATGGGTCGATTCTTTTTACATCTGTAAATCTTACAGATCTGTAAATTTGTAAATAATGAACAAAATCGCAACGAAACCTGCACTTTTATGTATAATTTTATACTAATCAACAAAAATAGATCCGTTTTTGTCAGGTTTTTACAGATTTACAGATCTGTAAGACTTACAGATGTGAACAGAATCGCCCATTATTCCAAAGTAATGTTATTTTAAATATATAATATGCGTACCTTATGTATGCCATTCATTTTTAGTTTCATTATTATCATTTTCATATTATGTCCTATTTTATATTATTTTCATTTGTTAGCTCCAGATCTAAAGATTTATTAATGTTATTATTATTTTTTATTAGTTCTTGTATTATTGAAAAGTAAAACATGAGTTTATTCGTATATTTAGGCCATTTATAATTCGTTTTTTATTTAATTTGTTTAGTTATGTATATAAAATAGTTATTATATAATATATGAATAGCTATTTACGAGTTGTATATCTTTATAAATTACAATTAAACAATCCTATTTGTTTAAAATTCCATAGAGTTCCTATGCTTACACTGCTGTCGTACGAGGCGTGGCGTGACAGCAAGACGCTAGCTGTGACGTCACGAATTGAACATTCAGGCCTGTATTCTCGTGGGGCCTCGGTTCAGTAGAACAGGCGGCAGATTTGATTTTATTATCCAGAGAATTATATGACAAAGCATTAAATGTAGCCACTAATTTTGAAATTTTGGTACCAAAGAAATTGACTTTCTTAATTTTTCTTATTTTTGGTCGATTCTAGAAAAAAATATGCAGGGCCGGACGGTGGCATGAGGCAGAAAGGCGACTGCCTCACTGTACCATATTTAGGAGCGCATTTTCGAGTTCATTATTTTGTTAATGTTCTACTGGATGAAATGAAAAATCCTTTCAAACTGGTGAAAAACTATTGTTTTGCAATGTTTTAGGCGGCGGTCTCACTGGTAAAGTTGTGTCGTGTAGTGTAGTTTCGAATCATGTCGTGTCATTTAAAAACTGAAGGTCTGGTCTCACTGGTCGAGTTGTATAATATATCATTTGGTGTCGAGTATATCTAAATATATTAATCTATATTAATTTCACTCGTACTCCGCTCTTTCTCAATAACCTTTGTTGTTTCAATTTTCACGACTACGTCTGTTTGTCAGTGTCAAATCAAATGAAATTTGACTGACATCAACTAAATTAAGTGATTATGTACATTTACGCATGCGTCAAGGCATCGAGTGGAATCGAGCATCGAGTAAAAATCAAACCAACTTGAAAATCAAACAAGTCGACGGCACTCGATAGAAAACGATGGTCCAATGTGACACACGCTATTAGAATACACATGTTTGAAATATACAAGACAGTAAACGATTGATAGTACTCGGTCAGTGAGACCGAAATAAATCGAAAAATGCAGGCCTCCCGAAATGAATTAATTAAAATTTAATTTATACGCATTGATTAGATATTAAAATCGATCGCAAGTTTAGGTTATATTCAACTTTGACAGTATAGACAGTTTAACTAGGTAAGTCAACAATTCCTGTTTCCCTTTTCTAAAATGTTTTGTGATCTGGCAATTTATTTTTGTACGTGAAAAGGGCAAAACATGTAGCTTCACATCCTTTGAAAAAATGTGATTTACAATTATATATTGAATGAAAA
Source organism: Harpalus rubripes (assembly GCA_963082715.1). Classification (NCBI taxonomy): domain Eukaryota; kingdom Metazoa; phylum Arthropoda; class Insecta; order Coleoptera; family Carabidae; genus Harpalus; species Harpalus rubripes. The sequence continues at coordinate 56,669,227 of OY720452.1, forward strand.
AAAAAATTACCTGCGACGCCTTTTTTCTGAGTACCTTTACATGAAAAAATTAGGGCGTTTAATTTGAAGTTTGCTTCAGTTGTCCGACTCTGAAAATATGGTTTGTAACACGTGGAGTAAAATGTAATTCTGAAACTATGCAAATTCCAAATAAACTCCATGGGCTCGTTTCGGAAACTTGCATTCCTTTCAGAATCATTAATTCCCTGAACTTGTTACAAAAATACCCATTTCGCTTGCGGAATTTCTATTTTACGTACGAGTATGTACTATGTATTTATACAGAATGCAGTACATATATGTAATACATTGTAGTTTCTGTAATAAAGTGACATGAGAAGGGCATTCACGTATGGGAGCAAAGTTTTGGAACCAACTCCGTTGATCTAGTAAATAAATAACCTCTTTGAAAGCCGGACTGAATAGTCGTAATAGGAAACTTGATTGATTTAGGAAAAATCTTTCATCCCTTAACCCAAATATCCCTTAATGACCTATCGTGAACTGGTCGTGGAATAGCCGTCCATCAATGTGTATAGCTGAGCTGAGCCGGGCCATAGCTTGGTCCATAGTCCGTAGTCCACCCTGCACTCGGCTACATTCTCGATCCTTTAATGACTATAATTCATAACAAGTTGGCGTGGAGTTCAAACCCTTCACAAAACATTCCGCCATTCGCGGCCGCCCGTGACACCTACGTAATTGCGCCAGTGATGGACAACCGAGATATGTCGCTGTTCTTTTGTCAACCAGCCGGTGATTGTTTTTGTTTTGCTGATGTTCAGATGAAATGAAAAATTACTAGGATTTTACCGAGCTCTAATACAGGAAATTAAATTCTTATATTATACGATGGTTTAGGAATGTATCATGCAATTCTTGTGTGCAGAAGTGCAGTTCAGTGCAACACAAACATTTATAAAATATATTTTTCAAAATAGAATAGCTAATATGAGGTTATTTTAGCGTGAAGGTCTAGCTTTTTACCTCTCGCTAAGAGAGGTATTGTATTCATGTTAAAAATCGCATATCCAGATTTTAGTGAATAAGCACGTTTTAAGGTCCCTAGAATCCGATTGTAACATTTTTACGATGATGTCCGTATGTGTGTGTGGATGTGTGGATGTTGGATCCACGATTTCTCAAATACTATAAGACTTAAGACATTTTTAACTACGGATTCCTCAATCTAACAATAATGGGAAGAGTCGAGTCAGTTTTGGTAACAATTGGACAACCGGAAGTAGTAGTTACAAGAAAAAAATCATCTAAATATTATTTATAGAAAATATATGTAAATACTTATATTAAAGAACGTTAAATTCTTTATTCGATAAATATAAATTCATTATTATATCTTCTATAGATTTAGAGATAAAGAAATGCATATAAAATAATTTGATGTAAAAATTCTTAGATCAAACTACTTCAAGGCAAGAAATTCAAATGTTTGTAATTCACACATAAATGTCACTGTCAAAAATATTTGCATGCCACTGTCAAAAATATTTGTACATCATTATGAAGATTATGAAAATAAATAAAAAGTCAACAACGCAAAAGAATATACGTAAAAAAGAATATAAAAGAAATTTGCGAAAAAATGACGAATATAAAGAAGAAGACAAGGAAAGTAGAAAAAGAACACTTCAGGATATTGAATTTAAAGAAAATGTATGTATTGTAAATAATTTATATTAAAATATTCCATAGATTTTGCAAATATATGTGAGAATTATTTTGTAGTGAGACTTGAATATATGTATTTGTATTTAAAAATATTTTTTTGTTTTATGCGTACAACCAGGTAAAATATCTGGCGAGGGTTATGTGCTGACCACATCAGATTTTTTGTACTGCTCTCGTGTGCAGTTCTGTAGGTAGCATACAGACTGTCTCACAACTCGCGCCCCAGACGAAACACTTGCCGACGACAATAGGTTGCCAACAAATAAAAGAAAATAATTTGCGGTTGCTTGCATAACGGAGTTACAAGACTTTTTAATCCGCCAATCCCGGAAGGATATCTTGAGGTGTGATGATATTATTACAAAATAAAACTGGTTGCTAGGTTTTAAAAATACTACTGGTGAGTTACAAAATTTGGCTGGATTGCAGTTTATCCAGAATAGTAGAAATTGCAATTTTTTTGTTGTAACGTCTTATTTTAGCTAAAATATAATAAGGAAACATAAAATTGGAGCGCGGAAACAGGTATTTATATATATTTGGAAAAATATATTTTTTAAATCCCGACAAAAACAATACCTAACGCACAGTAATGTTTTAAGATTTTTTTTAAATCCTGACAAAAACAATACCTAACGCACACCAGGCACACACATTCAACATCGATCGGCCCACTATCTTCATGTTAGTTTACAATAGTTTGACAGATGAACGCAAAATTATAAATAAAAAATGTTATAAAACGTAGTATAAGAAGGAAAATGAGACATAATTTTGTAAATATACATTAATTGAAACAGTATTATTCGTATGAAAGCGTAAGTACCTACTTAAACATGGAAATATATGTAGTACATCTAACCTAATTTTTTTCAGAAAAAATGTCAAAATCTCTTTAAATATAGCTTTCCGCACCCAATTTTTTGCGGTATTTAGTGTTTTTAATGGTTTACCAAGTATATATAACCATTAATATAAAATTCTTTAATTCTGGATAAACTGAAATTTAGCCCAAAATTTGTTTGACTTACTGTAATTTTGACACTTTAGAGTTGATTTTTCACTGCCAACAAATTTAGGTTAGCGAAGGTGTCATCCGAGATCATCGTTTATATCGTACAGTGCAACGTGTTGTAGCAGCTGTGTAAAATGTGTTAAACGAAAATATTATTGTCATTTCTAAGTAATCAGCGGCTGAACACATGGTAAGAATTTACCTTTTTTTATTCACCTTGTCAAATTTAATTTGACACTGACATTTTTCGAAAACTACAGTCGCCCACACATTTTAAAGAAGATTTGATTTGTATAAAACCCTAGTAACGTAAAATTACGGCAAACACACGTTAAAGGTGTAGGTCTCTGATTGGTCAATTTTAAGACGTCTTTTCTCGAATATCTTTTAAGCTAGATTTTTTTCTTCAAAATTACACATCCGAGTGCAGTCTCGTATTTTCTCATTCGCTCTGGGGCGCAAGTTGTGAGACAGCCTGTATAAAATGGTCAAAAGGTCAACTATGGGGTAAAAATGCACAAAAATTAAACGTATACATTAAATGTACTAAATGTCATTAAAAATTAAGTGCGATATATCAAAATTATGTTTCAGTTTTGTCTTTCGATGATAAAATAATTAAAATTGTAGTTAATATGAAAATAGTGGAGAAGCGTGTTTCAGATTCGTTTGAGACGAATGAAAATTTCGACTAGTAACGAATAGTGAAAGTCTTTCGTTTCACTACTTCTGGACAGTTCTAGTCTACTATTCATATATTTAGAAGTACTGTTTTCCCGACGTTTTACATTATTAATAAATATTTTATAGATTTTATATAATATAATCACTGATTTTGCTATAAATAAATATTAATTTTATTAAGTTTTTTGATATCTATACGTTTATAAATATAATATTAAAATATTAAATTTTATCAGTTAACACACATTTACTAGCAATATACTAAAACAGAATAATTAGTAACAAACAAATTGACTTACAATATCAGCATCTTCATCAATTTCAAGATGTTGTTGCACTATTTTTAATTGTTTCTACCACTAACTATGAAAGTTACAATATTATTTACACTTAACACACACTAAAAACATTATTAATAACAATAGAAATAGTTAATAACATTTAGACATATTGAAAATGTTGTTTACACGGACATAGATACCGATAAACTAAAACTAAAAACGATTCAATGCTGAAATAAACGAACAGACCTGTTAGAACAAAAATTACCGCCTAGTGCAAACTTATTCACTGAATTTCATTTGAAATAAATAAGATAAGATCTTCAGGAACAAATATTTATAGTGCTATTCACACCTACGTTTAGTAATCTTTTTTGATATGTTGTATTTTTACTGTATTTTAATTTAGTTTTGCTTTTAATATTTTACCAAATCTAAACATTAATATAATGATAAGTTTAGTATATGTGTAATATACCAAAACGCATCAGAAATGTATTTTTCAAGCTGATTTGACATACGAGTTCTGTTAGAAAAGTATCCGACCTTAATTTTTTTCTGCTAAAACCTAATGGATTTCAATCAAGCGGGATTGCATGAGCTGACCTTGAACCTTCCTGCGCATGCGTGAATTTTTTCCCGCCTGTCGATAGCATCTGTTGTTGGTAAGCAGCATTTGAGTGAGGTAGTGTGTAGTGCTCTCGTCGGTTTTTCTTTTGCAAGGAAAATGACGGAACGACTGTAGCAGCACTATTGCATCAAATTTTGCATGAAACTGGGCGACAGCCAGGTGGAAACCATTCGGAAGATTCAGACGGCTTTCGGTGACGATGCTATGGGCATCACACAGATTAAGAAGTGGTACAACCGGTTTAAAGACGACCGCATATCGGTGAAAAGCGAGCTACGCTCCGGTCGGCCATCAACATGCCGAAACGACCAGGTCATTGCCAAAGTGAACGTTGTGGTGATGCGGGACCGTCGTGTGAGTTGTAACAGGAGGGGGTCTCTGAAGCTGAAGATGATACTACTTCTTACTCCTAATTACTCCAGCGATGAGACACTAACTTACTGGTAAGGATTTCGTGAAAAGGACTTTTTGAAAAGAAAGAACACACACATTTCACTTTACACTGATGAACACTACGACAATTTACGATTACGGACATGGACGCTACTTGGGTTTTAATAACTAAACTTTAATGACATTTAAACTAATACAACTATAACTAACACAACTAATAAGTTACATTCTGTAACCCAGCGGGCGGGCGTCGCCCCAAAACTAAAAGACACTACATGTCCAAAAACAAGACACGTCTGCCCGACGCGACAATCTAATTTCGACTCTTTCATCTTAACCCCATAACTATCTAATGTTGACTATCTTTAAAAACAAAATGCTATCTTCAGGACAGGATTATCTTAGGGGTACGGGGTGCATAGGCTAGGGAATCCAAAGTCACGCACGTATACATAATAATTTTCAGGCTTAATTATCAACAAATAAATGTCGTGGCTATCATAATACGATAAGAATTTCTAAACTGAATTTTGACATTTATAACTTAAACAGATAAACAGAGTTAAAATATGATTATTGAAACTATAATTTAGAAGAGTTTATAAAAAGTTATTTATCTGTTATTGCGCTTACCCTCGTCTTATTACAGAGTATCCGAGAAATTGTGGAAGAGGTGGGCATCAGCACTTTTTCGGAATTTTCCATTATGACCGAAGATTTGGCCATGAAGAGAGTGGCGGCGAAATTCGTGCATAAGCTGCTGACGGTAAAGCAAAAGTAACTTCGTGTTGAAGTCTCACAGGACATGCTGGATTTCACAAACAATGACCCCGATTTCATGAACACCATAATCACTGGTGACGAGACCTGGGTATACGGGTACGACCCGGAAACCAAATCCGTCTTTAAACCTGTATGATGATCACCAAAAGCCGTCTGAATCTTCCGAATGGTTTCCACCTGGCTGTCGCCCAGTTTCAGGCAAAATTTGATGCAATAGCGATGCTCCAGTCGTTCCGTCATTTTCCTTGCAATGAAAAACCAACGAGTGCACTACACTACCTCAATCAAATGCTGCTTGCCAGCAACAGACGCTATCGACAGGCGGGAAAAAATTCACGCATGCGCACGAAGGTTCAAGGTCGGCTAATGCAAGCGCTCTTGATTTAAATCCATCAGGTTTTCGAAAAAATAAACATAAAGTCGGATACTTTTATAACAGACCTCGTATATCATAACATAGGTGAATGTAGTGGGTATTTGAAATGCGAAGTTGCCAAATATAGTTGTTTTTTAAACGAATGCCAATCCATATGACAATAACGAATGTTCAAAAATACACATTATTCGTTTTCATTATCATAATCGTAGTTCGCTATATACGAATACGAACGAAATTACGAAGTTTCGAATTCGTCTCGTGTCGAACCTATCACGCTTTAATTACAAATGTAATTTTCTGTACTGGTTATATATTCTTTTTTAATTTCTATAACGATAAAATTTGGTGGAAGCGTGACATCACTGGCATAAATAACAGACAAATGTAGCACAGTTTTTGTTGATTAGAATGACAAATTACCGCATAATACATTTTTGTTTTACGAGCTGGTGTACTGTTGTAAATAATTTATGCGTAAACAAAGTGTCAGCTAGTTATATGAGACGAATTCCTCTCGGTAGAAATTTCAATAACTATCGCTGCAATTTCTAACAAGATTAGTCTCTGTCAGCGAAGAAATCCCGTCAAGTCCATTTCTCCAGTGTCATCTATCCAGCAGTGTTTTTCTCGTCTGCTCGACATTCACTTGTTATTTGCATGTTTACGAGTTCACTTAGCAACGAATGTTGAGCGCTACACTGCTGTTACTGTTACTGTTGCTGCTGCTGCTGATGCTGCTACGCTGATGATGGCACTGGTAACAGTCGAGCAGCATCCAAAGCATTCTCGGATCGTGATTAATGAATTGTCGCCCACTACTGACGGATGCAATCACGCTTCAAACGTGAAATTTATAATTCCTCGACCCGGATTCAATCCCAGTGACTAATCGGGACATTTGCCAGGAAATAGCGTCACTATTAGTGGTCGAAAATGGATGATAAACATTTTTAACTTGAAGTAATTTGTTACATAAAACAGTACAAATGTTTGATGTTTCATTGTAGATTTATCTTTGACCTAAGCCATTTTAATTTCTATTAAATTAAAGTATTAGATTGGTGTATTCTATATTATTATTTATGATACATAAATTTAAAGTGAACGTGAAATATTATATTTTTACCTCTCGCTAAGAGAGGTATTGGATTTATGCTAAAAATCGCATATCCAGATTTTAGTGAATAAACACGTTTTAAGGTCCCTAGAATCCGATTATAACATTTTTACGATGATGTCCGTATGTGTGTGTGTGTGTGTGTGTGTGTGTGTGTGTGTGTGTGTGTGTGTGTGTGTGGATGTGTGTGTGGATGCTGGATTCACGATATCTCAAATACTATAAGACTTAAGACATTTTTAACTACGGATCCCTCAATCTAACAATAATGGGAAGAGTCGAGTCAGTTTTGGTAACAATTGGACAACCGGAAGTAGTACTTACAAGAAAAAAATCATCTAAATATTATTTATCGAAAATTTATGTAAATACTTATATTAAAGAAAGTTAATTTTTTTATTCGATAAATATAAATTCATTATAATATCTTTTATAGATTTAGAGATAAAGAAATGCATATAAAATAATTTTATGTAAAAATTCTAAGATCAAACTACTTCAAGGCAAGAAATTCAAATGTTTGTAATTCACACATAAATGTCACTGTCAAAAATATTTGTATGCCACTGTCAAAAATATTTGTACATCATTATGAAGATTATGAAAATAAATAAAAAGTCAACAACGCAAAAGAATATACATAAAAAAGAATATAAAAGGAATTTGCGAAAAAATGACGAATAAAAGAAAAAGAAAAGGAAAGTAGAAAAAAAAATTCAGGATATTGAATATAAAGAAAATGTATGTATTGTACATAATTTATATTAAAATAATTATTTTGTAGTGAGACATGAATACGAGTATATGTATTTGTATTTAAAAATATTTTTCGTTTTATGCGTACAACCAGGTAAAATATCTGGCGAGAGGTTATGTGCTGGTCACATCAGATTTTTTATTATTATTATCATTGGACATAACTATCTAAAATTCAAATCTGTTATATAAAATCAAATCCACAACAACCCGCCAAAGCGCCAAAGGGAAAGGGTTTTCCAAATTAATATATATGGCGCCCTGTAGAGTGACCTCGAGAAGTGCGGAGTGACACGAAGTCGGTTAATTTAAAGTTACCTCATTAGAAGGCCATTATAATGGATGAAACAATTGAAAACCACAATGGGGTCCTGCACCATAAAAAATTAATTAAATAAATTAATAAAAAATAAATGGCGGGAGGTATAGTGTTGGCCACATCAGATTTTTTTTATCAATTTCATTTTTATTTCTCAAACTTTGAATAAAACGTCATTTTAATCATTCACAAAAGATTGTCCGTATTAGTGATGCACGACGAAGCGAGAGTACTCTCGCATCTCGTCTCGTCTCGTTGCAATATGCGAGACGAGAACGAGATCGAGATTGCAATTTAAAATTCGAGGCGAGATCGATATAACAACTGCGAGAAGCGAGAAATCTCGCGAGATTCTCGCGAGAGTCTCGCAATAAAAAGTATTTGTAACTTTAAAGCTTTGATTCATAAATTCAATGAAAAATGCACCGTACAGGGAGTGGAGCCAACGGTAATTCGTGCATAGAACACGTGAATGTGAAAATTATATGAACTGACTATATTTATTTAAGTCTATCTAGAGTCGAATGATATAGGTCGCAGAGCGAGGAAATGCAAAATAAAGACAATCGGTTTTGCATCTAATATAACTAGTTTTTCTCCAACATTTCAGCCCCTAATTCATCCCATTTAAAACCATGGTTAATAAAATTCTTGTCGTCCCTGAAAAGTAAAGGATTTTATATTAAGCGTCGATAGGAGCCAACACGGATTGAAGCGGAGTGATTGGTTGCCAGCGGGTTCCCAGTGTAGAGCTTTTTTATGAGTAAATCTTACTTAAATAGTGGCATATAGTAAATTATAGTGTAGAAACTTTTAGTTACAAAAAAGAATATTTTCATTGTTTAATTAGTTTTACTGATGACAGACTGTATTAACAGATGTTTGTTTTTAAATAATTTGGTGATTAGAATTTAGTGTTTCATCTCTTTATTATAGGTATGCGACTGTAAATACACGGAAGACAGAACGATTGGTACGAACTTGTCTTTTGTAGTTCAACTGATACGTAAATACCGAGGTAAATACGTAATGCACAAGCGCTTATTTTTACAGCGAGACTCTTGCGCGAGAACGAGACGAAACTCAAAAAAAATGTGCGAGAACCAGAGCGAGAGCGAGATCGAGATTGGAGATCCGAAAACGAGACGAGATCGATATTTTATTTTTCTCGTCTCGTCTCGCCTCGCGTGCGTCACTAGTCCGTATGGTTACAAGTTTGAAATTGGATAACGTGGAATGCATTCAGGCCCGGATTACCCATAAGGCCAACCTGGGCCATGGCCTGGGGCGCAGGCACGGAGGGGGCGCACATCGAGTAGTTAAATAAATGTAAAAACGGAAAGAGAGGAGTGCCTGCAGTTATAGCCGTGCCAAATCTCAAGAGTTGTTGCGCAGAAAGCAAAACTCTATCTTTCTCTCTCCCCTATTGTCTGACCTTTCTCTAGCTGTCTCTCTTCTTGATCTGCGCATTTTATAGCTCATGGCATTTGGCATCACCTCTACTAGACGACCTAAACCTTCACATTTGCTTTAATTATACAAAATCAGTATAGTAGAGCGATTGGTAAATCCTGTTGAGCTATGACAGTTGTCAAAGATTTTAAATAAATCTAATATTTCTATAACGGGTGTCTACTTATGAATCTTAGCAAATACAATGGTAAAATTTTCATGACTGTAATTTCTGCTTCAGAATTAAAAACTGTATCTAATAAGTCCATAATTATTGTTTACATGCGTTTCATTCGAGAGATAGAGAAGCAAAATAAAAGTTGTAATCCTTAGTAGGTATATTGAAAAACAAATTTCATAAGGCAATCTGTTAACCTACGAGTCCAACTTTGGAAAACGAGCCGCTTCGCGGTGAGTTTTATAAAGGACGAGTGCGATCACAGTTCTTATGAAACATGTATTTATATATTTTTTCCTATTGGGGTAATGTTATAATTCTAATAGATTTTTAATAAATGCGACTTGTAAAATCACTTACGTTGGTAGCACTTCTCGCTAACAAATTGAACTTTAGGGATGAAAATTCTTTGTTGACTGCCAGCAATTTGATGTTGATACGCCATTTATGTACCAGTTTTAAAAGCAATGTCATATCACCTCTAGAAAACGAAAAGCTCCAAAAACAGTACGTTTATATGTTTTTAGTGCGTTTATAGACTCATAAAGGCACCGATATAGAACAAGAATTTAGTGAAATCAAGCATTATGAAAACTCGGTACATATTGAGAGGGGGAGGGGGGTGCAGACATGAATTTTGGCCTAGGGCGTAAAGAAATGCTAATCCGGGCCTGAGTGCATCATGGGTTATAATTCAACAGTTTGTGCTTAGCAGTGAATTAGAATGCCATAATGTGGTGGTGAAAGTCTCCCTTTGTCGCTCGGTATTCGAACCGAAATACGAGTACTTCAGGTTCAACTGGAGATGAAATCTCAGCGCTATAATACGCGAAAAAAATGCCACACCCAAAAATGGGTAAAAAGCTGTGATATTACATCTATTTCTTTATTTTACAATACAATAAGAAATGTGGCAATCATACTTCCTTCTGATGTCTTATATTAAACTTGGTTGGAAATCAATCTAATTATTATCCATTTCCATCTATATTAAATAACTTTTCAAATATCATCCCTATATTGTAACTTGTTTCTCTCTTTTCGTTGTGATAGTGGTAGTTCGTGCAGCGGCGTCGACCAGGGGTATGGGGGCAGAAAACAGTCAGAAGTAAGTGGTCGATCTTTAATGGTGCAAAGCAGCACGGAAATTCGACTTGTAGGAAAAGAAGAAGAACACCAACACAGTAGCAATAACAATAGTCGTCGAGCGTGGGCTGTTTGCACAGCTCTCGCATAGGGAGACATCTAGTGCGTGTGCTGCCAACCACACAGGCTGGGATTCAGGGGGATTTCACACAGAATCATATTCGTATATTAGGGATTTGTACAAATGTATATACACTGTATGTACACATGGGCAGTGGTGGTTAAATGGCTACAGGATTATTTCTGCCAGCAAAAGCTGTTTACATGGATCGAAACACACTATAATTTGTAGTATTTGTGAAGGTTTTAGATGCAGACGGATAACATGTACCGTTAAAATTAAATTAAGATTGAAATAAACAGTATTCATCCTCAATATTCCATAAATGAACTTCACATTATTTACATATAGCACTTACAGTAAAATTCTGATATTATAATGAAAGTTGCAGTAAGTTAAGTTTGTATAGAACGTTCTGCTTTTGAAACCAATCCCACAGTTTTCCGGCAGATTTGACTTTTTGTCCCGGTCACCATAAACTTAAATGAAATTTATATAAAATTTGTACTCGAAAATCATTAGAGAAACATTATTAAGAACTAAAGTCTATTCACAGTAGCGGGAGAATTTTATACAGACAAAACAATCATTATTATTGGTTCGACTCGAAAATTATCGTTATCCAATCAATAGAGCGACTTGTCTCAATTCGCGAGTTAGTTCAAAATTCTCTCACTAATGTAAATAGCTCTTCGAAATCTCAGTCATACAGCTACCGACGTTTCGATGAGATTTTCAAATAAGAAAACGCTAACTAGCGGCGAATATTAGGACTACAAACAGTGGTACACATTTGACATTTACGTGAAATTATATGACTACAAAAACTCTATTATACATACTTGATTTATAAATAAAAAATAATAATGAGAAAATAATTCGAAAACTAAAGAAAATTGTACCATTGCTTAATGCGATCAGCGCCATCTCTTGATACTTGAAAATTCTAATACACTTATCCTTCATCAGTGTAAGTAATATATTACAGTTTTATAATTATAATTATAAATTTTGTACAAAATATTCTTTTATTGACTTTAAGAGCAAGCAGATGTATCTATATGTTCTTTTTACGAATTTTTGTTTGAAATCTGTAAACGAATAAATATATGTGTGTTTGAATTTATGATTATGAAATTGTAAAATCTTATCTACCCTCATGAAAGTATAAGAGTATACTGAAATGTCAGTTTTGGATGAAATTACCTTCATGCAAGACAAAGATCCCAAAGATAAGTTTTTTTTGAGTAGAATGTTCACAAGAAAAAATAATTAATAAATACAGATAAATATCTAAAAAAATTTAACAGAATAAGTAACTTTACGGTTGTGGTATTATAGGGTAGTTCAGTAATTACGTCATATGCGGCGCGCTTCATTTACACAACTGTCCTACCGGTAAACACATCTTTCAAACCTTATTGCCACAGCAAATAAGAACTATAATTTTAAGCAGTTCATTTCGTCGCCAATATCTTACTTAATTAAGAAAAGTTTGCTATTTAAGCTAACATTCAGTTAAGTTTGAATATTACCCTTTCAATTAAACAAAACATATTATCCTAATTTGTAATAAAAATTATTCTATTTCAGTTTTAAAAAACTTTGCATGGAACTACATGTTCGTTCAATCTCGAACATGTTCAAGAAACATCGTGTGAAGCGGCCGGAAGAGCCAGTTTGAAAGACAGCGAACCATTTTTAGGTTACAGTAGCCTAAGAACACGACATATTATTAATATAGTAATGTGGATAGACAGAGTTATTTACGTACCTTAAACTTAAAAAGAAAAAATCTAAAGTTCTGAAAAGAACTGCTTTGAAAATGCTCAAAAACGCCAACAAACAAAATCTCAGTTGGTACGTCGGTAAACTCTCGAATATGTTTGAAGCTGCGCAAACTTGATACTCTCTAGGTCAGAATGTGCAGAATTGATTTTATTTGAAATAAAACCTTTGTTAATTATAAATGTGTATATATTGTATTACGAAGTAATAGGGAAATGTTTACAATTTGATGTTATTAATATCTCAAAGTTAACTTCTTCATAATAACAATAATATCAGCATAAAATTATAAGCCTTTAAATTCTTACCCTTGTGTTCTGTCAATAGAGTCTACTTTGAAAGTATCGTTTTTGCTTAGGACAATGATTCACATTTCGCGCTATACTCTGACGTCACACTATTCTACATTGTGAGTGAAACTTCCAACACATATTTTCTATAAAAAAATATTAGGTACAGAGTGATCAAAAATAACTGATTCAGTTGGTAATACGATTCTGGGAATCTTTTTATTCCAGTTTCCACAGCACCAGATAAAAGCGAAAATACTATTTGACATGTCATTTTTAGAATAAACACAAATAGGTTATATCAGAGCAGGCACTTGACAGCTAATAGGATTTCAAATGATTCAAATACTTTAGATTATAGCTCTGTGGCTAGTATAAGAAATAAAAGGATATTTGTAATGAAACAATGGATATTTTAATAAAAAATTGCAAATTTAGTGAAATATAAAATTTTCTAATGTCACTGTCAACATTGTCAACGACAGGAAAAAAATTTGTATGTATTACCAATTTCAAGTATTTTTTTTTGCCAACTCTGTATCAATAAAATTCAGTCTATTTACGACTGAAATTAATGCTGCAATTCTGAACAAATCTGATATAAAATTATACATAAAAGTGGCAGCTTCCGTTGCGATTTTGTTCATTTTACAGATTTACAGATCTCTAATGGCTGGTTTATGATGGATTTAATTTATAAATTTAGATTTGAAATTTACGATTTATCTTGCTGGTTTATAGTGAATTTAATGATATGAAATATGCCCAATCATCTTACGTGGTTTGACACAAATGGGATGACAGTTATATGATATTTATCATTTTTATCATAATCAATCTGTACTTTTCTACAGATAATATTAATAATATATCCATATTTTCAGAATCCATTTGTCAAATCAAAATTAAAATGTTTCAACTGTCACTTGAAACTGTCATTTTCCCCACCAAAAATCATTGTTTGAAATACTGTGAAATAATTGGACGCATTTACAAATTTACATTTAGAATATAAAATATGGTGATATTTTAAATGTAAATTCTAAATCATAAATTTCTTAAATTCATCATGAACCAGTAAAGGCAGATATGTACAATTTATATTTATAAATTTAAATTCGTAAATCTAAATTTGTAAATTAAATCCATCATAAACCAGCCATAATGGTTTTTAATTTTGATTTGACAAATGGATTCTGAAAATATGGATATATTATTAATATTATCTGTAGAAAAATACAGATTGATTATGATAAAAATGATAAATATCATATAACTGTCATCCCATTTGTGTCAAACCACGTAAGTTGATTGGGTATATTTCATATCATTAAATTCACTATAAACCAGCAAGATAAATCGTAAATTTCAAATCTAATTTGGAAATCTAAATTTATAAATTAAATCCATCATAAACCAGCCATTAGACTTACAGATTTGTTCAGAATTACAGCATAAAAATGAAACATTTGGTATCGAATTTTGAACAAGGTAATGATGAATGTATGGCTTGATTATGATACGAGTATTTGTGATTTTTATTTATTTTTTATTTTTTTCGTTTGCACTAGTCTCGGGATCTACTAGAGGGATTTTAATGCGATATTTACTATTAGATCTTTTCTCGGGAAAGTTTGAAGTGTATAAAACATTAATCTTTGAGAAAAGAAAGAGTCGACCACTGGCAATTTTAGTGGGGCTCGAAAAAACGGCCATGCGACCGCTTTCTTATGGGTTCCGCTGCGTAAACCGTGAAAGATACAACCATGTATGAAAAAATTATTAGGCATAAAAAAATATACAAATACTTTATTCAGTTCAAATATGTAATGCAGATAAAACATTTTCTTTGCACTACAGTATATAATTTGCATTTTAGGATCGAGGACTCGAACCGAAAAATTTTGGGGTTCGGTTACGGTTAACGGTTTATTACATAAATAAAAATTCGGTTTCGGTTTTTTGAAAATATAATATCGGTTTTCGTTTCAGTTAAACGAACAAATAAATTTCGTTTTCATTACGGTTTCGGTTTTTTTCGGTTTCGATTAAAATGAAAAATTAATTTAGTTTTTATTTACATAAAATCCATTTCGTACCTACTATTTCGTAATGTAATAACATTTTTATTCCTCGTTTTACTAACAACTAGTACTAGTAGGTATATTTGGCATGGCGGAATTCAAAATTCGAAAAGAATTTGTAAGGAATTTTAAGTAAATTAATAGTTAGGTACTTTATTTTTAAGGTGTGATCTAAGAATCGGTTCAAAATGTAACTAGATCATTAAAGTTCTTAAGTTTATTTTTGCAACATGAATTAAATACATTTCGTAAATTATTAAATCTTAATTTTATGTTTTAATAATAATTCTATTTTAATAGTAATATGTGAACTAAAAGCGTGATTGATTGAAAAAGGTCATAACAAATGAGTAAATAGGTCTGTTCGTTTCGCTACTTTGCGTCTACGGTTTACTGTCGCCGCCATACAAAGTATATGGGCGCGGCAATAAACCGTAGACGCAAGGTAGCGAAACGAACAAACTTATTATTTATTATAATTACAAAAAATAAATGAAAAATAGAGTAAAATAAAAAACTATTTTTTATGAATTCATACATACAGTGTGTTCAAAAAAATTCCTAACTCGGAGTAGGCTATAAACAGAGAAACGTGTGTCTGATCATTATTCAATTTAAAAGTCAAGTTGTCAAAATTGATTTTGAAATATAATTTTAAGTATAGAAAAGACGATAAAGAAGAATACAGTATATTGTCATTTGCCGTTTTCTAATTTGGTTCCATTTCTAAAATAAGATACAAGAAGAAAAGCTTTGATTTCTTTAAATAAATTTTTTGACAATATCTCATGTCTAATTAACATATAAATAATATTTTTTAAATTGACATACGTTCCTTTGTTCATCGCCTACCCCGAGTTAGGAATTTTTTTGAACACACTGTACATAAAATCACGCATTTCCCACTTAGTGGGTTAGCACAAACCCGAAAGAATTCGATGGCATGTAAAATATTTTTACGAAAAAGATGCGAGTTAATAAAAAATACCTATTTTTAAATTTACGGTTTCAGTACCGATATTATTTTGGTTCGGTTATGTTTTCGGTTACAGAATAAATTTATTTTTCGTATCGGTTTTCGTTTTCCATATATGAAGAAATAAATATAGGTTTCGGTTTTCGGTTACGGTTTCATAAAAAGTCATATATCGGTGCGGTTTTCGGTTACGGTTTCGTTACGGCTCGGATCCCTGTTTAGGATATTCGTCGTTTAGTAAAAGTGCATGTTTCCGGCGGACTAATGTCGTCTAAGGAGATCTTATGGGTATGGGACCTCAGTTAAACAAAGGTTTTGACGGTAAATTCAAAGTGTTCCCGGCCAAAGTTGTTCATAAAAGAAAGTAAAACAATTTATTAATACCTAATTTGTCTGTCAATCGCCAAGTTGACAATACTCGGAGCCGGTGCGCCGCCAACGTTAGTTTCAATCGCGAACAGTTTAGTTTTATATTTTTAATTCTATAAAACAGAATCTATTTGTCTTGTTTTCGTTGAATCCATCCCTGCATCTTCCTTACAATTTCCAGATTTCACCTCGTTCTCTCATTCAGTACGCACCGTGTACGTAATCGTTTTGTCTTCCTGTAGCTTGTGATGTCGTCGACGTCGTCCTGTTTTCAACGACATGATACAACCCAGTTGTTCACCCGCTCTTCAGCAGATAAACACTCGCACACCATGTTTTAATAACTGTATTATACAGCAAAACACGCCGCCTTTGTAAGACGCAACTAGGATGCTACTTAAGCAGTCATTTGTGTTTAGATAACGCGATTGATAAGAAAGAGGAAATTTTGTTTCGTGGAGATATACATAAGTACAGTATTATAGAGCACTGTGTACTTGTAATGTACCTACATAGTGAATAAAAATATGAAAGTTGATGCTGAAAGATCACAATTTTGTTTAATGATAATGAGATGTAGTAGATTCAAATAAAAGACCCGTCCCGTATAAGATCATCTAAAGTCCGTTTCCACGACTTGATCCCCACGTCATCAATAGTAAACATAAAGGTTCAAGTCGGCAGGGGTGGGAGGGAATTGATGTCGTCATATTGTTACCTTGGTTTTATTATAGGGATTTAATTTTCTAGTTTGATATAAGGTGGAGTATGACAGGACTTTGTTATGTTTGACATTTTTAATATTTTATTTGCAATAATTTTGTTTTTCACTAATATAACATATACCTACTGTGTGAATATTACTATTCATTAAAATTCGAAGTGACACTTACATATTTTGCAATTGAATAATTTTGATGTAATGTCAAAACTGGTAAAAACTGACACTATGTCCTATACTGTGTCAATTTCGTTATTCATGAAAATTCGAAGTATAAATAGTTATTTAGAAATAATAAACCAGTTGAATAAATACGATATTATTATAATGGATAAAATATACTATACCTCTTTTTATTCTCCAAAAGCAATATGTTGCAATAATTCTTGGACATCTTAATATAATATTAACGATATATCAAAACCGTTTGCACTTTGCAGGGTTAACTTTTCGAGAAAAGTTTAATAGTCACCACAGGAATTTTTTTCTTTGAGTTACAAGCAAAAACTCGTTTTCCGCTTATTTCAAAAATATCTTATTTATTATGGTAGTTAAAGAAAAATTGTTTTAATAAATTTTGAACCGTTTTTTAGGTAAAATAAAATGGCTTAATTAGATTTTTTGAAAACTTAATAAATTTCGAGATATAACACAAACGTATGATTTTTTAAATGGGAACATATGTTGAAAATAAAATTATCTTTTTGCTTATTTTACAAGCTTTTCAACGATATATAAAAAGTCTACATTCTTTTATTTTAAACATGAATAAAAGTTGATTTATTAATTTATTGGCGTGTAAATAATGAAAATTATTAAGAAACAAATGAAAAAAACCTATTACAGATCATCATTTTTTATTTCAAATGTAAATATGATGACAACTGACAATGATATTCATTGTATTAGGTAGCTAACTAATTTATTAGCTACTAGAAGTTCCTCTCAATTTTTTAGCAAATAAATAATCTAATAACTTGTTTGGACATTTAAATACGCAAAAAAATTATTGTTCGGTAAATAAAATTTATTAGCAAGTTGTAAGGAGATTGAAATACCGGCCCTAAACATTTTAATTGGCCGCAAGGTAAAACATTGCTAAAACTGGTCAACAAATAAAATACAACAATTGGCATAAGAAAATGAAAGGATATTTCGGTAGTATACACATAGTATTTTTGCAAAAGTAATGGGTTTAAGAAAGGCCAGTCACTACACATTCTAGGAATGGAGACTGAACAAGATTAAGTTATTTTATATCAATTTTAATCCTTCGGCTTTCTTAATTTCGTAAGATTATAGGAATTTGAATAAAGGATATGTTCTTTTCTTATAAACAAAACAAAGATTGTTGATGAACATACAATTTAGTTTAATGAGATACAAGTTTTCTGTCCTGCATAAATTAAAAAAAGGTTCGTTATTAACATTCCTGGAATCCTTTTGTTTCGTCATATTATCTGTTGAAAAATAAGACCATTGGATAAACGATAATCGAAAAATCGTACAATACTTACTGATTTAAGTAGTAAAGCCAAATCATTTTAAAATACATACTACATTATAAAGTTAAACCGAATTAAACGTTTTATGATGTGACGGTTGTGGATTTGATTCTATTGACCAGAAATATGTGAGTTGAGAATTATTCCACATCGCCCCGCCCACAAACTGTCCATATTTGCCATTCCCATTCCATTGGTGAGATAGATGGCGGATCTGTCATGAAAAAATATTATGTTTCTGGTCTGCCACACGTGACGCCATTATGCCATTTTCGCAGCAAGTCTTTAAAACTATGTACCTTGCAACAGACCTACAACCTACACAATACGTTGTATAGCTCTTGCCAAGATATACCGTTATTGTCCTGACATACTAATTGCGGTGTACCCCTTTCCCAGTTGGTAACTTAGTAATCCGAATGGTAAGGGTGGCTTACCGAAATTTTGCTTTTTGCAAGAAACATCTAAATTATCTATTTCACGAGAAAACAAAGGGTATTTGTAAGATATTAACCGTCTTTCGTTCTTACTGTAAATAAATGTAATTGATTGTATACTTGTATTATGAATGACTTTAATGTTAACCTTATTTTATTTAAGTACAACCCTGAGTTTCTTACCGTTATAATCTTTTTACAACTTTCCAGCTTGCAAGTGTAAAATTGACATAAACTCAGACCCTACCTAAAATTACAGGATTTTAACGAAAATAACCGATAATTCGGCTGTAAGAATTCCGACAATCCAGCAAATTTTAAGCAGAAATTCCGGAATTCGGTAAACAGGTCTTTCGCAATCCGTTCCACCTCTAGTTATTACTTCCAAAAATGTGAAATATATTTCCAAAACAAAAGTGTGAACTGCACCTTGTGAAACTAAATACTATACAAAAAATTTACTTTTACAGAATAACACCATGAAAATGTACATAGTTTATAAAACTAAATTTATTTATTAAATGCTATTAGTATCATCAGAATTAAAATTTAATATAATTTAGTTAGTATTTGTTTGTTTTATAAAATCAATTGAATTGTATGAACAGAAAATATTTATGGGTATCCAATAAATTTTATCCAATTTTTAAAACAAATAAATTAATTTTGAAATTATAATAAATTTACTGTGGCAATTTATATATTTATTTTCCGTAATTATGTTATTTGCTAAATTGTAGTAATTAATCAAAGTAGATATAGAAATCATATATGGTATTAATTTTTGATGTTATTGATAAACATTATCTATTTAATAATGGATATATACATAATTCATTCACATAGTAAATTAATTTTCAAGTAATTATTTCTATGTTTTTAGACGCTTTAAAAATATAACAATATCTGCATAATCTTTTATTAATATACCTACTACTTATCCATTTTATTTAAAAACGTGTTAAATATTTACAATACAAAACTCAGATTTTTAATAATACATACATGATACTGTAGTGTTTATGTATTTTACAAATTCTTGTGTAATTTAACACTAATACTGTACAATATACTATAATGTGGATCTATCTATCGTAATCCCTGAACAAAAACAAGTCATTCTACTGGTTGTATCCTCTTTTGACCAAAAGAATGGCTTGTTTCTGTTCAAGAGTACAATTCATTTTTTAAGGTTGGTGGCTATGAATTTCAAAAATTATCAAATGTCAAATCTCACTAAATAAACGAACACAAACTATTGTTAAGAATATTAATTTTATATAATTATGAACTTATATGTAGTAATAATAAGAAGAGAAAAAATAGAGTAGTAAAGTTATAAAGAAATAGAATATGTCGTGGATAGTTGATGTTACAAAAATAAGGTTACGTTGTTGAAAGTCAAATGTCACAATCATCACCCACTGACAAAATTCCTCAAATTTTGAAACTACGATTTTTACCTTCCGTCATACCTTTAGCTAAGGAAGGTATTGTTTTTGGTCAAAAAATTCGATGGTGAGTTTTTAAGGAATAAGCACGTTTTAGAATCCCTAGAATTCGATTTTACTATTTTTGCAAAGATGTCTGTATGCCTGAGTATATACATATATATATATATATATATATATATATATATATATATATATATATATACAGGGTGTTAATTAAAAAGCGGGCCATTGGCGTTTAACATGGGAAATCAGTTTTTCCTTGCGCAAAAGTTCCCAATTAATTTTAGACAAAAGTGTTTCAAATAAAAGTTGTAGATAATAAAATTATACACCAGCGTCACAAAACAGATTTTATTTTGCATGTTTAGTAACCTGTAAAATCCGAATTGAAATTCTATAAATATTGCTCATTTGTAGTGATAGCCATGGAATTTAAACAAAATTACAAAGAAATGCATATCATTTGAACTGTCAGAAATTAGATTTTCAAATAAAAATTACTGATAATTATATTCTATCCTAAGTCCTTCAAACTATTTTGTTTTTATAATCTACATCTAAATTATTGCTTAGATTTTATTTATTATTTTCTAATCTGCAAAATCGAAATTCTGACAATTTAAACGATATGCATTTCTTTGTAATTTTGTTTAAATTTCATGGCTATCACTACGAATGAGTAATATTTATAAAATTTCAAATTGGATTTTACAGGTTCCTAAACATGCAAAATAATATCTGTTCGGTGATGCTGGTGTAGAATTTAATTTTCTACAACATTTATTTGAAATATTTTTGTTTAAAATTAAATGGGAAGTTTTGCGCAAGGAAAAACTGATTTCCCATGTTAAACGCCTATGGCCCGCTTTTTAATTAACACCCTGTATATATATATATATATATATATATATATATATATATATATATATATATATATATATATATATATGTATGTGACGATTTTTTCTCCTGTCGATAACTCCAACACTGCAAATCTAAAAATTATAATTCTTTCGTATTTCTCTTTGTTACATCCATATGAACAGCTGATTAGATTTTGGTTATACCTATTTGGTCAACCAAAGTTTTTCTTAACTATTTCACTCATAAATTTATAAGCCAATCCAAATTCAGGGTTCTACCTACTTACCAAGTTTCATTTCGACAAAACACATTTTATCGCACCCTTTAAGCCAATAAAATGTCGTATTTGCAAGTAAGTTAGTTTTAATAAGCGAAACATTTTTGACGTTTGAGAAACATATTGTTTACATGCCTGTCAAAGTGTGTATATTTTCAGTGTTATCAATTTTTATTAAAAACGAGTCGTTTCGGACAGGAATCTATTTAAAACGTTGAAAAAGCAAACTTAAATATAACATCTCAAAATACAATAAAAATTAGATTTTTGTCGAGAAAAAAATTCATAGATAATTACCTGATTTTTATTTTGGAAATAGTCATCCGAATACCATTAGTGGTTAAATTTTATCCTGGAAAAAATTTCCGATTGCTTTACTCGAGCCCGTTGCCAATTTATCTCGTGACATTGATCAAAAATCACTCGTTTGACAACAGAATGTAACTTATTAGTTGTGTTTGTTATAGTTGTATTAGTTTCATTGTAAATAAAAGTTTAGTTTTTAAATAACAAGTATTTGTTCATGTCCGTAGTATTCATCAGTGTAAAGTTAAAGTGTATGCGTGTTTCTTCCTTAACACCAGCCATAAGAGTCAGTGTATCATCGTTGGACTAAGCAGTAATCATCAATCATCAGTAAGACAACAGAAGAATTAGTAAGCTGGAATCATCAGTATTAGTATCACCATCTAGATCCGCACCCCCCTCGTGTTACATTATCGATTTTGGATTTCACCAAACAAAGCAATGCCCAGCTAGGAATTACCTACGTAGGTATCGAAATATTAGTAATTTTTGTGATATTATATTTACACACTTAATAAATGAATAATTTTTATAATTTGACATTTATCAATTGTATTTGTCAACATTGACATTAGAAATTATGTGGAGATATTAATATTACGTTAAGGTAGGTATACAAAATTAAATTTTAAATGAAATATCTTTTACGATAAATAAAATTCTAAAATTTGTGTTACAGAAGTGGAAATTATAAATGAAACGAAGATGAAAATGAACAAGAAGAAAATATAAATAGAAAAAACGTGAATGTAATGTTCCAAAATATGAAATAAAGAATAACAACGATATACATATTTATATGAATTTACAAATTAATTTTATTTCATATATAAATAATACAAAATGCTGTCTTCTAATCTGCAGTAAATCTTTTTCAAACCATTTTTTATCACAGAATTTAAAATATTTTTTTTGTTCTTTCTTTTCTATCTTGTGCACATCTTTATATTCCTTCGTTATAACTATCAAAATATTTAATAAACTTGCACAATATTCATTTAAAATTGTCAGCTGTCAGATGTTAGAAAATGCTTAGCAATTTGGGCACATGGGCGCCCATGCAATGTTGTTCAGGGGGGGGGGGGGTAAAGTCAAGAATACAAAAATATAATATACTTAACTTGAAATTTGGGAACTGTCACGATGAATAATTCATGAGGAAAAGTAGGCCTTAGGTTCCATTTTTTAAATGATATAATATATTTATTATATAACTTTATTGGACGTTTCGGACTTAATATTTGTCCATCATCAGCATATAAATTACAATAGTGCAGTGTTTTACATGTTAAAAATTGAAGATAAAATATTTACATTATTTAAATGCCGTCCACATTTTATCAAGTTTCTTTTACATTTCTTGATAAAGTGTGGACGGCATTTAAATAATGTAAATATTGTATCTTCAATTTTTAACATGTAAAACACTACACTATTGTAAGTTATATGCTGATGATGGACAAATATTAAGTCCGAAACGTCCAATAAATTTATATAATAAATATATTATATCATTTAAAAAATGGAACCTAAGGCCTACTTTTCCTCATGAATTAAAAATATAATATACTAAAAATAAGTATATTCTTAAAAATATAAAACAACATAAATAAAAAAAAATTACAGTACAGTAATAGTACATTACTAACCGAGGTGGCAAGTGTTTCATTACTGTTGAGGGCGAAGATAGCTGACCAAGGCGCGAAGGTTAACAATAACTAACTTCCCAACTTTTTAAAAGTTAGAAATCGTTATATTACCAACCGATTGTGAATAAACAACATTACCTACTTATTCTTTTCCCGAAAATGCAAATTTTAAATTCCTTGCATCTTTGGCAAATTCATTTAAAACTTCGTGTATATATTTTTATTTATTTTCGCTTATGTCATCGCGATGGAGGCTCATCATACATAAACCGTCTAGCCGATCTTCGCTATTAGTAGGTCTAAATCCATGTTTTCACTATTCTTAGAGTGCTAAAAGATCTTTCCACAGTGCATGTAGTTGGAGGATGACAAATTAAAATATCTAAAGATTTGGAGATTGCTGGGTAAAATGTACAATATTGTAAAAGTTCTATTACAGGAGTTTCTTTAGTAATAACCATTTTTTTATTTGAAACCCAATATTCGTGCCATGCTAAAGCTTCTTCTAAAAAATTGTCAATTTTATAATATGAATGAATCTCTTGAGCTAGTTTAATAAAATTATTATTATAGTTTATTTGTTTTAAATTAATCGGATGCAAATTATAGATCAAAAAGGCAACATTATTATCTTTCGAAAACCGAGAATTTAAAGAACTAATTAAGGAATCTAAGTAATTTATAAAAATTGCTTTTTTAGTATATTCTCGCACAGAATTAGCTTCGTAGTTTGCACGGTGAATTTGTCTTCCACCCTAGCGACTCTTGGCATTTTTAATTCAAGATCAAAATTTTGTGCAATTTCTTCAGCGCTATTAAATATTTCAGTAAAAATTATTTCTAAATCAAAGTGCCTATGTATATTAAATATATCCAATAAGTGATTAATATGTTTCTGTACAGCTAGCATATCAACAGAAATACTTTGCAAAATATTTGTTACGGGTTGCAGAAGTGCCGAATATTTAGAAATTATTTTAAGGGAAACAATAAAATAGCTCTCAGCAGTAGCACTTGATAGTTGTTGTGCTCGTAATCTAGTAGCACGATTAACTTCAGAACTAGTCGGCAGAGAATCAAGGACTTTTTTGATTTCTACCGAAATTTTCCGAAAATAATCTAATACTCTTGTATTTTGAAGACCATCTTGTTTCACTCAATAAAGGAACATTAGGAATTAAATTTCATCGCAAAGTACTTTCTCTAAAAAACTTAATAACTTTTTAAATTTAAATTAAAAATGGTAGCTTTGCATTTTAAAATTCTTAAAATAAGAGAGAAGCCGGGGGGGGGGCAAGTGCCTCCTCTTGCCCCCCCCCCCCTATGGGCGCCCATCTTTGGGCATCGGAAAACAGATACCTAGCTAAGTAAATCCTAAATCAATATAGGCAATGCTTAGCGATTGGTGAAAACGAAATTTTGCTAGGTAATGCCTATGTGGTGCACATCGAGTACATAGGCTTAGTGATGCACGACGAGGCGAGAGTACTCTCGCATCTCGTCTCGTCTCGCTGTATTATACGAGACGAGAACGAGAGCGATATTGCAGTTTCAAATTCGAGACGAGATCAATATAACAACTGCGAGAAGCGAGAAATCTCGCGAGATTCTCGCGAGAGTCTCACAATAAGAAGTATTTGTAACTTTATAGCTTTGTTTCATAAATTCAATGAAAAATGCACCGTACAAGGAGTGGAGTCAACACTAATTCGTGCATAGAATTCGTAAATGTGAAAAATTATATGAATTCACTATATTTTTTGAATCGATTTCAATTGGTATCGGTCCCGGACCGAGGAAATGCAAAATAAAGACAAAATCGGTTTTTATCAAAAAGAACTAGTTTTCTCTAATATTGTAGCCTTTAATTCACTCCAGTTAAAACTATGCTTAATAAATTTTTCCCGCTTCTGAAAAGTAAAGGATGTTATATTAAGCGTCGATGGGAGTCAATGCGGAGAGAAGCGGAGTGACTGATCGCCTGCGAGTTACCAGTGTAGAGGTTTTTTATGATTAAATCTTACTTAAGTAATGGCATATATTTAATGATGAAGTGTAGGTACTTTCAGTTACAAAAATATTTTTTTAATATTTAATAGGTTTTATGGATGACAGAATGTATTAGCAGAAGTTCGTATTGAAATAGTTTAGACATCCCAATTTGGTGATAAATTGCATATTTTTGAGGTAAATTAAATTATTTACTAAATTATCACATTTTCTCATGATTATGTTCGTATTGAAATAATTTGGTGACCAGAATTTAGTGTTTCGTCTTTATTAACTTGTCTCTTGTAGTTAAATTGTTACGTAAATTTGTAGTGCGCAAGCGCTTATTTTTATAGCGAGACTCTCGCGACACTCTCGTGCGAGAACGAGACGAGACCCAAATATTTTTGTGCGAGAACGAGAGCGAGATCGATATTTTATACTTCTCGTCTTGTCTCGTCTCGCGTGCATACATAGGCTTTACCTAAATTTTAGGAACCCGTGGTGAAATCGGCCATAATTCAATTTGCTATGTACGTTTGACAGCTTTCCTAACCCTGCACACAGATAGCGTTCGCTCTCCCCTAACTGCGCAGCGAAAGAGTTAAAATAAAACCAACTTTTTGACCGGAGGTCGTAAAAGTAGCCTTTAATCTAGAAAGTAGTGCAAACAACAAAAGTTTAGTAACTCAGCACATGTAGTTCACCCAGGCATCCCGCTTTCAGACAGAAAAATTGGTGCGTTTTTACAGGGCAGCTGAAAGACAGTGCACTCATCGTATATTCTACCTCGTGCTTCGTGCTTATTTTAAATAAGAAGATTCCAGGTTCGAAGTCACTACCTCACATTCAATAATCTAGAGCGCTATGCATTGCTCCACCAATATCCGTTTTATTTATTTATATTTACCCTTGTGGAAATAATTCGAACATTTCCCCACCGCATTTCAACTGTCGTTCTCTCCCAACTTGACCATTTCCTAGCTACGCGATTCATTTGTTAATTTGAGAGATGCACTCTAGTGCGAAACAATACGAGTAGAACACAGGCGCGATTACCAGTCAGTGGCGTAGTGTGGTGAAACTAGAGAAGGGGGCACAGACATGTGGTCTGACTCGTGGCGAATAAGCACGTTGTGGCTTTTGTTTTACTTCAGGCACCGCACTTTGATTCTCGTGTTTATTGTACTGAAATTAGAGGATGTGGTATTTGTCATAATTAGCATTGTTTTCAAGAAAACATATTCATAATTTGTGAGTATATTTTTAGAATTAATTAATGTAACTTAACCACAAATTCTAGGGTCATTTTAAAACAAAGGTTTAATAACCATGCTCGGTCTCGTCTCCTACAGGACTTCAGGAGCAGTAGTGTATCTAACGGGCCCGCAGGGCCCGCATTGCGGGCGAGCCTCCGGCTCTAGAGAGGCTCCAATTTACATGATTTATAATTTTATTACTACTGCGAAATTTAGAATTTAATCATTTTTTTGTAGCAACATACAAATTTATTTAGTCGTTTATTTTTTTGAATGCCAATTTCCAAAAATAATATTGGCTAAGGGGCCCCTTATCCGCTATGTCAAATCAAGCTGTTTATTTTCCATCACATTTCGGCCGGTAGAATTTCGATTTCTTGGTAAATATTTTTCTGCAACTGATCCAAAGTTTTCCTTTACAATAACCCCATAAAAAGGAGTTTGGGGCTGTCAAATCAAGACACCTGGTGGCCAATGTGTATTACCAAAACGTGGGATTAAATAACGATAAGAGAATGATTTTCACAAAATTTCTATTATTTAGACTGTATGGTACTCACTTCTATTTTGTAAAGAAATTGTTAAGTCTTGGCAACGTTGCTATAAATTTTAACCAATAGAAACAAATGTAAAGCCTGTCATTTTCATATTTTATTCAGTGTTCGCAATTATTATTGATTATTTGCAATAACAACGTTGCTAAGAAATAACAACTTTCTTACAAAATATAGCTGATTGATCCATCTTGCTAATACCATATTTTGTCGCATTCAAGTTCTTTCATTTGGGATACCAAAAATGTATGAATCAATACAAAAAAAATACGAGTCAATTACATTTTCATAGTAAATGCCACAACATACAATGACTTTGGTGGGATGTAAAAGTGCCTAATTTTGAATTTTCAGGCCTCCAATATTGGTTATTTTGCTTCTTAACATATCAGACGAAGGTGAGTCTAGTCACAATTTCCACAAGTTCTTGTGGTATGTTATGTAGTTCCTCATGATAAACGCTACAATTAAAAACGGGCCTCAAAAAATTTTGCGGGCGGGCCCCCAAACTCTTAGTTACGCCACTGTTCAGGAGTACCAACCTCTTGAATGCGATCCTAGAGGTGTATATTTTGCTTTCTAATTTTTAAATGTTATCGATAAAATTATGAAATATGGCATATTTATATTTATATGAACTTTTTTCCAGGTATTTCGCAACACTCTCTGACTGGTTACTAAAGAATGACGGGGTAAAACAGTAGAAACTTTTTATTCAGGGATTTTATGATGGATTTAATCTATAAATTTAGATTTATGAATTTAGTCTTATAATTTGGATTTAGTGCACGAGTTCATGATGAATTTAGATTTATGAATTAATCTAATCAAATAAATGTTAATCTTGAATGATTTGGTTTTATTGTCTTGCAATACTATATAATTCTACATTGAAAATCAATTCAATACTTAATTTAGATTGAAGATGCATTATGAATTACATTTATTATATAAATTATCTATTTTTTGACGTAATTTTGATACTGTCAAGAACTGTCACATCATTTTGTTTATTTAGTTACTTTTGTTGCTACGAATTTGAAAGAAAACTGTATTCTGATTGGTGTAATTTAAAAAAATTAAAATACAATTTCATTTACAAAAATTTGTAAATCTAAATTACAAATCTAAATGCATCATGAACCCAGTAAATGCATTTATGAACATTTTATATTTCCAAATTTACATGTATAAATTTAAATTTATAAATTAAATCCATCATAAACAAGCTTTAGTATTTTATTAATTGGGTTCTATATATCAATTTTTTATGTTAAGACGAGCATGTATGCGACTATTAAGTAATAAGCTAAATGAATTTTTAAATTTCAGAATTTGGCATGAATATGAAAGTTTTTGTCGATTTGTAACACGAGGGAGGTCTCCTCAGCTGATGATGTATACTACTACTTCTTACTCCTGCGTGCTCCTGCTTACTGGCGATTACTCCGACGATGATATACTGACTCTTACAAACTGGTGATAAGGAAGAGCACACATACTTTACACTTTAACTTTACACTGATGAACGCGTACATTACGATTTACGGCAGGAAACTTACGAACATGGACACTACTTGTTGATTTACTAACTAACTTTACTTTATTTACATTTAAACTAATACAACTAAGCCATTACTAATAAGTTACACCCAGCGGGCGGGCGTCGCCCCAAAACTAAAAGACACTACATGTCCAAAAACAAGACACGTCTGCCCGACGCGACAAACTAATTTCGACTCTTACATCTTTACCCCACGACTATCTATTCTGGACTATCTAAAACAAAACGCTATCTTCAGGACAGGATGATCTTAGGGGTACGGTGTGCATAGGGCATTCAAAGTCACGCACGTATACATAATAATTTCCAGACTTAATTATCAACAAATAAATGTCGTGACTATCATAATACGAAAATAATTTCTAAACTGAATTTTGACATTTATAACTTAAACAGATAAACAGAGTTCAAATATGATTATCGAAACTATAATTTAGAAGAGTTTATAAAAAGTTATTTATCTGGTATTGCGCTTACCCCCGTCTTATTACAGATTTTATATCTCAACGAGATTATCCCCAAAATATTTTCATGAAAATTTGTATTGTTTTCAACACAAGAAATTGATTAAATTGGCAAAAGGACTCCAGGTCTGCATTATATGTGTAGGAAGAAGGAGACCCAGAATGTTAAAAAATTATTTTATTTAAGTGGCTATCGATTTCGGACTAACTCTGGATACATCATCAAGCCGACGAGTCAGGAGAATTAAAATATTTAATTTTGGAATAAATCAATTTCAAATTCACAGTTTCAACAATGGATTTATTCCAAAATTAAATATTTTAACTCTCTTGATTCGTCGACCTGGTGCTGGATAGGGATTCACCAAGCCAAGCTACTTGGCTTGAAACTTCAAGTTTTTTTTAATGTTAGGCTTGGCTTGAGCTTGATAAAAACAAAGCGTGGCTTGAAAATTTCAAGCTTTAAATATTTTAGTCTAGGCTTGATTTTCAAGCTTTATCAAGCTTTTTCAAGCTTTATAAATGCTCATGCTCACAGTAGGTATATGGGTCTGAAAACCAGTAGTAGCTGTTCGGTATCAAGATTTTAATATAAATATTCGATGTGAATTAAATTAAGTATATCGATAAATCCGATTTATCGATGTATTGGAATATTAATAATCAATATATCGATATGTTATGTCGATATTTCATTGTATCGTAACTACGTATAAATCACGTTTTGTTTTATTTAAATTTATTGTGGTACAATTGAAAAATATCTTCACTTGCGTTAAAACAAAACGATAAAATATTTTTTTTTTTGAAACTTTTGTTTTATTTTTGAGAGTAAACAATCAACATAAATTTATTATCTTTTAATCAATATTTACCCTTGAATTTTTATGTTTTTTTTATTATTTTTGTTGACAGCATTCATTCAAGTAGTTAATTGCTTTAGTTAGACTTTATTGTATTTTAATAACTAAATTGGATAGGACTTAAGTAGATAATGCTAATTTTATTCGAAATGACCTTCCCAAAAAACTATATAGTTCTTATTCACCCTGTATAAATAAAAAAACTAAAGACTCCAAACACGCAAGAACAGTGTTCAAATAAATACATAATTATTTTTGAATGTACAATGGAATGAAACTGACCTGAGACTGACCTTTTATACCTACTTCAAATTCATCTGGAAATCAAAAAACCTTACAGGCGGAAATTTCCCCGAAATTTAGTTTGTTCGTGACATAAATACTTTTCGAGTACGGAATGATATAAGTTAAATACATAAATATAATTACAGTAATTATGTCCAAATTCAAATGCACAAAAGTAAATACTCTCAATGATACGGATATGTCGTCATTACCGAAATTTGTGAATAAAATCAAATTAAAAACCCCCAGAACTAGATAATAAGCCGTGATTATATATTTATTTCCTTATTTATTAATTCATATTTATGGAAACAATGAAAACTTGAATCAAGGTAATATTTAAAAGAGAATGCTTTCTTTGTCGGTACATTGTTATTGTCTTTTATACCTGTCACAGACAAGATCGGTTTATTAGGGATACATTAGGGGTTGAGCTAACAATAGCATTGAAATCTTTGTATTTAAACATACATATATCCCAAACAGAAATTGTCTCGTCTTTATGATTCGGAAATACTAGAATAACAAAACATTTTATAAAATGCAACTTTAAAATGCAATAATTATCATCATACGTAGTCTGTCACTCAATTTATCTAGCGGTGTTGAATATATTATTATTTCTTATAATTTTTATTCTGCAGCAAAAATATCTATTTGTAGCATTCCAATAAATACGAGTAATAAATATTATGTGTTGAAGTTTGACGCTTTGTATTTAAAATCAAGTTAATTAAAATTTAAATTAATATTGATTAGGTTTATGTGAAATGTAATCAGAAAAATTTAATAATTTTTACCTATCGCTAAGAGAGGTATTGGATTCATGCTAAAAATCGCATATCCAGATTTTAGTGAATAAGCACGCTTTAAGATCCCTAGAATCCGATTATAATATTTTTACGATGATGTCCGTATGTGTGTGTGTGGATGTGTGTGTGTGTGTGTGTGTGTGTGTGTGTGAGAGGATGTGTGTGGATGTGTGTGTGGATGTATGTGTGGATGTTGGATTCACGATTTCTCAAATACTATAAGACTTAAGACATTTTTAACTACGGATTCCTCAATTTAACAATAATGGGAAGAGTTGATTAAGTTTTGGTAACAATTGAAAAACCGAAAGTAGTAGTTACAAGAAAAAAATCATCTATGTATTATTTATCGAAAATATATGTAAATACTTATATTAAAGAACGTTAAATTCTTTATTCGATAAATATAAATTCATTATTATACCTTCTATAGATTTAGAGATAAAGAAATGCATAAAAAATAATTTGATGTAAAAATTCTCAGATCAAACTACTTCAAGGCAAAAAATTCAAATGTTTGTAATTCACACATAAAAATAAATAAAAACTCAACAACGCAAAAGAATATACCTAAAAAAGAATATAAAAGGAATTTGCGAAAAAATGATGAATAAAAGAAAAAGAAAAGGAAAGTAGAAAAAAAATTCAGGATATTGAATAAAAAGAAAATATATGTATTGTACATAATTTATATTAAAATAATTATTTTGTAGTGAGACATGAAAGCATATATTTGTATATTTAAAAATATTTTTCGTTTTATGCGTACAACCAGGTAAAATATCTGGCGAGAGGTTATGTGCTGGCCACATCAGATTTTTTTTATTTGAAAATCGAACCTAATTTCTTATAGCATTGAACTTATAATTAATTCTAGTTACTTAAAGTATTTAATTAATTTTTATCAAAAACGTTTAACTTGACACTAATAAATATTTAAAACAAAATTAAATAGTTCTATATGTAATGATTGACATTTGCAATAAATTTTGTATTATCATTTTTCATCATACATTTTATATTAATGTAGGTAAAGGATGATAAAATTATATTATCATTTATCATTATGTATTTAAAAACTTTTTCATCATTTTATAAATTTATTTTGTATTTTGTACGCGAACTACAATATGTAACTAGTTGCTTCAGATTGAGAAAATAAGTGGTCTTTGCATAGTAAGAATGACGAAGGGAATTTGCAAACTTTTGAAGCTTACTAGACTGGCAGGTAATGAAAGCTGGTGCACTTGGGAACTCCAATTCTTAGAAGTTCGCAAAAATGTGCCGATGCGATGAGAAAGTACGTTACCACCATAAAATTACGGTTTTGGCAGGCTCGTCAACATTTCTTAAGAAAAGCCTAAAAAAGCTTTTTTTCAACCAAGCTACTTGACAGTCGAAGGCTTGGGTTGAAAATTCAAGCTTTTTTAAATGTTAAGCTGCATTCAGAGCTACAAAATTACAATTAGCACTTACAATTAATACAAGCACTTTGACTTATGGCAAACAACGTTAGCGTTCACAGCGACAAAATTAAGACCGTTAAGTGTAATTGATAAGTGGTAAGTATACAAACCCCAAACTTTTCACTTACAATTAGTGCGACAGATATATCATCTTATCTCTTTCTGTCAGAAACGTCAAACGGCATAGCGCATAGAATCTGTTTACAACCTTTAAACAGAAATTATGATGCAGGATATTGTAATAAATAAGAATGTAGAAAGGCGTAGAATCACACCTATGTACTTGACTTGTCACTTTTTACAGAATGTCTTTTATTTCTAACCCTATTTTTATCACAATAGAAAATATTATGATCCGAAATATTTATATCCGTCAATTATAGTGTTCAAGTATAGTGTTCAAATAACAAATACTACTCTATTTACAATTCTTTAATAAAAATCTTTTTTTTATTTATATAGATTGCTTTATCGATTTTTTAATAGATGTCACTTTCACTAAGTGCTAATGGACCTTTTAATTTAACGGCCATCTCTTTCTATCGCTGCAAATAGTAAGAAAATGGCGCGAACAACAGCCATTTGGGCTGTCAAACGAAACGTCAAAAATATTGCAGTCAGTAAAATACCTGTACTCTCAGTGAAAATTTGTATCGTTAGACATTTTAACTTCAATAAAAGCTTTTGTAAGTTATTTTGATAAGATTTTTTAAAGGTATCTGAGATATTCTTATATTTTAGGTCTAAATTTTTTAGAAACAAACGCCATAGATCTCAGTTGTTCTTACTATGCGCAGATCCCCATTGCGCATATCTTCTCACCCCTATTTTGTAAAGAAGTTGCTATAAATTTGAACCAATAGAAACAAATGTAAAGCCTGTCATTTTCATGTTTTAATCAGTATTTGCAATTATTATTGGTTATTTACAATAACAACGTTGCTAAGAAATAACAACTTACAAAATAGGACTGTTCTATCTCTTTAAATTGAAAAGGTTCATTCTAAACGCTATTTCAGATTTAAAGCCGGTAGTTTTAAGACGCTCCAACCGATTACTATTTGTAATTACTAATTGTAATTTATAATTCAGTAGCTCTGAACACAGCTTTAGGCTTGGTTTGGCTTGGGCTTGATGGAACAGAAGTTTGGCTTCGCTTGAAAAGTCAAGCTTTTTTGAACGGAAGACTTGGCTTGATTTTTCAAGCTTTTTTAAACCAAGCCAAGCTTCAAGCCAAACCCGTGAATTTCTAATACTGGATCCACAGTTGGTTCGAAATCGATAGCCACTTAAACAAATTATTTTTTTAACATTCTGCATCTTCTTACTTCTACCTTCTACCTAAACATAAGAAATTCATTGGTGAATGGTGAAGTCATTTACATTGCACTCGCTATCTTCTGTCCATTTGAGTGTATAATGAAAATAAAACTTCAAGACCGATAAATATAAAATTATATTTCATATTACAATATTTAAATGTTTTATTTGTTGCACCGTTCTCGCTACCATAGTAGTTTAAATTAAAAATAAACTATAACCTCACGTAACCGCGTGTACTAAAATTTTATTATGCACTTTATACACACATAATTAAATCTTTAACACAAAAAACTACCCCGATCCCGATTAACATGGTTTATGTGTAAATGAAATGCAAAATATATTATCAGAACAAAACAAATCATTTTAATTTAATTAGCAGTTTAATCTCACAGGTTTTTAAAATTAATTAAGTTAAGTTGTAATCCCTGCTGGTATTAACGTTTAAAATGAATTCTCCTGCATCGGAATACAGAGGGAGCTGTTAGCTGTTTAGCTAACAATGAGCACCGAACATTCACGACGGCTCAGCCAGAGATATTCACTTCCAATCGTAAAACTCCCTACGAAACAAGAGAATAATATAAGATAAATCCCTAAATGAATTACAAATATTTCATATAAAGAGTCTACCAACTAAGATTAATGCAAACAAGAAAACAATGACAATTCTGTTTCTGTTTAAATTTATTTAGTTATATGTAGAAGGTAAAAATAGTATAGTATCAAAATAGTTTGACAAATACGTCAAAGTATTTTGAGTATAATAGATAAAAATATTAACAAAAAAATATTCTGTTACTATTATTATTTTCTACGAAACAAAATTTAAGTGTTGATTTCACATAAAAATAAAATAAATAAATATATCTTGCATATTACCCATTGTTGGGTGAGCCAATCTGCTTTGTACACAGATTTCAGTACTGATGATGATATATTTGTACCATGCGGACGTTTACCAGGCGTCACCTCATTGCTAGCGTGTAGAGTGCATCACAGGGGTCATTTTTGTGCCATTTAAAATTCCAAAGATTTATTTTTGGTGTCGGTCAATATCGAACCCGGTTCCCAAGATTCACGACCAGACAGATAGGCACGCGGTCATAAAAATGTCAAGAGTCATACCGTAGATAAGCACGGATTAGGGTCCCCACAACACGATGATGTTTGTGTGACGATTTTTTCGTCCACGATAACTCACATCAAACTTCCAAAAATTTCTATTTTCCGTTTAAGCTTTCTGCATTCATATAAAGAGTTTATCAGATTTTGGGTAAAATTGAACCACCGGAAGTAGTACTTTACTTGAAGTCCATAACATTTTTATCTCTAGCGAAGAGAGGTATTTGATTCATGCTAAAAATCGCATATTCAGATTTTAGTGAATAAGCACGTTTTAAGGTCCCTACAATCCGATTATAACATTTTTACGATGATGTCCGCATGTGTGTGTGGATGTGTGTGTGTGCGGATGTGTGGATGTTGGATCCACGATTTCTCAAATACTATAAGACTTATGACATTTTTAACTACGGATTCCTCAATTTAACAATAATGGGAAGAGTTGATTAAGTTTTGGTAACAATTGGACAACCGGAAGTAGTAGTTACAAGAAAAAAATCATCTAAACATTATTTTTCGAAAATTTATGTAAATACTTATATTAAAGAACGTTAAATTCTTTATTCGATAAATATAAATTCATTATTATATCTTCTATAGATTTAGAGATAAAGAAATGCATATAAAATAATTTGATGTAAAAATTCTCAGATCAAACTACTTCAAGGCAAGAAATTCAAATGTTTGTAATTGACACATAAATGTCACTGTCAAAAATATTTGTATGCCACTGTCAGAAATATTTGCGAAAAAATGACGAATATAAAGAAAAAGAAAAGGAAAGTAGAAAAAGAAAATTTCAGGATATTGAATATAAAGAAAATGTATGTATTGTACATAATTTATATTAAAATATCCCATAGATTTTGCAAATATATGTGAAAATTATTTTGTAGTGAGAGATGAATATATGTATTTGTATTTAAAAATATTTTTCGTTTTATTCGCACAACCAGGTAAAATATCTGGCGAGCGGTAATGTGCTGGCCACATCATATTTTTTAATGAAAAATTACATTAAAATATGATCCAAAACTTATCTATTTTAGTATTTAAGTTTTCTATATGTTGGGAAACAACATATGAGATTTTATCTAAAATTGATAAACCGGAAGTTACACTTTACTTGAAGCTCTGAACAGATTTTCGTTCAAAATGTATTATATGTTCCAAAACTTTTGAAATTTGGTATTTAAGACTTTTATATAAAAAGAAACAACATATTAGATTTTGGCTGAAATTGATAAACCGGAAATGATACTTTACTTGAAGCTCTTAACAGATTTTCGTGAAAAATATATTATGATAAATTCCAAAACTTTACAAATCTGGTATTTAAGACTTTTAAATCAACGGAAATAATATATTAGATTTTGGCTAACATTAATATACCGGAAGTGATACTTTACTTGAAGCTCTAAACAAATTTTCGTGAAAAATATATTGATATATTCCAAAACTTTACATAATAGTGCTTTACTTAAAGCTGTAAACAGATTTTCTAGAAAAAAATATATTAAAATATGATCCAAAACTTCTCAAATATGGGATTTAAAACTCGTATATAATTTGAAACAACATCAACTAGAAATGACACTTTACTTAAAACTCATTGCAATTTTAAACATGGAGTTGGCGGGAGGTCATGTGCTGGCCACATCAGATTTTTTTACCTTTCGTCACCTTTAGGTAAGGAAGGTATTGTCTGGTCAAAAAATTCGGTGGTGAGTTTTTGATGGATAAGCACGTTTAAGGGTCCCAAGAATACGATTTTATTATTTTTACGATGATGTCTGTATGAGTGTGTGTGTGTGTGTGTGTGTGTGTGTGTGTGTGTGTTTGTAGGTGTGTATGTGTGTCTGTGTTTGACAAAATTTTCTAATGCGATAACTCTAATACTACAATTCCAAAAAATAATAATTCTTTCGCATTCCTCTTCGTTACATCCATATGAAGAGCTGATTAGATTTTAGTTATAATTGGTCAACCGGAAGTACCCTCATTTGAAGATTTTAACAGTTTTACTTGAAAAAACGATGTTAAGTATCATTTTTTCACATTTAATGTTATTATAAATATTGAAGAATATTTTATTCTCTATACGATTTGAATGAATTATTTACTTCGTATTAAATGGATATAGAGTTAA
Organism: Harpalus rubripes; assembly: GCA_963082715.1. Classification (NCBI taxonomy): domain Eukaryota; kingdom Metazoa; phylum Arthropoda; class Insecta; order Coleoptera; family Carabidae; genus Harpalus; species Harpalus rubripes. The sequence continues at coordinate 56,706,684 of OY720452.1, forward strand.
AATATTATAAAGAAATTAAATATCATATATTAGCCAACTATGCTATAACAGCTGCTATATTAAGAAAATTCTGATTGAAAGGTGTCAGTGTCAAGTGCAGTTGACAGTATGTTTGTGTTATAATTTTACTGGAAATATAGTATATTTTGCTAGAAACTTTCTGTATGGAATTTGTATAAAATACATACAACTGCCTTAAGGTAATGTACAAGAAATAGAATCTTTTGCAAGGAACTTTCTGTATGACATTTATACAGAATACATAGAACTGAGGCAGGCACCGGACAGCTAAATGAATGTGCCAAAACACTATCATAGTTCCAGGTAGCAAACTGTAGAGGCGCGACAGTTTATTTTAAGAAAATGGATTCGGTCACCTATGTGTTTAAAACATTTTGCCATATTTTGAATTGTAAAGTCACTTAAGTCATCACACATGTCATTGAACATACGCTTTAACATCTTTAATTATTTGGTAATTTAATTTATAATAGTTTATAGTTTTAGTTATAGTGCCAGTAGTGATTTATTTCGTGATTTCTCCAGTATTAAAGTGTATTAACTATGTTTATATATGGAATTGAAATTCGATGAGCTGATGAACATTCGTTGTGCTATTTGATATAAAGTGCATTGCAAAGAAGCAAATAGACGTTTACTTTTACATTTAATGAAATATCCAATATCCTTTTATCTTACATAAAAACAAATAATAGAAGTGTATGTTTATCTGACAAGTAATTTTAAATTTATTTAGAAATGAATTTATAATTTGGTTTGTTCGTTCCGTTACCCTGCGTCTACCGCAAACCGCGGCGGTGAAATTTGCTGTTCTTTTCGATTCGCGGTTCACTGTAAAGTCACTAGATTCTGTTCGTTCCGTTTTTTTAGTAACTTGCGGTAAAACGCCGCGGCAGCTGGCGGTAATAATTTTTACAGTGACTCATGGCACGGTGGTAAAAAAATAATCGGCAGTAATGTTCGCGTCTACATATGAAGTGCCAGTATAAGAGTGTTTGACAAATAAATATTAGGAAAAAATTGTTATTTTTCAATAAGTATGCTATGTAATGTTTCAGTTTTAGAAATTGAAATACATTTGTAAAATATATAAATGTCAATGTCATATGAATTAAGATTTGTAACAATATAAATTTAAATTATAACAATAATAAACAATTAAAATAATGGAAAATGGAATAATATATTTTTACTAAGTATCCTTTATAATTAGTCTGAAGTATCTTCGAAAATAATTTAACGCAACCGGATCGAACAGAAAAATAATTTTTAGTAACTTAAATTATTACCGCGGCGATTGGCAGTGAATCGCAAAACGCAGCGACAATTACCACCGCGTTTTGCGGTAAAACGCAGCATAGCGGAACGAACAAACCTATTATTGGATTGTGATTATTTAAAATATATGTATGTACTTATATTCAATTTTCTTATTATGCCTTTTATTTTAAAAAATCAAAATTTCAATTTATCTATACATGACATGTCTCCTATGTCACAAACTACCAAACCGACCAAGCCATCACAGTGTACGTTAGTTCATGGAAGCAATCTGTAGATGTCACTATTTTGTATTTCGAAAAATACATTAACTGTCCTATCTGTACTCCGTGAACTGAGGGAAGGTAATGTGCTGGCCACATCAGATTTTTTGTTGCTGCAAATGGATATTTTCCAGCTAAATGCTATACATCCTACCAAAGAAACTACATCCATGTTTGTTGTGCTTTTCAGCCATTAAAGACTTGAGAAGGATAATCCAGAAGAGAAGAAAAAGTCTTTTCGTCGTACAATTTTAGGCTGTGATTGTCCAAACGCAATTCTTGTGACTTTAGCAATCAAGGGCTGTGTATGGACATCATCGCTTGGAATGTACTCCAACAGTAAAGAAGTAACAACATGAATAGCGAACAAACCAACCAGAAACCAGCGTGCGACTCACTAAAAAATTAACCGAGGCGTCATAAAAAATTGAAGTGTCAAAACGTCACATACACTCCTATCAGATTCATCAGATAATGCTTAATTTAAAAGCTCCATTTCCAAAATTATAACGAGGGGGATATTAAAATATTTCATAAAATTTTCATTATGCAGCCATTATTTTATAGTTATCTATGTAGGCTTAATAAAATTTATTTTGGAGTGTATTATATCATTTAAAGCTTGCGAGATAATAATATAACGTAAAAAGCCAGGTTCCCAGGTTTTGCGAATTAATATTCCTACAAATTTTTGTAAGGTTAAGGTTGGATAAACGGTCAGCAAGCAAAATTTTATATGAAACAGGATTTAGCTAATCCAAATTTCATACTAAAAAATATTTTTTCTTCAAGCGTATTATAATATTCATATTATGCTCCTGTACACACACTATAGAAGATGTTCATTGTCTTACTAGTACAAAAATGTTGTTATTGTTGTACTAGTAAAAAAATGTTAGTGTTTTAGTTCACCGCTGGCGGCGGCAGTTGTCACAGCAATACAAATTGTATTGAAAATTGTTATTTGACAGTTGTTTTTTTTTTGTTTTGTAGTGTACACAGTCTGCTATGGCTGAAATTGCAAACACTACAATTAAAAAATTCCAAAAAAAATGTCAAAAATTCTTTGAAACACTTGAAGAAAAAATAGTATATGTCACTCGGAGTAGAATGCCCTTTTTGTGTTTTACCCAGCTTGCCTAGCCTCGGCTAGCGCCTCGGCCGCAATAGCTAGGTTCAACACAAAAAGACCGCTTTCTACTCCTAATAACATAATATACTATTGTTCGAAATTATGTAATATATCGATGTCAATAATTTTATCAAGTTTGACCTATCAAAAATCGTATATAGCAAAATTTCAAACAGATCTGCTTAGCATTTTAGTTTAGCTCGATCACGACTAAAATCAAAACCAGGGACTCGAACCGAAAAATTTTGGGGTTCGGTTACGGTTAACGGGTTTTACATTAATAAAAATTCGATTTCGGTTATCGGTTACGGACTTTTTGGAAATATTATATCGGTTTTCGTTTCGGTTAAAAAAATAAATAAATTTCGTTTTCGTTACAGTTTCGGTTAAATGAAAAATTAGCTTAGTTTTTATTTTTTGCAACATGAAATACATTTAGTATGTACCTATTTCGTAATAACATTTTAATTCCACGTTTTACTAACGACTACTTAGTACTAATAGATATATTCAGCTTGTTCGGAATTCAAACTTCGAAAAGAATCTGTAAGTAATTATTTTAAGGTATGATCAAAAAATAAAAATTGCGGTACAAAAAGTTAAAGTTTTCACATTAAAGTTCTTAAGTTTATTTTTGCAGCAAAAATTAAATACGTTTCATAAATTATTAATATTTTAATTGTGTTATAATAATAATTATATTCCAATAGTAATACGTAAACTAAATGGGTGATTGAATGAAAAATGCCAACAAATGAGTAATATTTTTTATTATAATTGCAAAAAATATTTGAAAAATGGAGTAAAATGCCTTAATTTTTTTTAAATAAGAAACTACTTTTTTATGAACTCGAAAATATACAAAGTGTGTTTACGAAAAAAATGTAGGTGAATAAAAAATACCTATTTTTAAATTTACGGTTTTAGTGCCGATATTATTTCGGTTCGGTTATGTTTTCGGTTACAGAACGAATTTATTTTTCGTATCGGTTTACGGTTTCCATATTTGAATTTCGGTTTTTGGTTACGGTTTCATAAAAAGTCAAATATCGGTGCGGTTTTCGGTTACGGTTTCGTTACGGTTCGGGTCCCTGATCAAGACACAGTTTCCTCCCTCCAGTGCAACAAAACGGTTAATATGGGATGTGTCATTAAAGCCAGAAGATAAAGCAATGGGTATCGTTCTAGATGAGAAACTACCACCAGGTAATGACCAGAAATGGCCCATTTAAATCGCCTACAAAGTCAAGTAGGAAACTGTGCAGCGAACATGTTCAACTGCGGATACCAAGCAGAACCCACTCAAGAACAAACAATGGCCCACCTGTTCACGTGCGCCACCTTAGAAGACTGCACGCGAGAAGATCTGGCTAAGGCAACACCAGCTGCTATAAACTGTGCAATTTTTGGATCAATACTATTTAGCTAGGCCACTTCTCTGTCAGTTTTTACGGACGGTTTTTCTTCTGGCATAACGAGAGAATCTCCGGAGAAGATGCATCCTCTCCGTCCCAGTTTATGCCGACCGATGGATCAGGCCTATGATATCCAAATTTGTCTATTTATACGGTTTTAACAAGTGCTCAGCAGACTCACTCCATGTGGTCCGGATGCTGTATTTCGCTACCGAAAATCGGTCACTTCAGTTTGTAAGGAGTGAGAAATATTTGTTGTAATGTATTATATCTTTATTGTGTATTTTTAATTATTTATGTATATTGCATATGGTTTGGAAACGAATAATAATAATATTATTGTCGAGTAAAGTTTTGGTTCGGAAAATAAACGTAGTGGTGCACATAAACTATTTAGAAGAAGACGAAAACAAACAACGGACAGTATTATGCAGCATTGTTGAAGCAAATGAACGATGCTATTAAGACCAAACAATAAACATCCGCATTTAGCAAAGAAAAAAATGTTTTTCCATCACGATAATACATCCGCTAACACTTATTTAATTGCAGTCGCAAAGGCGCAAAACTCCATGAATGCGCTTCGAATTATTGCGACGGGAACCTTACTCGCCAGATTTAGCCTCCATTGGCTTTTTCTTGTTCTCAAACATGAAGAAACAGATCGCTGGAAAGAGATTTATTTTAAATATGGAGGTCATCGTTGAAATAAACACTTATTTTGAAAAATTGAAAAAATCTCATTGTATAGAAGGTAATAAAGAAGTCAGAAATATAATTAATTTAAGTACATTGTATTGTAAAAATACTATTTTGATTTTTTTTTATTAGGCCGAGAACTTCTCGCAATACCCTCGTTGTTGGCTAAATAGTTTTCATTTGATCGAACTAGGTATATAGTATTTTTTATTCACTTTTTCTTCATGTAATTATTAATTGGTTTTCCATGTAAAAAATTGTTATTGTTACTGATATAATGGATTTCCCGAATATTATTTCTGTAGCTCACATTTTGCTGGATGTGTTATTTCTCATTGAATTTATAATTAAATCAGAAATTTTCACACATCACAAATTTGATGACAAACAAATTTTCCTATTTTACTCAATCATTATTTCAATATCAAATTTATATGTATAAACAAGTAAATAAATTCGGCCATGTAGTTACTGACAATAAAACGCTTGACATATAGGTATAACATCATTTTAATTGCAACCAAATGCAAAATAAATATTTAAAAAAAAAAGAAATATCGGTACGATCTAGTCCTGAAAGTTGTACATTGTATGTTGCTAAAATAATTAAATAAATAAAAACGCATATTTTTGATGATATTTATAAATTTGGAGAAGGTTTTTAATAGAATAAAAATCTGATGTGGCCAGCACATTACCTTCCGTCAGTTGTATGTATTTTGTACAAATTTCATACAGAAAGTTCCTTGCTAAAGATTATATTTCTTGTACTTTACCTTCCGGCAGTTGCATGTATTTTATGCAAATTCCATACAGAAAATTTATAGCAAAAGTTCCTATATTTCCAGTAAAATTATAAGACAAACACACTATAGGTACGTTCCATCGGTGTCAGAAATCTTACTACTTCTTCTAGTAGAACCTCAATGATCGTTCTTTTGCGTCAAAAAAATCTGAATATTCCTACGAATCATTCCAACTTCAGAGCTGGAAGCGCTGGTTGGAAGATATACGAGTATAGATTGGAGATAAATTCAAAATTGTACTAGCCGACTGTCGCGCGTACCTTTCTGTTACATTTGTCAATGTTCAGATTAGACTGTGCTCAAAGAAATACCTCCTTTACATTTTTATTATTTAATATATTTTTATATAATTATAATCTCTGTAATAACAACATTTTGAAGATCTAAAATAAACATAAAGTTAGCTTTAGTTGTCAACTAACAATAACACATAAACACTCCCACTGTTCTATCGTATTTATTTTTTACTTGACAGTTATTTGCCAGTAAGCGTTCTATTGCTTTAAGAATATTCTTATTCTAGTAGGAATATTTCTGACACCGATAGAACGTACCTTATGTCAATTTCACTTGACGCTGACATCTTTCAATCAAAATTTTCTTAATATAGTAGCTGTTTCCATAGCTATGGTTACTTTATGAAATTTAATTTCTTTATAATTTTTACCTTCCGGCACCTTTAGGTAAGGAAGGTATTGTCTTTGGTCAAAAAATTCGGTGGTGAGTTTTTGATGAATAAGCACGTTTTAGGGTCCCTAGAATACGATTTTACTATTTTTACGATGATGTCTGTATGTGTGTGTGTGTGTATGTATGTATGTATGTATGTATGTATGTATGTATGTGTGTCTGTGTGTGTGTGTGTGTGTGTGTGTGTGTGTGTGTGTAACAAAATTTTCGTCTACGATAACTTCCATACTACAATTCTAAAAATTATAATTCTTTCGTATTTCTTTTTGTTACATCCATGTGAAGAGCTGATTAGATTTTGGTTAGAATTGGACAACCGGAAGTACCCTCATTTGAAGATTTTAACAGTTTTTCTTGAAAAAACTATGTTAAATATCATTTTTTCACATTTAATGTTATTATAAATATTAAAGAATATTTTATTCTCTATACGATTTGACTGCATTTTATACTTAATATTAAATGGAATTAAGTTGGAAATATACAACAAAATAATATTATATTATACTCCAACAAGATACAGATATACGAGTATATTAGCATATGGATGTAATGTGTAATATCAAACAGAATAAAGAACAAAATATTATTAGATGAGAAACAAAATTAGAAGCGAAAAATAAAACTTAAATGCACTGCTGTTAGATTATAGAAGAGAGGCAACTAGCTAGCGAAGCGATATTTAATAGAGTACATCACGGCCAGAAAACAGATTTGAAAATCAAAAATATAAATAAATAAATATATCATCACGGCTTATTACCCATTGCTGGGTGTGCCAATCTGCTTTGTACACAGATATACAAAAATATAGGGGAGAAAAGGCAGTGGTAGAAGTCGAACGTAGATAAAAAAAAGTTAGAAACACACGAAGGACAAGAAGAAGCAGGCACGATTCGGACACAATTCAACTAATGCAGAAGGATTTATACCCTACATCTCATTGTTATTAAAATATATAGGGTGTCAAGGATAACGTGCCCATCATGGGGATCTCGAGAACAATAAAAAATAGGAAGTGTCGGTTAAATTAGATAAAAGTTGCCCCATTAGCAGGCCATGGCTTACTAGATACAAGCGAAAACACAGTTTTGTATTTTTTTTATTTTTGCAAATAACTTCTAAGTAAGTATACATATATAAAAATAAAATAATAAATAAATAAATAAATAAATAAATATATCATCACGGCTTATTACCCATTGCTGGGTGTGCCAATCTGCTTTGTATACAGATGCGGTAATGATGAAATATTTGCACCGTGCGGGCGCTTACCAGGCGTCACCTCACGGGCACTCATTGCTGGCGTGGAGAGTGCACCACAGGGGTCAATTTTGTGCCATTTAAAATTCGAAATATTTGGCGTCGGTCGGGATCGAACCCGGTTCCCCAGATTCGCGACCTGACACTCAGGCACGCGGCCACGAGACCCCATAAAATAATAAGATTTATAAATTTATTGGTATTACTTGACTGTTAGTATCATGTTAGGGATGATGAGAAATAATTGGATATGCAGTCTTCTGGTAAACAGTGTTTATTAAATAGTAATTTGATTAACTGTCCTACGTTTCGAATCCAAAAGAATCATCATCAGGGATAGTTAAAGTACAGTTGGAAAATAAAATCCTTTTATCTCTGGTACCTTTTGACGACATTTTCATCCTTACATTTTTAATTTTGTAATGTAATCTTAACTACTTTAACTAACCCTGATGATTCATTTGTAATCGAAACGTAAGAAAGTTAATCAAATTACTATTTAATAAACACTATATACCAATAGACACTTTTTTATGCTCAAATTTAGTTATGATATCAAAGTTATAACTTTTATACGGATTCCATAGTGAACAAAGTTACATCATTGAAAACAAGATATTTTCAGTTTTCCAACGTATGTACATTGGTTTCAAATAGCAAAAATGCAAAATAAAAAAATATCCTCACGGCTTATTACCCATTATTGGGTGTTCCAATACTACACACTATACATATATGTTCATCAAATACATATCACATTTGTTTTTAACACCATTTATAAACATGAATATTTTAGACAAATTTAGAGCATAAGTGAATGTTGTTCAGTTAACTTTACACGTTTTTTTTAATTTCAGCCCTCTTCATCTCTGCAAGTAATAGTTATTTGTGTTTCATGTGCATACAATGTGTTTAGTGTACAAAATGTATACAGCTTTAGTGCACAAAGTAAACGAGAAATTCCGTTTACCCCATAGAATCAAAGTTAAATACTAATAAATTTCAATAATACTTTTTTTAATGCAGGTTCTATCAGAAGTATGTCCGCCTAGTGTTGAATATTTTAAAATGTTAATAGTTCCAGTACATGAACAATTTATCTGAATTTTTTCTTCATATATAGTAGTAGTAGCAGTAACCATTCCTCTTAAGTTAACAGCGGTTTTACACTTTACTTACAATAATACGTTCAATGTATTGACGGATAAATCGATCAATTTATCTTACAAGTCGTTGAGAATTTACGTTTAACGACTTACTATAAATTTATTTTTTGTTGAAATTAGGACTACCAACTTCTTAATATTATTTTATATATTTGTGAGGTTAGAGTTTAACCTAGCAGCGCTTCAATTTTCTTGTAGTTTTTTGGAGTGTCTTTCTTGTAGCGTACTTGTTAAAAATAAGTAAAACTAGTGAATATATGTAAGTATCACTTTGGAATCTAGCACACATTAAATATAGTTTGAAATGTCAAATACTATAGAGTTGACACTAGAAAAGTAACCAAAAATTCCCTAAAAAACGACGGAAACTCGCGGAAAATAGAACTCGTTTTATTTCATCAATTTATTGATCAATTTATTTTCGTAAATAAATTGATCGGTTTTTCTGTTTTACACGTATCGATAAATTGAAGGTCGCAGTCGATCAATAAATCGGTCGATTTATCGTTAAGTGTAATACAGCCATAAGAAAATATAATGTAGGAAATGAATAAATAAGTGGTGCTATAGAAATTTATTTCAATAATGTTAATACTTAAATGTGCAATGATAAGTTTTTCTAAAAACATTTAAGTAAAAATACATATTATAATACATATTTTATTTAGAAGCATTGATATAGATATCAAATATCAAATAAATTTTGAAAACAAAAAAATGCAATGCACTTTAACATCTTCCAAATTTTGGATTGTATTGTATTGAAAAGCAGTTCAAATTATTTTGATATATTCGTAGTCTGTGCCCTGGTTTTATAAAAGCGAATTAAATTTGTATCCAATGTTATAATTATAATCTAAGATTTTGTATATATTATTATACCTATATACCGGATTTTGAAATTCGATATTAAATTTTGTTTATAAAACCGAGCATTAACGAATAAGGGTATCTGTAAAAACTTGTTATTTCAACAAACTTAATACTTTCATTATTTAGAAACCATAGTAATATGTAAATATTATAATTTTAAATATTCTTCTTTTTTGTGATTTATAAAATTATTATAATAATACATTTAGAAGCTTCCAATATTATTTGGATATTGACATAGAAGAACAAATAATCTTTGAAAGCGCTAGGTACGAGCTATTAAATTTTTTAAATTTTGGATAGAGGTAAGCATTAACTTTAAGCTGATGTATAGGGAAAAGGTTCCAACGACAAGACAAAAGTCAAATTATTGGTAACATCAAAAAACATCTATGCCCTTACCTTTATCCAAAATTTAAAAAAGCTTGACTATTTTTTTGCTTTCGAATGCCTTCTTCAATGTCAAAATAACGGCTTCTAAATATATTATAAATGTTTTCTTTTACGAAAATCCTAAAAAAATATTAAATTGACCGTCGATATTATAACAGCATGGTAATATAAATTATATATGTAAGTACATACATATACAATTTTAATCAAACCGAATATACGTTGATAACTTGTAATAATAAGCATTTCGCAGCCGAATACAGGCCGCGAAATTGGATTTCACGACCGTTGTCATGACACCGGCCGAGAAATTAGGTAAACAATCACTTTAACACTTGAAAATTGCATGGTTTTGTTTAGGTGTTAATCCCATAGCCTTCTTGAAAGCTAAATTTCTATTTGCAATGAAACTGTTTAAAATTTATAAAATATGTAATTACATATTTTTTACGGTTGCACAAAAAATATTGTGTACACCTTGTCCGCGAAATCCTTTAGCGCCCTCAAGATTGTCTTGCCTCGGCCGCAAGCGGCCTCGGCGACAATTTTTCTCTCGGTACACTAGTGATTCCGTGGCCTTGATATACAAATAACTATAGAAGCACTCAATATTGATTGGATATTGATATTGATCAGTAAATATGCTTACCGGTTTCAGGATATTATTCCATTGTTTACATGTACAAAAGTAGGCTGGTAACTAAGAAATAACTGTATCTGTATGGTAATATTATTACCATACTGACTTGTCAACAACGATCTACAAAATGAAAATAAAATAAAAATATAATGCTCTTCTATTAAGACATACAGATAACGTTAGGCTATCGTTCTAAATACGGTCTACTTTATTCTAAAGTAATAAACATGAGGAATAAAGCACTTTGAATATTTGTCATACTGACATATGTCAAAATAATTGTTCTGTTAACCATAGCAATCTGAAAGTAGCATTAATGAGAGAATTTCAAAAAATTGTATTTATCAATAATGTCTTCATTTTCTGAAACCGATAAACTATTGAACAAACAACGGATGTTATTAATCATAACAAGCCTTAGATGTCTTAAAATCCTCGCTCTACGAGCTCGGATTTCAAACTGACATCTGCGGCAGTTATGATGTGCATAACATTCCTAGGTATGTTAATAGCTATTAACTTAAAATTAATTTGATGTAGTCTAAAATATAATTAATAAATAAGAGTATCTATAGAAACAAGTTATTTCAACAATGTTAATATTTTCATTATTTAGAAACCATAGTTACATTACGAAGTTCGTATACGTCTAAATAATATTCAATTGACTATTTCACTCATAAATATATAAACCAATCCAAATTCAGGATTCTGCCTAGTTACCAAGTTTCACTTCGACAAAATACTGTCACAAAAATTTTTTCGCACCCTTTAAGCCAATAAGATGTCGTATTTTTACAAGTAAGTGAGTTTTGATAAGCGAAATTTTTTTGACGTTTTAGATATATATTGTTTACATACCTGTCAAAGTCTGTATAATTTCAGTGTTTTCCGATTACAGTGGACCCCCGGTAATCCGACAAACGTTTTGCAGGGCAGTGTCGGACTATCGAATTTGTCGGATTATAGAGTACTGCCTAAGACACCCTATAGTCCGGAATTTTTTACAAACGAGTACCTTGTAATCCGACAAATTACAGATCCAGTGATAAGATTCTATATGTTATACTCTGAAGTACAAATCATACTTCATTATGTATGTCAAATTTAGTAAACACAATAGAGAGCTTACGTTTTATTATGAAATTAACGTCATTAATGCTATAGAACTTACAAACAATAATAACTTTACATTAGGAAATATGTAATTGTGTACAAACAAATGTACATACTAAAATAATCAAAAATTACGAATAAAAATCATACTATGAATCAATCATCATCAAATCAATACCTACGCGTCGAGTACATTAGTGGTGGGGTCATGTCGGATTACAGGGGGTGCCGGATTAGCCAGGGGCCGGATTACCGGGGGTCCACTGTACTTTACTCGAGCTTGTTGCCAATTTATCTCGTGACATTGATCAAAAATCACTCGTTTGACAACTCGTGATTTTTTTGTCAACGTCACTCAATAAATTGCTAGGCAACCGGCTCTCGTAACAATCTGAAAATTTTTCCGGCAAAAATTCACCACTTATGATATTATATATGACTATTTCACTACCAACTTTCATTTCGACAAAACACCGTCACAAAAATTTTATCGCACCCTTTAAGCCAATAAGATGACGTATTTTTACAAGTAAGTGAGTTTTGATAAGCGAAATTTTTTTGACGTTTTACAAACTTGTTTACATACCTGTCAAAGTCTGTATATGTTCAGTGTTATCAGTTTTTATTAAAAACGAGTCGATTCGGACAGGAATCTATTTAAAACGTTGAAAAAGCAAACTGAAACATAATACTTCTGAACAAACTAAAAAAAGATTTTTGTCAAGAAAAAAATTATATAAATGATTACCTCATTTTTATTTTGGAAATAGTCATCCGAATACCATTCGTGGTTAAATTTTATCCTGGAAAAATTTTCTGATTGCTTTACTCGAGCCCTTTGCCAATTTATCTCGTGACATTGATCAAAAATTACTCGTTTGACAACTCGTAATTTTTTTGTCAATGCCACTCAATAAATTGCTAGGCAACCGGCTCTCGTAACAATCTGAAATTTTTTCCGGCAAAAATTTACCACTTATGATATATGTATATGAATAAAAATATAGATATTTTATTTCAACCAACATGATTTACGATATTGTTGCAATTACTACAATTATAATTATAATTGGAACCTTAATAAAATATGCATGATAAGTTTTCCTAAAAATATTTTAGTAAGTATTATAATTTTAAATAATATTCTTCTTTTTTAGGATCTACATAAGAAAACAAATATATATTATAATATTTTATTTCGACGTATCGGTATAGATATCATACAAGATATATATTCTTTGATAAGAAAAATGCGCTTATAAATTTTTAAAATTTTGGATTGAGGTAAAGGCATAGATGTTTTTTGATGTTACCAATAATTTGACTTTTGCTTTGCCGTTGGCACCTTTTTCCTATGCATCAGCTTAAATTTTCTGCTGGTGTTTCATCTTGGAAATCTTAGTGGTCTTGTGATGGATGTTGCAAATTAATATGAAGACCTTAGTCCGTGACATTCTTATAGATGCCAAGAAATATATGTAAGGCTTAAAATCTGCAAGTAAATATATCTAAATCATTATTCATAGAACCAAAAACATAAGGCCGTTGGTAACATCACTGATATCTGGCCAAAACAAAGAGAGATATTCCAAATTAAATGATTTTTTCTTCTTTCTTTAGGACGAAATTCATAAATGCGTCTACGGCCCGAAAATACATCATTATGTGTTTAACAAATCAAAATTTGTTTATCGAAAATTTCAAGTTCTATTCCAAATTCAGAATCGTCGTAAAGAAAAATAGTTTTGGTCCATTTCGTCAAAGTAAACAAAATTCAAATAGTTAAGAACTTAGTATTGGTCTATATTTTTTATTCATTATTGTTCCGAATTTAAACTAAATTTCTAAAAAAAAATTGGTTTTAATATGTTTGTATTTATTTTATATTAAAAATTTTGTTTTGTGTTTTATAAGGGATACAGGGCCTCGATTTTGTAACTTTAAATTCTACTAGATTTCAAATTTACTAGAATTAGGTAAGAATAATTAATACAAATATTATTACAACTCAATTTTTCTATCTAGACGTAAATAAAGAACTGTCGAGTATAAACGATAGAATCGAATTCTACGGACCAGTAGAATTTGAAATCTTCACTGAGAAGGAGTGGGAAAAAAGTCTCAATTCTAGTCGAATTTGAAATATAATAGAATTTAAAGTTAAAATTGAAGCCTAGGTCAGAAATGAATGATTCTGAACAGGAGCGGTACCTATATAGTTACAGCAGGCGGTTTGAATAGAGATCGCGATTTGGAGCACGTAATGTATTAATCGAATGTAACAATGGAGGTGTGACATCTGAAGATCTATACCAATTTCGTAGATCGATGACGTTACATTAAGTTACCAGAGTTACGAATTTAGGAATTTAATTTTCTCACAAGAATCAGGGTATTGATATATATACAGGGTGGTGACTTTAACGACGCAGCATAGTGGTTTCAATGGTAAAAATGTAATTGTATTTAGGTTCTTGCTACAGGAAAAAATACTTCATCCGAATATGCTAATGTTTATTATTTTTCAATTTTCGGAACCGTAAAAATAGTCGAAAACAATAACATTTTTGCAAAAATCATTGATGCCATGAAACAAAGCGCAAACATCTGTCACTACTTAAAGAAATCTTAAATTTCGTTCTCGTCAAATTACATTGTTGTAATCAACTATTACATTGTTGTTATCAATACTACAATAAAGGTGTTTTCTTTATCCTTGTTTTGAAAATAATTTTAAACGTCAAGAATCTTTGACAGATGTTTGAACTTTTGTTTAAAACGAGGAGAATGAAAACATCTTTATTGTAGTCGATGACAACGATGTAATAGTTATTGATTATAACAATGTAGTTTGACGAGAACCAAATTTATGACTTCTTTAAGTAGCGACAAATGTTTGTGCTTTTATTTAAATTTTTGTTCCATGGCATCAATGATTTTTGTAAAAATATTATTGTTGTTTTTGGCAATTTTTACAGTTCCGGAAATAGAAAAATTATAAAAATAGCATATTCGGATGCAGTATTTTTTTCTGTAACAAAAACTTAAATACAATTTTGCTCTAAAATATTTAGGGGAGCAAATAACTGCACATTAAGATTTTACCATTGAACCCCCTATGCTGCGTCGTTCAAGTCACCAGACTGTTTATATATATATATATATATATATATATATATATATATATATATATATATATATATATATAATCGGTACAATCTCCTATACCTTGTTCCATTTAAGCCATTCAGTATTGCAGAGCATAGGGAATAGTTTTGACCTCTCTGATTGGCTGAAACTGGAGACAAGAGACAAGTTTACCCAATGTAATTTAGGCTACTTCAAGTTTGCGCTGTTGCCAGCTCCATCTACTGAACGGCTTAAATGGAACAGTGTATAGCTAAACAACCGGGCACTTAAAAAGATTTTATCAACATGTAACAAACCAAGATTGAGTTTATTTATATATTTTTGCTAAGATAAGGTTCATTTCCTGTGTATTAACACTAGAAATGAAAATAGTAAAAAATTATTTTTGCTTATTAATTAGGTTTTACAGCTACAGTACCTACGGTTAAATTTGGATAAGTGTGTGCTGCCTTTTCGAGCTCTAATAACGTCTACCATATGAGAAAAGTGTAAATCTGCTTAGGCCACTTTCAAAAAAGACACAGAGGAGAACAAAACAAACCAATAGAATACGTCGCATTAATTATCACTAAAACTAGATAAAAACTAAATTTTTAAAACTATGAGATCTTTTTATACTGTTTTTCTATCTTAAAAATTATAATAATTTCATAGGAATGAAATGAATTTTCATGAGGGGTATTAATAAAAGAAGAATATTTTCTACAAAATATAAAAATATTTATTAATACAAAAAAATATCAAAATATATTATTCATGGCATAATCCATTAGAAAAATCATGATGATCTTCAACCAGAGTTTTTCTCAAAGCGTTAAGTCCTCGTACTTTCTTCTTTTGATTTTAAACCTTTGTGATGAAGGTAATCTATTGTATCTAGGGAACATGGGGCACAGCCCCGAGTTTGCCTTTGTGGTAGGATTTCCTAACTATTAGTGAATCGTAACCTTACTATATCTACATCATATTTAATGGCCCGAATATCTAAAACCAAAATTTCGATAAATATTATAAAAAATAGTAAATATTATTATTTCTTCTACATAATCTAATGACTTGATTACCTTTGAACCACCTCCATTTTTTTCAGAGCGAATGCATTTTAAAAATTCAACCTTCTTTTAGCTTTATAAAATTTGATATGGCCAGCAGATTACCATTTGTCAATTCTATGTATTTTGTACAAATTCCATAGAGAAAATTTATTGCAAAAGATACTATATATCCAGTACATTACCTTCTGTCAGTTCTATGTATTCCATACAGACAGTTTCTATAATAATAATAAGTATAATTATGTTTGAAAGTCCGGTGTGATCAACACAAAACCTCCCGCCATTTACAGTCCGAATCACAAAAAATATTAAGCTAATCATTATTTTTGGATTAGAGAATTATACTCTAATTTTGGCAGTTTCTTTCTTAAAATATAGTCCAATCTAATTCAAGTAACTAACTTTTTTGATAATAAAATGAAGATTCAATTTTAAATACCGGTATAGAAAGGAATAGACCTTTTCAATTTAAATAGATACAAGATTTGCGCATTGGGGATCTGCGCATATTAAGAACAATTGGCGGGAATCATGGTTACGCGCTTACCATGGCGTTTGTTTTTAAAAAAGTAGACAGTAAATTAAAAGTAAAGATAGTTACAAAAGCTTTTATTGAAGCTAAAATGTCGAACAATGCAAACTTTTACTGAGAATACAGGTATATTTGTGGCTGCAATATTTTTGACGTTTCGTTTGACAGCCCAACTAGTAGTTGTTGGCGCCATTTTACTTTCTATTTGCAGCGATAGAACGAGATAGCTGTTAAATTGAAATTCACTAATCCAAAAATAAGGATTAGCTTAAACTTTTTTCTGAATCGTTAATTTTTATTAATCTAAATACATACGTACATATTTACTTATACTGGAAACTGTATTGATTTCCTTTAATATTGTTCTATTTACTTTTTTCTTTTTAAAACGTTACTGTTATTAATTTGAAATGATTAGTTATTTGATAGTGGCATTTATCTGTCAGTTACATACATTTGAATAACTGCGTAACCAAGGAGTTTTGTTTGTTTAAAACGTAGGCTCCGAGATTGAAATTATAGATAATTTTATAAATTTATCCATAAAATATGTAAAAAAGTATTTATGCAAATCTGTAGAAAATGTAATAATCTTTAATTTTTATAATAACATTAATCTCGAAAAAATAACATATTTAAAGGTAATTTTCGAAGAACAGCTATTTTGAGCTTCAAATAAAGTGCCATTTCCCTTATCCGATTTACACCAAAATCTAATGGGCTAGTTGCATATTAGAAAAAAGTCGAAATACAAGGTTTCAAAATTTTCTGATTGTTAGTATTTGAATTAGAGTGGAGGATGTACACAAACCCACAGACATCATCGTGAAAATATTAAAATTAGATTCTAGCGCTCTTAAAAGGTGCCCATTTACCAAAATCTCGATATGCGATTTTTAGCACGATCCCCATACCTCCCTTACCAAGGGTAGCGGGAGGTAAAAAGCATGTTAAAATTTATTAGATCAATTAACAATTCAGTTTTATTTAGCTTAATTTTATATTAAACTCAAAGACTGGTAGTATTTACTCAAAATTTGTAACTCGAGGTGGCTACAAAAGCTCTGATACTAATGCTGGTGGATTTACTTCTTTGCCGAACGATGACACTTTTTCTAATTGGTCGACGACGACGAATGACTGGTCGACCGCTTCTTGGTTGGGAGGCTCACACACACTCACTACATTTGATGACTGACGAAAGATGATGGACACGTATATGGAGTTATGGACACAGGAATACTTGATATTATAATTACTAACTTACCAAGGGTAGCGGGAGGTATAGGGATCATGCTAAAAATCGCATATCGAGATTTTGGTAAATGACCACGTTTTAAGGTCCCTAGAATCCAATTTTAACATTTTCACGATAATGTCTGTGTATATGTTGGTGTGGATCCTCCACTCTAACTCAAATACTATCATTCAGAAAATTTTGAAACCTTATATTTCGAACTTTTTTAGATTTTGGTGAAAATCGGATAACCGGAAATGGCACTTTACTAGAAGCTCTAAATAGTTTTTCTTCGAAAAATACCTTTAAATGTTATTTTTTCGAGACTAATGCTATTATAAAAATTAAAGATTATTAAATTTTCTATAGATCTGCATTAATACTTTTTCTATTTATTTTATGGATAAATTTGTAAAAATATCTATAATTTAAATCCCAGAGCCTACACTTTAAACAAACAAAACGCAGTTATTCAAATATATGTAACTGACAGATAAATGTCACTATCAAAGAACTAATCATTTCAAAATAATATTAGTAACGATTTAAAAAGAAAAAAGTAAATAAAACAATAGAAAAAGAATTCGATTCAGTATAAGTAAATATGTAGGTATGTATTTAGATTAATAAAAATTAACGATTCAAAAAAAATGTTTAAGCTAACCCTCATTTTTGGTTTAGTGAATTCTATTCTATCCCGGTATTTAAAATTTAATCTTCATTTTATTATAGCTCCGGTGGCTCAATGGTTAGAGCAACGCCTCATGTCATGAGTGCCCTCGGGGCTCTGGGTTCGAATCCCACTAAGGCATGGATGTATGTGAATGTGAACCCACTCTGTAATTGGGATTTAATCCTGTTGAGGAGTTTAAAAAAAGGTATTAACTTGGATTAGATTAGACTATATTTTAAGATATAGACTGTCAAAATTAGCGTAAAATTCGCTAATCCAAAAATAAGGATTGACTTAATCTTTTTTGTGACTCGGGCTGTAATGGCGGGAGGTATTGTGTTCGGCACACCAGATTTTTACCTCTCGCTAAGAGGGGTATTGAATTCATGCTAAAAATCGCATATCCAGATTTTAGTGAATAAGCACGTGTTAAGGTCCCTAGAATCCGATTATAACATTTTTACGATGATGTCCATATGTGTGTGTGGATGTGTGTGTGGATGTGTGGATGTTGGATTCACGATTTCTCAAATACTATAAGACTTAAGACATTTTAAACTACGGATTCCTGAATCTAACAATAATGGGAAGAGTTGATTAAGTTTTGGTAACAATTGGACAACCGGAAGTAGTAGTTACAAGAAAAAAATATCTAAATATTATTTACCGAAAATTTATGTAAATACTTATATTAAAGAACGTCAAATTCTTTATTCGATAAATATAAATTCATTATTATATCTTCTATAGATTTAGGGATAAAGAAATGCATATAAAATAATTTGATGAAATAGATCTCAGATAAAACTACTTCAAGGCAAGAAATTCAAATGTTTGGAATTGACACATAAATATCACTGTCAAAAATATTTGTACATCATTATGAAGATTATGAAAATAAAAAAAAGTCAATAACGCAATAGAATATACGTAAAAAAGAATATAAAAGGAGTTTGCGAAAAAATGACGAATATAAAGAAAAGAAAAGGAATGTAAAAAAATTAATATTAATTTTAAAGAAAATATATGTATTGTACATAATTTATATTAAAATATCCCATAGATTTTGTAAATATATGTGAGAATTATTTTTCAGTGAGATGAATATATGTATTTGTATTTAAAAATATTTTTCATTTTATGCGTACAATCAGGTAAAATATCTGGCGAGAGGTTATGTGTTGGCCACATCAGATTTTTTTTAATTACACATAATTACAACTTATTATTAATTAAACCAAACAAAACTAAATGGGCGTTGGGGAACGCGAGTCGTAACTAAAACTCTACATGTTTAAGAGTACAAACGCCTTGACGACGTAACAAATTAATGCAAACTAACTAAAAACAACAGTTATCTTCATCAGAGAATATCTTAAGGGGTTGAAGTAGCAATAACTTCTAGACTTAATTGTCAATGCTGTAAATGTCAAAGACCGCTGACGCCCAGACTAAACACAGATAGTTATTAAAAAAATATAATTATTTTTAAACAGAATTTTGACTAACAAATAGTATATTCCGTAACTTAACCGCGGTGACCAAGGTTCTGGTTATGCGTTCCGTAATGTAACCTAAACATAATTTCAGGATCGCGGTTCAATTTCGGAATGTGGTTCCTGAAAGTTTTGGTTACTTTTTCGTGACCACAACGACTACAATTTTTTTGTGGTTATTGTGGTTATATTCTTATTTCTGATAATATAATAAATAATATTGTATAAACATATAATTACTATGCACTGTCTATTGATATGTATAATATTTACGTTAATGTAAGCAGTGGCGGGATTTCAACAATTTTATTGGGGGGACAAAATCGGTCGGGGGGGGGGGGGGGGGTCTTAGGTATTGAAATATTTTTAACCCTTAACCAGACATGTGAATGTTTGGTACGTAAACCGTCGCCTGACGCCTCAGAGGCTACCATTTTCAAAACTACAAAAATGCAACTTTTTATAAAAAAATCGTTTAGTGATTAATTAAATTATTTACACTAGACATCGTACTATAAAGTGAATAAAAACAATTTTGTAATTGGCATAAGAGTGCAATAAAACATACAACTTCAGCTACAGAAGATTGTATTCGAATGTACCATAATTGTAGTTAGTTAAAAAAGAAAATACATTTAGTATTTTGCTTGAAGGCACAAATAACACCCTTTTCGCAAAATCTTCATCTGTAAAGCGTATTTTCTTTTGGCGGACCAGCCATGATATACGTGGACACAATTTGTAACGCTAACGGAGACGCGTGGCGTCTGGCAGATCACTAAGTAACAATAAGTATTTTGGGTTTCAATTTCAAGTATTATATATTATTCTAATTTATAAAAGTATAGTTTAAATGATCAATTATATAAATTTTATATTTAAATATTTACTATAAAATTATTACTATTTAACGTAAACATAATATCAAATATTGAGATCGTCCAAATTCCCGCCACTGAATGTAAGGATAGACAAAAGTTATGTTGTCACTTATTTCTAATGACGCGGTGGTTCTCTGCTTTACCGATTTAAGTTAACCAAGATGTTCCGAATCACAACCACTTTTCAGTGACCATAACCTGACCACTTGAACCATAACCTGACCACTTGAACCATAACCACGGTCTTGGTTAAGTTACGGAATATACTAGAAGACAACAAATTGAAATATTATTCCTGAAATTATAATTTAGAAAAGGTTATAAAAAGTTATTTATTTGTTATTGCTCCTTGCCCTTTCACAAATTTTAATCCCTCTAACTAATTACGATGGCTACCATTTAAAAATATATTGGAATGATTAAAAAACAATTGAATTTGTTATTTTAATCATAGCTTAATCAATCCTGATTAAGAGTAAATATTGTCAATCAAAAAGCTTTACATTAATAAATTCACAAATTGATAACAAAGATTTTAACAGAATTTAAAAGCTTTATTTCTCGTCTTCCAAACTCGAAAACGTGTGAAAAAATCTTTGGAAACTTGTTGCTGGAAACAATAAAATTACTTGAAAAAATACATTCCCATGAGAGTAAAGTTTTATTCCCCAGTTATGCTTTATAGGAAGTTTTACGCAGGACTGGTATATGCTATCGGAAGATATGGAGAATAAAGAATTGAGTTTAATGTCCTTCCGCGCCATTTTCAACGATCCACGATCACGTCCTCACCCCCTCCCGATTTTATTTATTTTTTCGTCTGGAGAATTGTCATTCTCACCGCACTCTACGATCATACAAGCGTACGATTGTTCTGAAAACCGGAATGGGAATGGTTCAATAGCAGAACATACAGTCATGCTAGATCAGTTTTAACGCTCTTTGAATAAATATGTATTCGGTATCGGTACATGAACATTACAAGAGAGATTTCGAAGATAAACGTTTTTCTCCTCAAATAAAAATTGTGGGAGATTACCCGATACAATGATACGATATTCTTTTTATGGTAGCGAATCCAATCGAAATAGACGCTTCATATATGATGAAATATGGAGAGGGGCGTTCAAATAAAAGTCAAATGTTTAAAATAATACATTTTCCATAAAAAGGCTAAGAATAAATTCATTTTAACAAGATATAACAATGAAAAACTGAAATTAGTAATAAGGTCCTCCACTATTTTTCATTCTATTTATTTTTTATTAAACTTTTAACTTAATAATAGATGGAGTCGAAGGTTAAATTTAACTAAAACTATAATAATTACCCCTTAACCTTAAAATTAATTTTAACAAAAACTAAATACGTATTTCGAGAACTAAGTTCTCATCATCAGTAGTACACCAAGTGAAAGTTGACTATTCTGAACTTTCACTTGTTGTACTACTGATGATGAGAACTTAGTTCTCGAAATACGTATTTAGTTTTTGTTAAAATTAATTTTAAGTTTAAGGGGTAATTATTATAGTTTTAGTTAAACTTTTAACACTTAAATACAAACCGATCTCTAGTTCTACAAAAAGATTTAATTATTATTCGTTAAGGGCCGGTGTTTCCATCTTCGGATAAAGTGTTGGATAATTTATCTGTCGGATAAATGAACAATATTACATCAAAAAATTACATTCAATATAATTTACATCATTTATTCTTTTATTTCGATGCGATATTTTATCATTTATTTGATGGATAGTTATCCTAAACTTTATCTGGAGATTGAAATACCGGCCCTAAGTGGTAATAATTATTTTAATATTCTTTGACGTAGGTGGTAGTCGGAATGGTGTCCCTTACCAATTTTTTAAACTTTTTCCGCAAGAACAGGATAAACTAAGAATTTTAGTACAAATGTTTCATGTTCGCATAACTGAAATAATTTTATATGTAAACTTATACGTTATATTCCTGAAGAAATTATTATGAAGATTAAATAACATAAATAAAATGCATTTTCTTCCCAATAAATTATATACAGACTAGGCGGGCGCAAAAGGCGCACGGGTCTTGCTTATAAAATCAGCAATAAAGCAAATTGCAAAGATATGATAGGTACATCATCCTATTTATTAGTCACTTGTAGTTTGCGAAATAATTAATATTTAAACAAAATTCTTTCACTAATAGTGAATAATTTACATATATTTTCGCATTCTTATATAAGATAGTTAAAATTTGACTATGGTTATAGTACCCCATTCGTTCTCATACAGTAAAATTCGCAAATAATCGGAGTCACATAAATCAAATCAAATTTCAAGACAGAAAAATATATAAATATATTTTAAAAACCTTTCTTGATCAATAATTGAAAATATGTACGAATAATAAACAATTTAATAAACTACATATATTATGGTCTAAATTTTAACCAATGATAGCCTATGTCATTCATTTTTCTATTTCGGTTCTTTCACATGTACTTTATGAAACAACCGAAATAAAAATGCCTAAAAATGAAATAACGTGTATTTTTAAATATTTTTTTCCAGCCGGAGTAAAATCAAAAAAATAGTACAAAATACACGTTTCATAAGACATTTCAGTGCACTTGTCTCCTTAAAATACTCGCGGCAAACCGCTCGTTTCTAAAATAGACGCATGCGCTAAAATCATGTTTTATGAAACTTGTATTTTAATTTACTATTTTATATTTTTATGCTATATATCTGACATTTGAATTTACTCATTTTAGGTTAAAACAGGCTTTATAGTATTACATAAAAACTACAATTTGCTATGTCTTTTAAAATACGAGTATTACAGAATTATTTTCATAAAACCATACAAGAAATAAATTTATCTATAATTTTATGTAATACAAAGAAGTCTATAATTACTAGGTACTGCAATTTATAGAAACGGATACAACATTGTAAATTTTCAAGATCAAGATCCAAATAAATTTCAAGGTCAAATACTCGATCGAGACGAGATTACATACTTTAATTCTTGACGAGATTAGGCGAGATCTTGATCTTGAAAAACTTATTAGTTATTCATACACGTTTCGATCATTTATTTCATTTCATCAGTACTGTACATAATACTAGGCAGTTTTATTATAAATACATTTATACAATTTTCATTGAGATTGAGTCATCTATTACCAATTTTTGAAATTTTAAATAAGTTGTATTATGACATAAACAACTATGAAGTTAGCTGACCATATCATCAACATGTAAATAATAATTATATTGCTGAGTTATCGTGAAGGAATTATCAGATGGGGAATGAAACTTGTCCTATACTTCACAAAAAGTTTATTAACACACATTTTGTGAAGAAAATGGCAAGTTTCATTCCTCATCTAACATGTAAATAATTTAACAGGGCAATTCTGACCTCTCTCACTCTGATCATGCGCACAACATCAATGAAAATGGTCTATAACACGTTTATTAAATCAGAATGGAAGTTACACGGTTACACCCGTTACACCTGAAATCAATTGAAATATGTAACAGACAGACAAGTTGCAGGTCTAAACAGGTTAGCATTCACATGTCCAATGCGCTAATCTTAACGAATTTGCACGACAATAGCCGAAAAGTCGAGATCGTCGAGATCTCGACCTCAAGATCGAGATGGATTTTAATCTTGTTGCTCAAGATCAAGATTGGTTTTAATAATAATTTAAAAAAATGTCGAGATCGAGATCATGTAAAATCTCGACAAATCTTGTCTCGCGGCAACACTAACCACACTGTTAGAAAAAAATGTGTAAAATTACATAATATATTATGGCTACCAATATGCCATAAAATATTAAGTAATTTTACATTTTACCAAATTACAGAAATGTCTGTAAAACAGACTTCTGTAAAAATACAGACCATATGTATTTCCATTTTTTACGGAAATGTATGTAATTTTAGAATTTGTAAAATTACAAACTGTGTAATTTTACAAATAAGCCTTTACATTATTTATGTAATTTTACTAATTGTAATTTAAATAAAATAAAATTCATTTTACATGCTGTTTATGTAATTTTACTGTTTTTATTTTACAAACAAAAAATTAATTTTACATATGGTTTATGGAATTTTACTGTTTTAATTTTACATAAAAATTAATTTTACATTCATGTAATGTCAAAATCTTGAAAATTACATTTGGAAATTTTTTATATATATATAACTTCTGTTACAATTACTATAAAAATAAAACTGATGTAAAATTAATAAAGCAATTATTAATTTGAATTTAAATATACATATATTTATATATACTTACCTAAATTAATGGAAGAAAAGACATAAAAAATGAATAATAACTAATAATATTTTTAATATATAAATATATTTACAAAAAAGTAGAAACAATATACAAAAAACACATGTAATGCAGGTTAGAGACATTCTGAAAACAAAATATTTGTTATCATAAAATTATGCAATTTTCGTAATATTGATTATTGTTACATACTAATTAATTTAAATATTATTCAAACATTAATTTACGATAATAGATAAATTAAGTATTATAATTTTATATTTATTTATGTTCTGAATCATAATGAAGGAAGAAAAATATAAAACTAAATACATAGATTAAATAATAATGTTATTACATAATCTATGAAATTATAAAGAACATATCTTACCTTTAATATGATATAAATTATCTTCAAAATTGGACAAACAGAAAATATATTTAAATATTATGTATACATAAACGTAGAGTACCCATATACGCAGGCAACAACACTTCAATGTGAAAATGACACTATGTGTGATCATGCGCATTATATTTTCTGTAATTTTACAGAAAATAAAATGTAGTGTTCGTACTTTTACACAAAGTATTGTGTATTTTTACAGATATTTTTTAAAAGTTCAGGCATATATGTAGAAGTATAGCACATCAGTAAACTTATTGAAAATATTATGTAAATATGGAATTTTAGTTAAATTATAATGGAAATTATATATGTAATTTTACATTTTTTCTAGTGTAATCATACGCATTATATTTTCTGTAATTTTACAGAAACTATAATGTAGTATTAGTAATTTTACACAAATTGTAATGTAATTATGTAATTTTACAGAAATACCAAAAATATTATGTAGTTTATTTAAAAATACATGTCATATATGTACAAATATATATATTTTGTATTATTACAAAAATATAATAGGATATGTACAGAAGTATTATGTATTTTTACAGATATTTGTAAAAGTACCGGCATGTATGTAAAAGTACAACACATCAGTAAACTTATTGAAAATATTATGTAAATATGGAATTTTACGTAAATTATAATGGAAATTATATATGTAATTTTACATTTTTTCTAACAGTGCATAATAAATACATGCATTTTTTTATTACATCTGTTGAATGTTTCAGTCTGAGCGTTTTTACAAGACTAATAACTAATAACACTGATGATTTGAGTAAGACTGGGACTCGCCACCCTTACCATGATAAGGGTGAGGATGCAAAAAAAAATAGGTAGAGGTGGTAAACTCTTTCCCGTAGATTATCACATTTGTACATAATTACTAGCTGTCATTCTGAACTTTGACACGGGCCCCCATATCTGCTTGTCAAGGCCAACAAACGCACATAACTGCTCGCGCCCTATGTTCAAAACATTTCACATCTTGTTTCGTTGGAAATCGCCTGAGACAAAATGCAGTTCCAACCATATTTAATTTTCCTGATGTTAAATCTATCCAGGAATCTAGTAATAAATAATAACATATTTTTTTCATTTTCTTCAAAATTGAAATTATAGCAGCTGTCGCTTTTGTTTAGATGCGTAGTGTATGCAACGCGCATTACAAGTTGGGTTCCATTCCCCTTGCCCCACTTCTTTAAGTTTCTGCTTCACAACAAACGCTAGCACGCCTAACAGAGTTATTAAAAGTACATTATTTTACTAAGTATAAACAGTGGCACTCGAAATCAGTTACATAGGCATTTAGCATGGGAAAATAGTTTTCCCTTGTAAAGCGTAACTTCTAAACTGGACATAATGGAATTAAAACAATAGTATATTAAGTATTAAGAACGGTAAGAACAGTTTACCGATAAAAGACAATTGTTTATGGGAGGAGCGTAGCGACGACTCCAATTTTGTCTGAGATCGGTAATTTCTTAACGTTCGTGATGTTTATAACATTTTTTGCACGATCGACACACAAAATTTTAAAAAAATAAGATTTGAAAATTATTTTGACATTAAAAATTATTAGTTGTCATTTTGAAAGTAAGCTATAATTGTTTTTATTTACTTACCGTCTTGCCTTCTGAACGATTGATTCACATTACTTACCGTTCAGTAATTTGTAAATAAAATCTACTGTCTTGGAAACCCTATCGGTAAACATTTAAAAAAATCCGGTCGTGTAAAAAAAGAAATTATACATCATTTAAAAAAAAGCATTTTGTTGTGTAAATATCTAATATGACGTCCAGATTAGAGGTGGGCGTGGGCCGTGATTTTGTCGGGTAACGATGGGTCACTTGATCGTGGATATAATTTAAATTTTGCGTCGTGATCAGGCGTGATTGCAATTTAATCGAGCGTGGGTTACAAGTTTTCTTCTATTTATTTAAAAAAAAAATGTCTTAATTTCCATATTTTACTTTACATTTTTGTTATTATTAGTATGTCGAAATATGTGATCAAAATGATTTTTTGCATAAAAATAGTCTTATTGTTGTACCCAAAATTGTATATACCGTTGCTCCGATTTCACTGAAGATATGCATGTCTTTCACCGTTCGACCAAATTTATAATGATATTCGTGATGGAATAGAATATCCTATTAGTCTATAAACATTCATTTGCAATGATACCAATTTGTTACCTAACTTATTACCAATTTATTAACAACCTAAGACTGTGTTAAATAGGCTTAAATGTAGATAGAAACGTGACACGAACGTAACCCGCCGGGCATGAGTGCCAAAATAAATTCTTCAGGGTGAGTGATCGTGAATCAAACATAAAAATTCGTGCGTAATTGGTCGTGATTACATTTTTAGTTACGTGAACGTAAGTGATCGTGAATAAAAAGTTACTCACGCGCCCACCTCTAGTCCACATAAAAATTTTAACTAACATTGAAAAAAAAATTAATATCGTCATTCGAGAGGGCATAAAAAAGTGTCTTAAAGGAGTTTAAAAAATACATTTTCGCTTACACCATTAAAATGGCCTTGTAGTGGGACAATTTTTACATAATTCAACCGACTTTGAATCTATTATAGTTCTTCTGCTTATAATGAATTTGATCAGTATTTTTATTGGCTTACACCTGGAATCAAACCTTGATCTGTCGCTAATATACTCGTATTTATTTTTCAATTAAAATCTCCTCATTGCTTGCAAATTTCTAAATCCCTTTGCTTTGCTGCTATTCTCATCTAGCGATAGTACCTCCAAATTTGTTTAAAATCAACACTGCTGTATCCCCTTCTCGCAAACAGAATACTAAACAACCAGCGCTACAGGGGTTGGTTGGCAAAGGGTTAAAATGATTTAATTAACATTTCTAATAAAACTGCTAATATATTGCCCGCAGCTTAGCGGGAGTTTTGCGCGGCGGAGCCAGCTCACCAGCACATAAGTATGCAGCTCGTGTGGCCGACTCCATGCCAGGTGAAGAAGTTTTCCTCCGTTTTAATTATGCGAGCAAGTTACTTGTGGTTGCTCGTTGCTGTTGCTCTGTATTTGTTGATGTTGTTGACTTCATGAAGAGAAGAGTTTGTATTTCACCAGATTCTTAAGTGTACCACTTGCAAGTAGCTAATACATCATTATAACTAATTTGTAAACACAAGTTGAAAAAGTTTTGAAGTGAACAAGAATTCCAAAACCTATAAAGGTTAACCAAAATAGAGATGGGCGCGGGCCGTGATTTTGTCGGGTCACGATGGGTCACGACGTGACCCGCGTGATCGTGAATACATTTTAAATTTTGCGTCGTGAGTGGGCGTGAGCGTGAGGCACTAAAAAATTATCGTGCGTGATCAGGCGTGATTGAAATTTAATCGGGCGTGAGTACAAGTTTTCTTCTATTTTTTATTTACAAAATTGTCAATTTTCATCTTTTACTTTATATTCTTGTTATTATTTATCCAAATATGTCATCAACAGTATTTTTTGCATAAAAATAGTGTTATTGTTGTACCCAAAATTGTATACACAATTGCTCCGATTTTACTAAAGATATACAAATATTTGAGTTCGTTTGATACGATCATAATTTTGGTAACAAATTTGTTACTAAATTTATAATGATATTTGTGATGGAATAGAACAACCTATTTGTCCATAAACATTCGTTTCCAATAAAATCAATCTTATTACAAACAAACTTATTACCAATTTCTCAACAAATTTGATAACAACTTATGACTGTGTTAAACAGGCTTAAATGTACATAGAAACAATTACGTGACACGAACGTGACCCGCCGGGCGTGATCGGGCGTGAGTGCCAAAATAAAATCGTGAGCGTAAGTGATCGTGAATCAAACATAAAAAGTCGTGCGTGATTGGTCGTGATTACATTTTTAGTTTTGTGAGCGTGCGTGATCGTGAACAAAACGTTACTCACGCGCCCACCTCTAAACCAAAATGGATAGTGTGCCAAGACGATTGCAAGACAAATAACCTTTTTATAAACTTTCCTAAATTATAGGAACAATATTTCAACTCTGTTATCTTTGTAAGTCAAAATTCTATTTAGAAATTATTATTATTTTCCTACAAATATATGTTTTGTCTAAATGTCAATGGTCTAGACATTTATAGTGTTGACAATAAACTCTATAAGTAGTTGCAAGCCTATGTGCAAAGTTAATATTTGACAATGGATGCCATATGATACCCTTTATCCTGCACCCCTCAGATATCCTCTCACGAAGATTATAACGTTTAGTTTTTAGTCAGTCTGTATTAGCTACCCATGTCCTAAAGACATGCATGTAGTTGGTATTTAGTATGTGTTCTATACTAATTTGGAAAAGACATGTACCAGCCGTATTCACAGTAAAACAGATAAACTACTTTTAAACCAGGTCTACGTAGTCCTGGTTTAAACCAGGTCTAAAACTGGTTATTCATAGGCATATTTAGACCTGGTTTAAACCTGATCTAAGTAAATCGATCTTAAACCATTCTATCTAGTCGGCTATGATCATGCATTGTTCTGCTCATGCGTAGTAAATAAAATTTTGAATTTTTTGATCATAGCTGATGTTGACTGCACTGATTTCTTATACCTATAACTTCATTGGGAACTTTTTATTAGCTTTTAACTACGAAATACATACAATTAATTATTATCTATAAGTTGTTTCTTGATTACGGTAACACACATTGATGAGTTTAGTATATCAGGATTTGCAAAGAAATAGTTGTTACACATCATATTTTATTTATAATTTATTTATTACCAGATTTATTTTAATAATTTCCTTTACAAAGATATCATACCGTACAGTGCCCAAAACTGTTACATTGACTGAAACAGGTCACCCTTTACTGTTAGTTTCATTTTCTAATAATGGTGTTATTCTATCATTTAAATTCTGGAGATTTTCTTTCTTGAATCTGCAGATTTAAATCACTTTCTAGTTTCTATAAAATGAACAACTGAACATTTCCTAGAAAACTAACCTATAAATTTTTATATTCGATATAATTTAACTTCTAAATGAATAGGTATCTGGTTTGTTCACCGATGTTCCACTATGTTCCTAATATCTGCTATATCATTAACATGATCAAAACCATTAATCTATTATGAACTTCCTAAAAATGAAATAATATAATATGATTAATATGTGTATTCATGACAGTAATATTAAAACATTACCTTATATGAATTTTGAAAATATTTATATGTCTTACCATATATTAAATAATAATTTGCATTAAACACAGAAATTATATTGTCATACTACTGCTGTCAACTGAGTTAGACTCGCGATAAACTAGGGTTCGAGCAGGTCTAAATTTTAGTCTAGAGTTAAACCTGTACTAGCGCTAAATTGCCTCTATGAATAACTGTTTGCGCCGGTCTAAGTTAGACGAGATAGACATGGTTTAAACTTGAACAGATGTACTATGAATACGGCTGGTAGAGTGTAGAGTCTGTCTTAGATACTCATGTCAACAAGACCTGCAGTCTGTTTGTCTCATGGCGAAAATCATAGAGTTTTTGTTTCGGCTCGCGTCAGCATCTTTAGGATTTAGTTATGTTTAGTTTAATTAATAAAAATATGTTAGTGTAAATAATATTTGTAAATAAAAATAGTATTAAATCTCAAGAATATCCATGTTTATATAAGTGCCCTTCATAACTCGAATACATAACCAAATGTAAGTGTGTGTGTGTGTGTGTGTGTGTGTGTGTGTGTGTGTGTGTGTGTGTGTGTGTGTGTGTGTGTGTGTTCCTCCTCAATAAAGTAGTGGTCGTCCAATCATCGCCACCAGTTAGTTAAAATGTCATCGTTCGGTAAAAGAAATAAGTCCACCATAGCATCGTGAAAATTGCACCTTTGTAAAAAAATATCTTTTGTTTTCCAAAGATGTACCTATAATTTGTCCATATTCATTTGTTTCATATGACGAAAATGCAAAAATTATTAAATTTAAGGAATAAAAACAATGGTTAGAACGATAAAACAAATAAAATCATTAGTAAATTATTTATCAACTGTTTTCAAGTCTATTTTCATTCATATTTGTCATATATTTAGCAATGAAACATTTCTCAAATTTTGTTTTTAATACAGAGTGTTCATTTTTAAGTGGCTACCATTGCGATCCCGAGAACTATATAAATACGAAGTTGGTAAAATTAGCAAAGAATCTCTATTTTTACATTGGTATTTCAATGATAAAATTAAAACAAAATTTCAACCAGTTGTTCTCAAAATATGGGTACCAACTTTTTTATTTTAAATAGATACATATACTTATTATATGCTCATTCAATAGAGCTCTTTATTCTGAATCCAACGATATATAATTTTCATACCCACATATGTACAAAATTTTGGAAAAAAAAATAATAAAGAGTGCCATGACTGAAAAAAGTGAATATATTTAAAACAGAACTTGATTTTAATTTAAATGATTTATTATTAATAAAAACTGCTCAAAATTATCTCCATTTTATCAACACAGAAGTAGCAATAGACAAAATATTCACTTTTTTCAGTCATGACATTCTTATTAATATTATATTTTGGGGATTTAATTGAAAACTATTAATTTTTTCGAAAAATTTTAATGGAAGGGTATGAAAATTATATGTCGTTGGATTCAAAATAAAGTGCTCTATTGAATGAGCAAATAAAAAATATGTGTTTCTATTTAAAATAAAAAAGTTGGTATCCATATTTTGAGAACCACTGGTTGAAATTTTGTTTTCAGTTTATCACTGAAATGCCGATGTAATATCGAGATTCTTTGCTAATTTAACCAACTTCGTGTCTCTTATAGTTCTCGAGATCGCAATGGTAGCCACTTCAAAATGAACATCCTATATATCATTATACGTACTATGACGTCCATGTAACCATATTAATATTAATTGGAGTGAATGATATATTGACAACTAAATTAGGAATATGGCAATAAAAATAATTGTTGCCTTATGAAACAAATGAACATGGACAAATTATATCATTTGTTAAAATACACGTATTAGCAATAAGAACGTTAAAGAAATTGTATTCTCTTTTTATTCTCAGTCACAAACTTTTGCAATCATTTCCACTTTTCAACAAATTACCAATAAAACTGCGATAGTATCTTACAGTATAGTAGGTATAGATCGTACGCTTGGGTTCCAGTATAAAAAGCAATGAAAAGCTTGTCGAGCGAGGCGGCACTAAAATTCACTCGAGCATTTAAAAAGTGCCTCGTGAGAGGGCAATAAGTCATGAGATGTGTACGAACGGCCTTAAACTTTACAGCGAAACATCCCTATCCAACAGGGGTTATGCTGTGTGGTTGTAGTCAATGTTATGGTTACGTATTGTTCAATAAAGTGTTTTTATTGTGTTGCAATGTCTTCCAATTACAAGAATATTGTGCTTGTAAATTTACAATAAAGAAGTTTAATACACATTTTTAATTAAAAGTGAACATTATCTGCACTATGCAGTATATTGAACAAGAAATTTAAAAATAATATATATACAAGTATACAATTTATCAACTGGTATTGGTAGAATGATTTTAGAATAGTAAAATTTACTAAAATAAATAATAGCTATTTGTGTATTAAGAGCGCAAAATGGGACATTGTCGATTGAGAGGTTGTTGACGCGCGACGCAGGAGCGCGGCATTCTCTCGAAATCGACAATGTCCATTTGCGCTCGAAACACACACAAGATTTTTTCTACAGTCACCACAATGGGGTCCTTCACCATTACAAAAAATAATAAAATGTACACTATTTACTTACTGTACTACTCAATAGTTTTCCAATAAAGATAGGAACGTATTCAAATATGACTTCAATATATTGTTTTGGCTTTCGTTTTTTCAAAAAAATAATCGCAATTTTTTAATGAATATTATAAGTTTTTTGTATAATTTATTTGTTTCAAGTATTAAACTAGTGTAATAAAATAGTGGATGTCTATTAGAAGCGTTCACGCCATACTTTTGTAGGTGGCACCATAACTGTTCACAATTTATTTTATATTTAATTTTAATTTATTGTTATTTTGTATTCTTCTTGAGCTATTGCTTCAATCTAATCTAAGCATATTATACTTTCGTTTTCGTAAATGAATGCCCTATTTTATTTTCACAGCAGTGCGGCATTTGGTTTGGTTATGTAATATACCGACACTATCGACAGAGCAGTTATATGTCAGATTGACTTGTGAAGGTGGTAAATGTCTAACTACAGTGCCATTAGTTCCTTAGTAAACGTTTCCATTAAGAATGTAGACAAGTGATATTTCTCAACATTGTATAGGTAGAAATTTGGACAACGAACGTTTTTTCTACTTTGTCGCGCATGAGCGGCAAAGTGACATTTTGCGTTGACAAAAGAGAGCGCAAATGGCTACTTTGTATATAGACTGTAGAAAAATAAATATATCATCACGGCATATTACCCATTGCTGGGTGTGCCAATCTGCTTTGTACGCAGATATCGGTAATGATGATGACATATTTGTACCGTGCGGGCATTTACCAGGCGTCACCTCACGAGCACTCATAGCTGGCATGGAGAGTGCACCACAGGGATCAATTTAGTGCCATTTAAAATTCGAAATATTTGGCTTCGGTCGGGATGGAACGCGGTTCCCCAGATTCGCGACCTAATTAGTGTTTCAGGGACCCGGAACGGAACAGAACTGAAAACGATAAACGAAATAAACGAAAAAAAAACGATATAACCGAAATAACGTTATTATTTTGTTGCTAATACACACTTTCTTTTAAATTTATTTTTAAAGAATTTAATTATTATGTCTCTTGTCAATAGAGATTTACCGAATTATATATTTTAATCTTTAATTATATTATAAAATTGTTAAAAATAAGTTTTTTACATAAAAATATGTAGAAAAAACTGGTTCGGATCAAGATTTTATTTCGTTGAAGTGGAAACAAATTTTTTAAGCCGGAACGATATTAACCGAAATGGAATTATATTTCTCTAACACTACTATGGAATTCATACATTCTATAACTGAAAACTGATACAGAATGAGGACATTCTGTCACACTGTTGCGGAATAATATTCCGTAATAGGCAGTCACAGACCTCTAGATTTTATAATTCACCCATATAAAATACATGGTAAACGCAATTGTTTTCAAAATCAAGACGGCTTTGCTTGGCGCTTTGTTTCTTTTATTTTGTCACCTCAACTGCCTTAACTGTCAAATTATAAAAGAAATGATTACAAAATATTATTATACGCTTTGTTTTACACGTTTTGAAGCTTTTACATGGTAAGTTAAATAAAAATTATTTCTTTATAACATACCAACAATATTTTATTATTTTTCACAAAAATGTCAAGTGATAAGCAAAATATATTTTTAAAATAGTGTTAGAGAAAGTATAGTCTAAAACTCGTATGGAATAGTATTTCCGCCACTCGCGAAACCGTAGACCTCACCTACGGCTCGGCCTACAAACTTTTCGCTCGCGCGGAAATTATCTATTCCATACTAGTTATAGAATATACTATTATCGGAGCTGAATCAAAATGAAACGAAAAATCTTTGCGTTCCGGG
Source organism: Harpalus rubripes (assembly GCA_963082715.1). Lineage (NCBI taxonomy): Eukaryota > Metazoa > Arthropoda > Insecta > Coleoptera > Carabidae > Harpalus > Harpalus rubripes. Next base: position 56,741,781 of record OY720452.1, read on the forward strand.
TCTCTAGTTTTCATTATTTACCTAAAAGGGTTTTTCCAAATTTAATTTAGTTTTTGCACTTAATTATATAGATATTTGATTTATAGAGATGCCAACAAAATATTATATTTAGTCCAAAAACAAAATTTCCAGAAGTACTGCAAAATTTTAAAAAGTCCTAATTCCCCAGAACTTACATTTTTTTAATATATTATGACTACAGAGCTTATTCTTTAAAGTTGTATTTATCCAACTTACTTATTTAATTAATTAGTTTACATGTAAAATACACAGAACACATAAGTGGGTAGTTTCCAGTGGCGTACCCAGGACGATTGCCACCTCTCTCTACCCCCCCCCCCCCCATATCTACTATTTTTTTAAATTTTGCAAATATTAATCAATCTAGAATTATAATATCATAATTTCACTTTAATATATGGAGAAATAATATATTTTTATCGTTAATATTTAATAAATTGTAAAATGCATTACTGCATTCAATTTGGTTCTAGGCTATGTTCTTGTTGTAATATTTCGTAATATTTTTATTTTAACTTTTCTACCTTAATATCCTAAAACAACTTTGCTTTTATTGTAAATAAGAGAAAATAAGTACATGAAATAATTTATAAAAAGATGCGAAAAGTAAATACACAAAAAAAAACATAAATAAAAATGTTCCATAGGTATTTTGAAAAATTTTGTATTATAATTATTTTCCTACTTATTTTTGTTAATATAATTATATAATTAATACAATTAAATTATTACCATTATTTATAAATTTATAATTAATAGTAACTTAACCGCGGTGACCAAGGTTCTCGTTATGCATCCCGCAATGTAACCAAAACATAATTTTAGGATCGCGGTTCAATTTCGGAATGTGGTTCCTGAAAGTTTTGGTTACTTTTTCGTGACCACGGCGACCACTAATTTTTTGTGGTTGTTGTGGTCATATTCTCATTTCTTATAATATAATAAATAATATTGTATAAACATATAATTACTAAATAAAATGACAATTATGACATTCGTTCTTTAATATGCTATTATATTTTATTTCCATAAAAAACTTGAAAATCTTGTTTTCAAAAAAATACATTGGTGGATTTCTTTTCCATTCACAAAAGACACATTTTCTGCAATCTTGCTTATACTTAATTACATACAATAATATTTATCTATTTTTTTTTAAATACTTTAAAATGCAATGTAATATAAAAATGATTAATTATTCAATTATAATCATAAAATTTATTCCAACAGTCAATTATGTAAAAAAGTGGAACATTTTTTTATTCTTTGTAATGCAACGTATATTTAGATAAAATCAATGTTTAATTTTTTTGAAAATTATTCTTCCATTGTGTACATTTATACAAGAAATATAAATTCATGATTGGACGTGAATTAATAAAATATGTTATCAATTATTCGTGACCATGTCTGAATTTTACAATTTTCTTTTAAGCTTCATTATTATTTTATGAGATAAGTGATGTTATTTCATATAATATTATAATAATTTTAAAGTCAAATACCAAATTATTAAGAAAATAGAAAAAATATACTATGTATGTAGGAGTATTTTTGTAAAATTAAATACATCGTAAAAAAAACTTGTATAGGTAGAATATATGTTTCATTTATGCAGTTATTGAAGGTTATGAAGATTACATATTTCACAATCTAACCAAATATAATATAAGCGATTAAGCTACCCCGTATTTCAAAATAAGCCTAAAACATTTATGCGATGTTTATTTAACAAGTGAAAAAAGTTTATAATATAGACGAAGTTACATGTTACATTACACACACTATTGTTGTATATGTTTTCCAAGAATTTATTCTATCCTTTCGGCTGTAAGTATTGTCTCAGAAATATCTGTATCCTTTCATTAATTTTGAATGTACCCAACTGCTTGAAACTATGTGATATTTACACTGTAATTATGCAAATTTAACTCCCTTAAACGAAACTTTACAATATAAATTCCATCTTTACGACTAGCATTAAAATGAATGAGATTTAATACAATTGGCATTCGATGTAAGTTCTCGGTCCAGAAATACGAAACATTTCCTCAAGAAATGCGTTAAAATTCATGGAAAATTGAGATTATTTGTCTTTTTTCTAGACGATGTTGTAGGAAAGACACTCGCTTAACGTATTTACATTGGAAAATTGACATTTTGACGGAGGATCACTACACTTTACATGACCCGGTTAGAACAATATTTTAGGAGAGCGTGAAACAATGTTATGCTACAGACAACTTTGTTTTTAAACATTTTCACGAAATCTGTCAGGCAGTAAAATTGTTTAATATTGGAGATACGTTTTACATTGTAGAGTGCGTGGCTGACTGCACTATACTAAAAATGAATAAGCAGAAGACGCACGTCATCAACCTGAAAAAAACCTCATAAAATGAAATGTAGCTATATATATATATATATATATATATATATATATATATATATATATATATATATATATATATATATATATATATATATATATTTAAGTGAAGAACATAAATCTTTCAGAAAGGCATTATTTAAAAAGAAACATAATTTTTGAATAAATTACTCTTATTTTTTCAATTAAAATGTGTCTATAAATATTGTATGTTGCACGCCTACACATACGAAATGCAATGAAGTTATTTGCAAGTAATATTATATCAGACGGCTCACAAATGACCTTGAATAGTCATCTTTCGTGAATAATAGTTTAGTTACTTATTATTGTTTTATAAAAAATATATAGAACTGTCAATTTGCTTTCAATAAAATATATCAATATATAATATATCGATGTAGTTTATCTACCTATTGCACTAATTACAACAGTTTCTTCTGAGTTAAGTATTTGTGAATTGTGTCTTGTGCTACAAAATGACTGCAGTGCCCAATTACCGGATAGGCTGACCAGACTGCAGCCTATAGGGCACACAGATTTTGGGCGCACAATTTTCTCATTTTATTATAGTTTTTGGGGCGGTTTGATTTGGTTAGAGCTAAGACGACCTAAATCATGCCCTGAATATTATTGGTTTATTTTAATAAGTATTACACGATAATTCCTCTGCTTGTATTGTATACAGTAATTTATGCAACACGCATTGCATTTTCTAGAATAAATTAGAACCCCATGTAAACGTAGTAATAAGAGACGTCATTATCTAGTAATATTTATTGATGACGTGCGTCTTCTGCTTGTTCATTTTTAGTATAACAGGGGGAGGACACGACCTCGGACATTCCATATGAATTAAATTTTGTTGATATACAGTCAGGGGCATAACTATAGGGTGACATAACTGGCAAAATGCCAGGGGTACCCGAGCTTCCGGGTCCCCGAGGCAACTAAACAAGTAGTAGGTATAGGATTTTTCGATAATGGTATTTATTAACTAATTTAAAACGTCTATACAAAGCTTGATATCACTTTGCTATTCCAAACAAAAACATACAAAATTATCCCTATTAACAAAACAAAATTCGAATATTATATATCAAGCATGCGGCACGTATGGGTGCGTGACCTGTCACGTATATGTGGAAAAACAATGTCGTACGATTAATATGTGTATTTACAAGAACTGTTTGTTAATGACATTGAAAAAAAATCGCAAAACGAAATATGTTAAATATTTGTTAAAAAAAATTATTTCAAAATGATTAAACATTAAAATGGAAAAATTGTTTGTCCGGGTGCACATTTTCAATTCAAAGCTACCGGCTGACACGAAATTTATGTTACAGCTCGAATTAAGGCCTGTGTCCACGATGCTAGAAATCGTTTCGAGTTCTCGATCACATTTTTTCATCATAAACATTGAACTTGTATGACTAGATGTCAGGTTGGTCGAATTTATGAAGTTCGTTTCAGCCATTTCTACCAATACTAAAAACTAATAAAACATAAAATTATCCCGGCAGTAAGTAAATTAAATTTTTATAACGAATATATTAATTTATTTATAAGTAATTATTTATAATCAATACCAAAAATGAGTAGAGTTATGTAATATTTTATAACCTTATTATTTTCAAACTTATCGAACATCAAACGTCAAGATTTTAAATTGGTAACTCTTAAATGAAATTAGCAACTTATACGGAAAAATGAGACAGAACGCATTTTTCGATTCTAGTTTTCTATTCGATTTTTGCGTCCGAGTTGGTAGTGTCCACGATCCGAGATATCGAATTGCGAACTATATCCGAGAACTCGGATCGATTTCTAGAATCGTGGACACAGGCCTTTACAAAAAAGATTAAGCTATTTCTTATTTTTGGATTAGCGAATTTTACTCTAATTTTGCCAGTTTATCTTAAAATATAGTCTAATCTAATCCAACTACTTTTTTTGATAATAAAATGAAGATTAAATTTTAAATACCGGAATATAATAGAATTCACTAATCCAAGGATGAAGATTAGCTTAAATTTTTTTGCGAATCGTTAATTTTAAATAACTGTACTGATTTTCTTTCCTATTGTTCTATTTACTTTTTTTTTAAAAAACGTTACTATTACTAATTTGAAATGATGAGTCATTTGACAGTAACATTATCTGTCGCTTACATATACCTATTTGTACGAGTATAACTGCGTAAACAAGGAGTTTTGTTTGTTTAAAGCGCAGGCTCAGGATTTAAATTATAGACAATTTTATAAATTTATCCATAAAATATGTAGAAAAAGTATTAATGCAAATCTGTAGAAAATTAATCTCGAAATAACAGTTAAAGGTATTTTCGAAGAAAAACTATTTTGAGTGAAGTGCCATTTCCGGTTATACGATTTACACCAAAATCTAATGGGCTCTTTGCATATTACAAAAATCTAATGTGGACACCACACGACTTCCTTGTACGCAAGACTAATATGAAATATAGACTCAATTATAAAATTGCACGTATTTGACGTAATTTGACATTAACATCTATTTTTTTGTTATTTTTTGTCCAAATCCATAGCAAGCTTCATTACAAAAACCAAAAAGTATATAAATAAATAAAATAACATAAATATATCATCACGGCTTATTACCCATTGCTGGGTGTGCCAATCTGCTTTGTATATAAGTTTTAAATTTATATATCTCGCTTATACAAAGGGCTAATTTAATAATACTTGATGTGCTAGACACAGAATTAAATTCTCTAAAACTTTTTTTTAAAGCATTTATTTCTAAAATCAAAATGAAACCATTTTATTCAAGAATAACTGTTAACTACTTCAGGTAATATATCACTTCCGGTTAGCCTGTTTTAACCAAAATCTGCTATTATTCCAATGGATATAAAAGTCTTATATACCAAATTTGAAAAGTTTTGGATTATATTTTAATATAGTTTTTCATTAAAATCTATTATAGGCTTCAAATAAAGTACCATTTCTGGAAATTATGTAATGACCAAAAAGGAATGTGCATAACTAGATGTTATAAAAGTCCTACATACAAAATTTCAACTTTCTACGGCTTACCGTTTTTGAGTTATGCGAGATACGTACGTACGTACGTACAGGCGTCACGACGAAATTAGTCAAAATGGATATTTCCGTTGAAATCTGAAAACCAAAAAGTAAAAAGGTTGATATCAAGGTTTCAAAATTTTCTGAATGATAGTATTTAAGTTAGAGCGGAGGATCCATACATACACACAGACATCATCATGAAAATGTTAAAATTGGATTCTAGGGACCTTAAAACGTAGTCATTTACCAAAATCTCGTTATGCGATTTTTAGCACGTTCCCTATGCCTTCTTACCAAGGGTAGCGGGAGGTAAAAATATTCATGAATTAATTTATTGCTATTCAACATCAGTTTGTGTTGGCCAGTAGCACTAAAAAATATACTTCTAGAACAATGGCCTTAATAATGCGAATTTATGTATACTTATTTAAATAATTGATGAGTTAAAAATCTAACGCCTGTCATAATAATAGAACTGTTCATTTCGTTATTTTGCGTCTACGGTTTATTGCTGTCTGTACACTTGTGGACATAACAGTAAACCGTAGGCCCAAAATAACAATAATACAATACCGTTTATGATTATATATATATATATATATATATATATATATATATATATATATATATATATATATATATATATATACAGGGTGTTATATTTTAATGGACCCAGCAAATATCTCGCTTATTTATTAAGTTGGCAATTTTTTCAAATAACATGATTTATACAGGAACATGTAAGCTACTTGATGAAGGATGTACATTCCTGATACCATTTCCGGTTTATGAGTAATTAATATCTACTTTGAAATTTCAAATGGAACATACTATATTTTTTTACAAATTTGAAAAGTACATCAAATTTGCTTTACAATCATGTAAAATAATCCATATGTTACATTATTAAAAATTAAAATGGCAGGCACTTTTTTATACACCTAATTGGAAAGAGAATAGTAAGCCATGACTGTGGCTTGTGTTCCTTATTCTTATTTTCTGTATTATTATGACAAAAAAATATTATTTCGTTTAATAATAATAATTACAATTGTTTTAGTTAATTGTTTTATTTCAAGCCACAGTCATGGCTCACTATTCTCTTTCCAATTAGGTGCATAAAAATTGCCCGCCATTTTACTTTTTATTAATGTAACAAATGGATTATTTAACATGATTGTATAGCAAATTTGATGTACTTTTCAAATTTGTAAAAAAATATAGCATGTTCCATTTGAAATTTCAAAGTTGATATTAATTACTCATAAACCGGAAGTGGTATCAGGAATGTACATCCGTTATCAAGTAGCTTACATGTTGCTGTATCAATCATGTTATATGAAAGAAATTACCAAATAATAAATAAGCGAGATATTTGCTGGGTCCTTTAAAATATAACGCCCTGTATATATATATATATATATATATATATATATATATATATATATATATATATATATATATATATATATATATATATATATATTTATATATACCGTGTGTCTGTCTTAAAGGTTTGCAATTTACTGCTCGCCTAATTATTTTAAGCAAAATGCGTCAAATCAAAGTTTTAGAGCATAAAATTCTGCATCTAAATCAATAAACAGAATTACCTTTCCATGCATTGTAACGACAGAAATTAAATATGAAAATATCGAAAATTACGTTGAAAATATTAACAGCCATGGAATTGAACAAAAAATAAATAAATGCTTGACGTTTTATCTGTCACAACGTAAGTTAACTTATTTGACGTTTTGAAGAATTTGATTTTGTCTCTAGTTTTATTGTCAGAAATGATTAAAAAATGAACATTTATACGAATGAAGAGCTAAGTTCCTGAAAAAAATTGAAAGGACTGCTAATGTGTCTGCAAAAAATACACGTGAGCCGCGTAATCAGAATGTAGGACGAGCAGAACTTGCATTACTCTAAGAAAGAGTGTTAGTAATGATAAGTGTAAACCCCTTCTGTAGTATTAAGGTGTTGAGAGTACATAGCAGCATCATACATAATTTTCTTTTTTTATTTTGCGTTCATAATGAAATCATTACGATACGAAATTGCGTATCGTAATGACCTTCATTTCCATACGCATTTTTTGTTTGAGACGGTTGGTACTAGATGACGTTTCTTTAACCCATTTTTACCTAATTTATTTTTAATTAACAATTCATTTTAATAATATAATGTCGAAATTATTATTATTTTTTTTTATTTAGGGAAGATTATTTACATGAAAATGTACAAATGGTTACAAATATAATCAAATTGAGTAAGTAAATGTTATTGTAGAAGGCGCAAATTATAAAAAATTGTATAAAGAACTCATTTTATAAGACTTTCTTTCGCACTTATCAATTAGAAAACTCGCTAGCGCTCGTTTTCTAAATTTTGACGTGTGCGAAAAATACATGTCTTATAAAACACGTTCTTTAATATACTATTGTTTTGATATATTCATATTATTTATACAAACCTGCATTTTCTTAAATTTATTTATTATTTTTATATTTCTATTATTGCCATAATTAACGATATTTGTTCAAATCAAATTGTCAGAAACGTCAAATAAGTCAACTTACGTTGTGACAGATAAAACGTCAAGCATTTATTTTTTTTTTTCAATTCCATGTCGATATTTAACGTAATTTTCATATTTAATTTCTGTGGTTATAAAGCATATAAAGGTAATTCTGTTTATTGTTTTAGATAAAGAATTTTACACCCTAAAACTTTTATTTGACGCATTTTTGCTTAAAATAATTAGACGAGCAGGAAATTTCAAAAAACTGATTTCCCATGTTAATCTCTTATGTACACCTTTAAAATAGACACACGGTATATATATATATATATATATATATATATATATATAAACAGTTTACATTACTCTAAATTTTAAAGTGATTCTGTTTAAATACGGGTATAAATCTTTAATGTTTTGCTAGGTGTTGTAATGCATGTAAAGTCTGAATCGGATTTTTATTTATTCACGTAAAATTAGTAGTTGAAGATTATCCTCGGATTATATCAGATTTATTTCACTTTGAACGTTCAATTTCCGCCCGAAGAATTCAAAAGCATGCTGCAAACTTTAAATTACTTATCTCTTCAAATATTTGATGTTTCGTGCTAAAAACTATCTTCCCTTAAGCGATTTTTTATTTTATACATTTTTTGTGTACATTTACCAAATATTAACACAGGTTTTTTTGCGATGTACATTATGATTTGTAAATACATATTTTTTATTGGAAATAAAAATTATCTGCAGATCTGCACAAATTTAAATACTTTAACATTCATATTGATGCAAAACATAAAACAAAATGTAGAACATTGAATAAATAGATATATCAATATTTATTTATCTACTTAAACCAATAATAATGTAAACAGTTTTTTTCTCATTTATTTTACAATACTCCAAAGTATTTCCAAAAATTTCAGTTTGAAGATAATTTAACCAAAAACCAATACGAGGGTTACGCTAGAATTATTGAGAATAAGTCATTTGGTTCATATTTTTAAAATTTTATTTTAAATATAATGTCCAACGTAGATCCCTTCGACAATAATATTCATCATTCTTAGCTTCCATTTCTTAAAAGCTTTCAACCAATCTTCTTTTGGAATGCTTAATTAATACGACAAATAAGCTTCTTTCCGTACAATTTTTTTTGTATAATTATAATAATAATAAAAAAAAAATTATTTGTTAGAGAAAAAATCCATACAAAGTGGATTGACAATACAGTATTATTACGTTTTTATTATATAGTGTACGTGGGACTATTCATTTAAAATGAAAACTCGAAATCAGGGCTGATTTGAAGTAGTTAGTTATATCCCAAATTTTTTCTTTTGATGGTTCTGCTAGTAGATTTGTGATGGGACTAGAAGCGTTATTGTGAGATATATATTTGTCTATGTACTGCGTTCGAATCGGGGTGCGGGCACTGAAACAGAAAATGCAAAATATTGTTTTCTTCGAGAAGATTGCATTGGCTACAAATTTCGTCTTCCTTAAAATTATGGCAGAGACCGTCTTGGTAAATGGTAAAATATTTGAAGTTTTCTGTCCTTAGTTGTCCGAAAAGTTTTAAAAGTTTGAAGGGGATGTCTAAAGACAGATAATGTTGGCTAGTTATATAAGTTTGGTAACTTGGATTATATGATGAGTGAATTATTCTGTTTGTGTCCTTTTCATATAATAATTCACTATATGCTCTCACAATGTTGTCAATTTCTGATTTTAGGACCACGCAGCTTTGGCTTTTCCAAACTTCGGCAAAATTGGTTTCTGTAAGGACGGATTGAATCTTACTTGTCCAGTTATATTTGCTTTATTCTTTACTAGTTAGTTTCGGAGGATTCTCGTTTAGCGCTAGTAATCTATTATAGCAGGCGTATCGGTCTTCGGGCATTATTAAATTTTTTGCCAAAAACGTAGTTTTTTTGACAATGTGTACTTTCAACTTTTCTAGTCCTGTCTCACGACGTATCATATAATTGAGAGTTGTTTTCTTCCATCCGAAAATATTTTTTATATAATTTGACAATCCCTTTTCAATGTTTTCATGTTGAAACATACCCCATACTTCTGCTCCATATAGGAGAGACCACAAGCTACAAACCAGGAGTTTACAAAAACATAAATTTGCTTTAGATGTAAATGTAAAATAAAAAATCTGGTGTGACCAACACAATACCTCCCGCCATTTGCAGCCCAAATCACAAAAAAGATTAAGTTACCTAATCCTTAATTTTCGAGTTAATTTTGGATTAGCGAATTTTACTCTAATGTTGACAGTTTATTTCTTAAAATATAGTTTAATCTAATCCAAGGAACTACTTTTTTTAGACCCCGCAACAGGATTAAATCCCAATTACAGAGTGTGTTCACATTCAAACACATCAATGCCTTAGTTGGATTCGAACCCAGAACCCCGAGGGCACTCATGACATGAGGCGTTGCTCTAACCATTGAGCCACCGGAGCTATAACAAAATGAAGATTAAATTTTAAATTCCGGGATAGAATAATTCACTAATCCAAAAATGAGAATTAGCTTAAACATTTTTGTGAATCGTTAATTTTTATAAACCTAATACATACCTATATATTTACTTATGCTGAAAACTGTAATGAATTCCTTTTCTATTGTTCTATTTACTTTTTTCTTTTTATAACGTTACTAATATTATGTTAAAATGTTACATACATTTGAATAACTGCGTTTTATTTGTTTAAAGCGTATAGTCTGGAATTTAAATTATACATAATTTTATAAATTTATCCATAAAATATATAGAAAAATCTATAGTAAATTTAATAATCTTTAATTTTTATAATAACATTAATATCGAAAAAATAACATTTAAAGGTATTTTTCGAAGAAAAACTATTTTGAGCTTCTAGTAAAGTGCCATTTCCGGTTATCCGATTTTCACCATAATATAATGGGCTCTATCCAATACAAGGTTTCAAAATTTTCTGAATGATACTATTTGAGTTAGAGTGGAGGATCCACACACAAATACATACGTACACACAGACATCATCGTGAAAATGTTAAAATTGGATTCTAGGGACTTTAAAACGTGCTCATTTACCAAAATCTCGATATGCGGTTTTAGCACGATCCCTATACCTTCCTTACCAAGGGTATCGGGAGGTAAAAATTATAATATTTTATCATAAAAAAGTATAATATGTATCTCTATAATTTATAATTATGCCGATAAATATTAAATACTTTGGCCATTAACAATAAATGAATTTTGATAATACGGTTTTTTTCCCGGATTTTTTTTTAATTTTGTCTTCGGATATATTATACCTTGACGCCTGTTCTTTTGCTAAGCATGTTTGTGCCTTGTGCCTTTCTGTTGCCTACTCCGTCAACCAATATTATGCTTTACATAAGAGAAATAAAGATCGTGCTAAAATGCGTATATACAGACGTTAATAATAACAATCATGGTTTAAAATCCCTATAATCAATTTTTAACATTTTCAAGATAATGCGTGTATATGGATTTAATTTCTATACCAATCACAAAATTTTAAAAACTTGTTTCATAATTTTTGCCCAAAAGGCACCTCAGTTTATAGTATGTGCAAATTTAAATACTTTCAGTTTCATAAACTTTTTACCTCCCGTCATACCGTAAGTAAGAGAGATAATGTTTTCGGTCCAAAAATTCAAAAGCGAGTTTTCGGTGAATAAGTACGAATTAGAGTCACGTTTTTACTATTTTTACAATGATCTCTCTCTCTCTATCGCTCTCTCTCTCTCTCTCTCTCTCTCTCTCCCTCTGTGTGTGTGTGTGTGTGTGTGTGTGTGTGTGTGTGTCTGTGTGTGTGTGTGTGTGTGTGTGTGAGTGTGTGTGACGATTTTTTCTTCCACGATAACTCATATCAAACTTCCAAAAATTTCTATTCTCCGTATTTAAGCTTTCTGCATTCAATGAAGAGTTGGTTAGATTATGGATAAAACTGAACAACCGGAAATAGTACTTTACTTGAAGCCCGTAACAGTTTTTAATGAAAACCTATATTATAATATAATTCAGAACTTTTAATTTTAGTATTTAAGGCTACCAAGAGGAAAAACATATTAGATTTTAGCTAAAATTGATAATCCGGAAGTGATACTTTACTTGAAGCTCTGAATAAATTTTCGTGGGAAATATATTGATATAATAAAAAAAATAGTATTTAAGGCTTTTATATAAAGCGGAAAAACATATTAGATTTTGGCTAAAATTGATAAACCGGAAGTAACATTTTACTTGAAGCTTTGAATAGATTTTCGTGGAAAATATATTGATATAATCCAAAACTTTTCAAATTTGGTATTTAAGACTTTTATATCAATGGGAATACCTTCTTAGATTTTTACTAAAATTGATAAACCGGAAGTGATACTTTCCTTGAAGCTCTGAACCGATTTCCGTGAGAAATATGTTGATATCCAAAACTTTTCAAATTTGGTATTTAAGACCTATATATTAATCAGATCGACACATTCGATTTTTGTTAAAATTGATAAACTGGAACTGGTACTTTTACTGGAAGCTCTAAACCGATTTTCATAAAAAAATATATTAAAATATGATCCAAAACTTCTCAGATTTGGTATTTAAAACTTGAAACAACGTATTAGATTTTGACTATATGTGATAAACCGGAAGTGGTATTTTATTTGGAGATTTTAACAACTTTTCGAGGAAAACCAAATCCAAAATTTCGTATTATAGACTTTTCTATTTACTAGGAACAACAAATTAAATTTTATTTGCAAACAATCAACCGGAAGTGATGCTTAAAGCTTAATGCTATTTTAAACAAATAATTGGCGGGCCACAACAGATTAAAGTAAAAATTTGTGTAAATTGGCAGTAAAAGGAACTGTTAGATTGACAGTGCATTTGACTTTTGTGTAGTGTGTAAAGTAAAAGTAATTTTAAAAAAATACGTATATGCTGAGTATTTTTCTAATTGGGCCTCTATGAGTATTTTAAAATGAGAATAAAGAGTAGTATTCCAGTGACAAGACAAACTTTTATTCTTTTAATAGGACGCAAATTTGATCCATTTTATACTTCATATTAAATGAATATGGAGTTAAAAAATTATACAGAAATTAAATATTAAACAGTTGCTATATTAAGAAAATTCTGATTTAAAAGTGTCAGTGTCAAGTGCTATTGACAATATATTTGTGTTATAATTTTACTGGAAATATAGGATCTTTTGCTAGAAACTTTCTGTATGGAATTTGCATAAAATACATACACCTGCCTAAGGTAATGTACAAGAAATAGAATCTTTAACAAGGAACTTTTTGTATGGCATTTATGCAAAATATATAGAACTGACGGAAGGTAATGTGCTGGCCACATTGGATTTTTTTCTCTTTCGATGATATAAGGGTTATTACGTTATGAATTTTATAAATACCTTTTTTTAATTAGAAAATTTTAAGTATTTAAACTAGAAAGGTTACTAAACCCCGTAAAATAGGTAGGTATAATTTTACTATTTACATACATGTGCTGACCACACCAAGTTTTTAAAAAATTTATTTCTCAAGGAAGAAAAATGTCGAAATTTGTTAGAGATGTCGGTAAGCCGTATTATATTAAATGGATATTGTAGGTATTACACTCGGTATTACAGTATTTGTATACAATTTTATAGGTACATACGAAACAAATCCATGAGCTTTCTAATAACTTGAATCTAATTTATATTCAGATATTTTTATTTTCTATATTCCACAACTAATTTGAAAAACATTTATCCACCTACATACGTAAACACAATGATTAATAATAGATGTACAGTTAATTTTGTTTAAAATGTATGTGAACGGGTAATTCGATGATAATGATTGTATGACTGAACGAACAAAATAAATAATTTGTTAAAATTGGAATCAATTTCACACGCGAGGCGTAAAGTAATCAATTTTAAATTAATCTCACCCGCTCTTTCATATTAAAACGACCAAAAAAGGCCATAAATTATTAGCGCGTAGTGAACATACTGGTAGCTGGGGTTGGGTATAATATAGCAATGGCACTAGCAGAATTCTCAACCTCTCTTCTCTTCCATCGTAGTCGGCTGTGGACGTGATTATTATTAAACAGCAACAAAATGAAATCGCACGAGATTTATGGAAGCTTTAGTGTGTTTATCTTCCGTGGACGCTATTTGTATATTCAATTATTGTTAATTTGTTAGGCTAGCCGACATCCATGATCAACAGGGCTCATTAAACATTCAAATGAGATTGTGTCTTTAATTAACTCGCGTAGATAACAGATAAATTTCCTGCCCGCGATATATTCAAATCAATACAAGACAAATTAGCCATTTGTTTCCGGCCGGACAGCAGTCACCTAGTGACATCTATGGATGGTGATGTGTACGCTGGGATACGATATTACCGCTGCCACTGGCACTGGAAGTGGATCTCACTCCAACGAAACCAGTGGCGTACGAGAGAATTTATAATGAGGACAAAATCATGGTTTGCATTTTGTATCAGTGTGGTGGCTTGCCAGGGAAAACACGTAGGCCAGTGCGTCGGCATGGAATTCAAAACAAATTTTAAGAAATAGTTATTTTTCCGAAATATTTTACAGACTCTTATGCCAAAATTTAACTTTACCTACTCACCTGTTAAACTTGAATGACAGATGAGTACGTAAAAATATTTTTTGTGCAACCGGACGCGAAATAAGCATTTCGCAGCCGCAATACAGGCCTCGAATTTAAATTTCGCAACCGTTGTTATGGTAACGGCCGCGAAATTCATTTCGCGGACGGTGTCATGGTAGCGTTCGCGAAATTAGGTAAATAATCACTTTGACACTTGAAAATTGCATGGTTTTCTTTATCAAATGTTAATCCCATAGCCACCGTGAAAGCTAACTTTCGATATACAATGAAACTGTTTAAAATTAATAAAATTTGTAATTACATATTTTTTACGGTTGCACAAAAAATATTGTGTACACCTTGTCCGCGAAATCCTTTAGCGCCCTCGAGATTGTCTTGCCTCGGCAGCAAGCGGCCTCGGCGACAATTTTTCTCTCGGTACGCTAAAGAGTGATTTCGCGGCCTTGATATACAAATAACTATAAAAAATATATACCATCATGGCATTGCTGGGTGTGCCAATCTGCTTTGTACACATATTTCGGTATTGATGATGACATATTTGTAACGTGCGGGCGTTTAGCAGGCGTCACCACACGGACACTCAATGCTGACGTGGAGTGTGCACCATAGGGGTCAGTTCTTTGCCATTTAAAATTCTAAATATTTGGCGTCGGTGGGGATCGAATCCAATTCCCCAGATTTGCAACCAGACACTCAAGCACACGGCCACGAGACCCCTACAACAGTTATTTGTATACCTAGGCACTAAAGTATATTTTTACCTTCCGTCACCTTTAGGTAAGGAAGGTATTGTCTTTGGTCAAAACATTCGGTGGTAAGTTTTTGATGAATAAGCACGTTTTAGGGTCCCTAGAATACGATTTTACTATTTTTACCATGATGTCTATGTATGTGTGTGTGTGTGTGTGTGTGTGTGTAACAAAATTTTCTAATGCGATAACTCTAATACTACAATTCCAAAAATTATAATTTTTTCGTATTCCCCATCGTTACATCCATATGAAGAGATGATTAGATTTTAGTTATAATTGGTCAATCGGAAGTACCCTCATTTGAAGATTTTAACAGTTTTTCTTGAAAAAACGATGTTTTTATCACATTTAATGATATTATAAATATTAAAGAATATTTTATTCTCTATACGATTTGAATGCATTTTATACTTCATATTAAAATAAATAGACATAGAGTTAAAAAATTATAAAGAAATTAAATATCATATATTAGCCAGCTGCTATATTAAGAAAATTCTGATTGAAAGGTGTCAGTGTCAAGTGCAGTTGACAGAATGTTTGTGTTATAATTTTATCGGAAATATGGGATTTTTTGTTAGAAACTTTCTGTATGGAATTTGTATAAAATACATACAACTGCCTTAAGGTAATGTACAAAAAATAGAATATTTTGCAAGGAACTTTCTGTATGACATTAATACAAAAGCTGATGTATTCATTATATTTTTTTCCGAAATCGTTAAATTAATAATTAAAAACATAAATAATTATGTTAGTATTTGTGAGACATTAGATCAATTATTACTGTCAAATGTGTTAAGATCTGTCAAATACTTTAACAGCACAAACATCACTTATTTCTTTGGTCATTCCAGTTTACCACTAACTTAAAAATGATTAGTTAGACGTAGTCTTCATCGAGTACATTGGTATGTGAACACAGAATATACAGTAAAAGAAAGTTTGCAATACGTATATTTTTTATAGAAGTTAGAAATTCAGGTTAATTCAAGTTTGACAGAAGAATATGTAAATTTTGACATAAGAGTATGCAAAGTTTTACTTTAGCTACTATTTTGGCTAATTTCGCAGAGTGATATCCTGATATCATGTACTTTAATGTCGATTTCGGAAAAAGTATTATTTTTGTGAAATTTTAAAAAATGAATTGTAATTTTTATCTTACACTGAAGTAGAGTCATCCCACTCTTTTTTTCTGAAAATATATATCCTTTGTTTATATATTTGACTTTTCAGAGGTACACTCTTTTCAAAATACATTATTTTTTAAATAATTCAAAATTGTACCAGAACGTGACTGGTGGCCGAATCTGATTCTACATACAATATTTTACACTATGGTTTGCCAAGAATAAGTAGTTTAATCTACATATTAGGTCTGTTTGTTGCATCTACGGTTTACTGCCGTGTCCGTACTGTAGGCGCAAAGTAGCGAAACAAACAGGCCAAGTATTATCTCTTTTGTAATAAATAATTTATTAGTCTAGCTATTTCATATTAATTGAATGAATGAACAACAAACATATCGACAATATACATATTTCTGGCTTGGTCGCGCTATTGGAGCGGTTGGTAAATGAAGTCACAAAAAATCGCCATAAAACTGTATTTGCAAAATTATGAATCAAATGTTTTATATGTATGAGAAACGAGTATATTTTCATTAGTAACATATATAAGAAATTGAGATGGCCTCATTATAACTACCGACTTATGAGCGAAAATTTGAAATACAAAGATACTAAAGAAAGTACGCAAGGTAAATAAGATCATGCGAGCGGTAATTAATGAAAAGAGAACTTTGGACTAGAAATTATAAGAAAAAGCGGCAACGACAGGAACGCTGTTCAACTCATTGAAGAATAAATATGTTGGAAAGAAAGAAATATCAGATACTGAAACACAGGAAAGATTTCAAAGCCGATTTCGAAATATGGAAATGAGGTTTTCAAAGAAAATACATGGAAAAACAAGAAAGAATAAAATAAGAAACGAAACATTTAGGAAAAACTTAGGCACAAAATCTGTTGCACACATCATCCAAGTAGGACACCACTACATTCAGAATATGTGAAGGAAAACTGAAGAAACAAGTATACACTTCAAGAGGAAGATAGACGAATAAAAACATAAGAGGAAGAAACAAAACGGGCAGCAAAACAAAGATATGTCAACCAGCATGATGCGAAAAGAAGTCTACAAAACCGACAAATCTGGAAAAAAATCTGGGATAGAAACTCTAATTTTAGTCTTACACCGGAAGATAGATAGGCAAAAAAAGTAAGCAAGTTTTATGTTTAAGTCTCAGTATAAAATTAACGAATTCCATTACCACCTTAAAATAAATATGTAATAGTAAAAATTAGTCAAGATTTTATTTTATTCTTAATAATAACTTCTATGTATACTTATCTTTTCTAAAATGTTCAAAATTAAATAAAGAACGTAAGAAATATAATGGTGGTGAGGTGCTTAGAATATAAAACCACTTTTTACACACTAGAAAAAATTCACCCTCTCTGAATAGTTGTTGATTTGCCTGATTTGATTCTTGCATGTTCAATTGGACCGTTTTCCAACAATTTGACTCATGTCTTCACTCGAATCAGCTGTTAGCCGGAGCCAAATCCTGCCTACGGAAGTCAATCATTTTCTGGATTGTGATTCAATTTATCTTAAATAATATAAATTCTAAAATTAATAATTCGTACAACAAATATTTTTAAAAAATCTGACGTGGCCAACACAATACCTCCCACCATTTACAGCCCGAGTCACAAAAAAGATTAAGTTAATCCTTATTTTTGGATTAGCGAATTTTACTCTAATTTTGACAGTTTATCTCTTAAAATTTAAAGTATAGTATAATCTAATCCAAGTAACTACCTTTTTTTTAAACCCCTCGACAGGATTAAATCTCAATTACAGAGTGAGTTTACATTCACACACATCCATGCCTTAGCGGGATTCGAACCCAGAGCTTCGAGGGCACTCATGACATGAGGCGTTGCTCTAACCATTGAGCCACCGGAGCTATAATAAAATGAAGATTAAATTTTAAATACCGGGATATAATAGAATTCACTAATCCAAAAATGAGGATTAGCTTAAACATTTTTGTGAATCGTTACTTTTATTAATCTAAATACATATCTAAATATTTACTTATGCTGGAAACTATATTGAATTCCTTTTCTATTGTTCTAGTTACTTTTTTCTTTTTAAAACGTTACTAATATTATTTTGAAATGATTAGTTCTTTGATAGTGACATTTATCTGTCAGTTAAATACATTCGAATAAATTCGTTTTGTTTGTTTAAAACGTAGGATCTGGGATTTAAATTATAGATAATTTTATAAATTTATCCATCAAATATATAGAAAAAGTATTAATGCAAATCTATAGAAAATTTAATAATCTTTAACTTTTATAATAACATTAATCTCGAAAAAATAACATTTAACAGGCATTTTTCGAAAAAAAAACTATTTAGAGCTTCTATTAAAGTGCCATTTCCGGTTATCCGATTTTCACCAAAATCTAATGGGCTCTTTCCATTACAGAAAAAGGTTTCAAAATTTTCTGAATGATAGTATTTGAGTTAGAGTGGAGGATCCACACATACAAATCCACGCACATACACGCATACACACATACACACATACGAAGGTAACACAGACATCATCGTGAAAATGTTAAACTTGGATTCTAGGGACCTTAAAACGTGGTCATTTACCAAAATCTCGATGCGATTTTTAGCACGATCCCTATACCTCCCTTACCAAGGGTAGCGGGAGGTAAAAATATTACATTTTACTTTTATAAGATTTTCAAATTTCATGTTCTTCTTATGTTTTACTTTAGTTCCAGACCAATTTTTTCGGGACTTTTACTAAATTTTATTGAGAAAGATTATTTCTAGTCCGTTAAAGACTTTTTGCAAGCATACTTATGCTCGTATAGTATATGTATACATATGTACTGACATGTGCGTAATATGAATAATATAACTTTAGTCTGTGAAGGATGCAGGAGAATTCCTCCGGACGCTCATGCCCGGAATGACCAGACTGCATATCAAGTTACCTTTAGTATATCGAGTGCGTATTTTGTTACAAACAATTGTGTGGTTACGCTGTTCAAATGATCATGTTAACCTAGCCAAATATTCTACATTCATGCTACAAGCCGATTCCATCACCAATTCGCGTTAGTTTCTTTGCTGTATTTGAGAAACTAGGTTTTTGGAAACTGGAATTTTGATTTTGATTTTGGAATACTTCGTCCCATATTAATTTATCTTCCCTTCATGCACGGTTAAAATTTCAAGATAATGGGGTGTATTCTGTAAAAAAATGTTAATTTTAACATGCCTTTAAAAAATTATATTTTAACATGACTGTTAACAATAAATTCATTTTTTGGTATTCCTTACGCAAAAATTCGACACTGCTGTTAAAACCATAAATTTTAACATGTCTGCTAAATACTAGAATGAAGTGATCAACAAGACAGACAAAAGACAGGTCTTTACTAAAGTCATGTAGTTAGTAACCATAACACAAATAAATAATCATGATAAAAAAAGTAAACAACTGACAGTTTATGTGTCACTTTGAAATTTTAGTAAACGAATCTGTCACTTTGAAATTTTAGAAAAAGGAATGGAAATAATGCTTCGATTAATAAAAAAAAATCAGCTGCATAATCATGTTTCATTTTTAGGTTCCCTATTAAAAATGAATTACATTGAAATTACAAATTATTAAGTCATCCTTAGGTATGTAAAATTGGTTCTTCATCCTCAGAACAGAATTGACAATCCAAAATGTTAAGTGACGTTGCTTTGAGGAACAAGACAGGAATAAGAAATTTTATTTGCATTCAATACCTACATTATAAGAAAGTACTATGTTTTACGATACATATAAATCGTGCTCTCGGTATACCATTCAAAGGTTCAGTTGCGAATCTTTCTCGAATTATGTTAATTAAATTTCCTACTAGCATCACGCTGTGATACACACCGACATACGATGGAACGGGTGATCGTTATTAAATGAAATACTTAGTAAAACAGTTATATATTTTATTAAATATCACCTAGATATTTTTTATATTCATCCATGGTAATTTTCTTTCGTTTTCTATTACATTTTCATTAATTAGAAATGCAACATATTCAAATGCTGTGATAATTTTATTGTATAAACATGTGTTAAAATTTTAAAGGCATCGATTTGAATGACGTTAAAATATATAGTTTTAACACGGGTGTTAAATTTTTTACAGAATTGATAGTTACAGAATAGAAAATATATTTTAACAGCAAGTTTATTTTTAACATACTGTTTAAAATTAACAGTTTCCTTACAGAATACACCCCAATTAGACAAACCCAATCAAAAATCACCTTAATTATTAAAATGTTGACTTTAATTTTTTTCTTACCAAATTTTCATACCTAAAAAAGGTGTACACGCGATAATAACATATTTTACATTTACAATTTTTAATTTAGTTGTAAAAGCGTTTCCATTTTCCAAATGATGTGTAGTGAAGATTTCCCCTTGTGTCATCCGGAACCGGAAACATCTGAACGCATTCTTTCCGGAAATGCGTTAGGTCTAATCCGGGGTAATTTCTTACCTGGCAGGGATTAATCGAGCAGTTGGTAGAACTGGTAGTTACCGGCCCTCCTCATCTACACTGTTCGCTGCTCGTGTTCATTAGCAGGGCGTACAACATTATAAGCCCAAAAATATATCAAATCGACCAACACCGTAAACTCCTCCTGTCATGTTTAAGAAATCCCGTATTACCGGATTAATAATGGGATTACAATGGAATTGAACACAAACAACTTTGTGTATGTGGTTAGAGGTGGTTTTTCAAATTATTCAATCCAGGGACGATTTGTCAATTGACAAGTGAGACACCAAGAAAATATAAAAAAATATTTTTAAAAAACGGAAAACGCATATGTACTCGTATAGGTACAGAATGAGTCATAACTTGAGATACATACGTTAAAAGTATATAATATTTGATATTGATTATTTATTTGGGTGAAGTGTAAAAAAATCAAATAATTATTATTATTTAAAATAGAGGTTTATTAAAACGATAGATAAATATTAAAAGATAATAACAATGACGATTACTATGGTTAAAAAAATATTAAATACTAATTAACACTAACACTATTTTTTATTTAAACAATTAACACGACTATTTATTTACAAGATATTACTGATTATTTATTTCGACTATTTATGTCTATTTATTTATATCGCATTCAATTGTCCGACCTCCGCATAGTCTATATACTCAACTGACTCAACAGCGTCTGCATATTCAACTGCCCGGACAGGATTTACTCCTTTCGCCTCACTATCTCTCGATTTATGTCTAACTATCTAACTGTCCTTCTTACGAACTAATTGTTGTAACTTCCACAGCCTCCACATCACTTCCACAGCTATCTCAGTATACCAGTAACTTCCCGAGTGCTCCACTCGACTCGACTGGACACGCTCACCACGATACTGCTGTGCTACTAAACTCACTCATATATATATATATATATATATATATATATATATATATATATATATATATATATATATATATGTGTGTGTGTGTGTGTGTGTGTTTGTGTAACTGTGTCAGTGTAACTCTGTCTCCGCACAGAAATACGTCACTGTCCTTCTTACGAACTAATTGTTGTAACTTCCACAGCCTCCATATCACTTCCACAGCTATCTCAGTATACCAGTAACTTCCCGAGTGCTCCACTCGACTCGACTGGACACGCTCACCACGATACTGCTGTGCTACTAAACTCATATATATATATATATATATATATATATATATATATATATATATATATATATATATATATATATATATATATATAAATGTGTGTGTGTGTGTGTTTGTGTAACTGTGTCAGTGTAACTCTGTCTCCGCACAGAAATACGTCACTTGTATAGTGGCTCTAATATTTCTGGCATACTCTAGCACGCTTATCTCCCCCTTGTTTACATAATTTCCCGCGTCCCGCCGCATCTATGTCATCAATTGCGTACCTAGGCTCCGCCTATTTCTCTAGAAACGCTTCTATCATAGGCGTTGGATCGCACGCACTGGCTGGGCTGGGGGCTCGCGGACCAAAGGTCGTAGGTATGCTCTCACGTTACAATATGCTGATTATGGATTATTTTTTTTACACAAATTCGAAATAGTAATTAAGTCATCAGGGGTGTTACAAAGACAATAATGCCTGAGGACAACTATGTACTTTCCGAGGACCTCTGGCCCAAGGTGTGTTTACCGAAGGTATTATTCTACATTTAACTCCCGTGGTGTCTTCAACGTTTAATGTCCGACTGTAATTTTTTAATATTCTACGGATTACAGATTAGAAAGTTTTAATAAAATTTACGAAGTAGGTAGGCTATGAATGCTTCTGCTTGTTTTTTAGTCTGTATCCCAGTAACAATATCAATTTCTTGACATTACCATAGAAACAACTCATAACGCCCTTGGGCGTTATTTGTTATATAACATCCCTGACAGCAGAGTTGTTATGATAATAACAAAAATATACGAGTCGGACATTAAATAAATTTTCACGCTTCGAAGTCGCACAATTTTCATGTTAAATTATTCTACTAGAATTATGTAATTAAGTTGTTAATTGTATTGACCGTTAGTATAAACAATGATTAAGGGTAATTGGCATTGTTTTTAGCTTCCGTCAACTTTAGGTAAGGAAGGTATTGTCTTTGGTCAAAAAATTCGGTGGTGAGTTTTTGATGAATACGCACGTTTTAGGGTCTCTAGAATACGATTTTACTATTTTTACGATGATGTCGGTGTGTGTGTGTGTGTGTGTGTGTGTGTGTGTGTGTGTGTGCCTGTGTGTGACAAAATTTTCTAATGCGATAACTCTAATACGACTATTCCAAAAATTATAATTCTTCCGTATTCCTCTTCGTTACATCCATATGAAGAGATGATTAGATTTTGGTTATAATTGGTCAATCGGAAGTACCCTCATTTAAAGATTTTAACAGTTTTTCTTGAAAAAACGATTTTAAATATATTTTTTTCACATTTAATGTTATAAATATTGAAGAACATTTTAATCTCTATACGATTTGAATGCATTTTATACTTCATATTAAATGGATATGAGTTAAAAAATTAGAAATTAAATATCATATATTAGTCAGCTATGCTATAACAGCTGCTATATTAAGACAATTCTGGTTGAAAGGTGTCAGGGGTGTCAGTCTCAAGTGCAGTAGACAGTGTGTTAATCTTAATAGAATTATAGGATCTTTTGCTAGAAACTTTCTGTATGGAATTTGTATAAAATACATACAACTGCCTTAAGGTACTGTACAAGAAATAGAATCTTTTGCAAGGAACTTTCTGTATGACATTTATACAAAATACATAGAACTGACGGAAGGTAATGTGCTGGCCACATCAGATTTTTTGACCCCGCTGTATAAACAAAAATATTACCTAAATATGAACCATTTTTTCTCAATTAATAATAGTTTAGAAGTTATTACAGAAAAAAAAAATATAACCCAACCAGATTTTCGTTATTATTTATCTAGCCTGAGATTTTTTGGGGAAACAATGATGGAAATTTTAAATGGAATATAAAAATAAATATCAGTGGAAATTATAAAACCTAAAATTATACATAAAAGTGTGCAACAAATGTTTTATTCACCTTGAATTTAAATTTTGCAGCTGCTGTGTTATATATTTTAATGTATTCAATAAACAAATATTAGCAATTAAAATTTAAAATAATAGAAACAAAAAATTGAAAACATGGACATCAATAAATTTAACAAATTTAAATTAATGAAATTATATCATTGCAAATAAATTTGAATCTATTTTTGCATTTCTATAGTTCGTTTTTGTTTAAATATGTGAATAAAATCAATATTATAAATGTATAATTATGAAGTTTGCAATGAATTCCTAGAATACATACGGATGTAAATAAACAGGTACATACAATCATTGAGTGTGATTTTTTTTTTATAAAACAATTACAATTGTATTCATATCGATAATATTATAGTGTTATAAAAATGTTCCAAAAATTTAAGAGCATAAAATACAGACTAAAATGAGTGAAAAATACCGTATCAATATGAGTCTGCAAATAGAGATATGAGCTAAGATTATTTCAAATGTTATGAGATTATACAGGTTGTCTTTGAAATGACCTTCTCCGATATGTCCATGGTCGTTAGAAATACAGTACAAATTTATTCACAGATTTTATTCGTCTACTGAAGAAGTATAACGTAAAATTATTTTCCCATATACAAGCTGTTCCATTACGGCTCAGCGAGAATTGTTTGTCTTTTTTTTAAATGGAACAGCCTATATATTTTCATATATTTTGAATTGTATTTTATAAAATTATTAAGTTTTTTCTTTGTTTTCCGCGGCATTGCCAAGTTATTCCGTTTTTTCTCTAAAAAAAGGACCTAATACACGCATTGCTTTATAATTTAATAGTATAATTTATGAATTTTTTTTTTCTATACAACTATAAAGATACTCTATGTTCTCATATAATTTATTTTAAATATGATTATATTTTGAAAAATATTAATACGAACAAATTATTATTACGTAATCGTACTAATATTAATAATAAACAGTTTTATTTATTGGCTAATGCAAACCATTGTCCATTATTCCATTTGTCGCTTATTAAAAATTAAATTTCCATAGTACGAGTATACTAGATTTCATTTAAATAAATTTAGAGAAAAATGCTGAAAAACTCCGAAATTATTAGTTTTAGACATATGATAGCCTTAATAACATATAAAGATAATACAAAAGAACCACAACTGAATAATAAAATATAGGGCGTTTCATTTGAAAATGATGAGATATAGCTATTTGAAATTCAGTAAATTTGATTCGCTTTATTGAACAGCCACTATAATTATATTTAATATAAATTTTATGAGAATATAGAATATAGTTAGTTGTACAGAAAAGAAAATTACTGTTAAAATAACTTTAGTACGCCCAGAGCTGGGCAATACTTTCAAGAAAACTACTTTATTAGGCTTGCAAGTACTTTCAGTACTTTACGTACTGTACTTGAAGTACTTTCTATTTACTTGACAAAGTAAGTCTATTCACATGTACTTGGTACTTAATACTTGGAAAAATACTTGAAGTGGAATGAAAAGTACTTGAAGTATTTTTAAATACTTGAAATACTTTAAATGTATTTGAAGTATTTTAAATGTACTTGAAGTATTTTAAATGTACTTGAATTACTTTAAATGAACTTGAAGATCGATGAATAATTTAAAAGTTAACAATGTTATGAGAATTGTTTGTCTGTCAGTGTTTCTTTTGCAGTGGTGTGATGTTATTCCTGTAGTACATAATCCTGTGAATTTCATTAATAAATATATTTTCAGCGATAATATGAAAGTAAAGATATATTTGCAAAATTTTTTGGCATAAATAAATTAATTCTAATCTGCATACTCCATTGTAATGTTTGTATTACCTAACTACAGAGCTGGGACTTTTCCGTATCGCCTGGGGATCGCTTGACGTAAAAATGACATCATTCTAACATCTCGGTACAGCTTCTCGTATTGCTCGGCGATCATATGACGTCAATTTTACGTCAAGAAATTGCTAGGTGATACGGCAGTCCCAGCGAGGAACTCTTGTTTTAAGTAACAAAATAAATATCGTATATTGAAATTTTTGTCAATAAACACTTTTTTAGGTCAGAAAAATATGAATTATCTGAAAAAGTACTTGCACCCAAATTTACAAGTACTTTTTCAAGTACTTGGTACATTCAAATACTTTAGAAACTAAAAAAGTACTTGTACCTTGTACCTCAAGTACATTTAGAAACATCAAGGTACTTGGTACTTGTGCTTCATGTACTACTTTCCGGTACTTTGCCCAGCTCTGAGTACGCCTTTATAAGGCAATGCGTGTACTATTTTTTTTTTTAGAGAAAAAGCGGAATAACTCGGCAATACCGCTGAAAACTAAAAAAACTTTATACGTGCGTATAGGTTAATAAAATACAATTCAAAATATATAAAAATATATAGGGTTTTCCATTTAAAAAGACAAACAATTCTCGCCGAGCCATAATGGAACAACCTGTATATATAAAATCTGTGAATAAATTTATGCAGTATTTCGAACGACAAGGGAGATATCGAAGGTCATTTCAAAGAGTCACCATAGTTATTTTTATATCAAGTGAAGAAAAAGACTCGTTACGTGAAAGTGCGGAATCACATTATCTTCTTCGATACGAGTTATAAACAATATTTATCCTACAATAACTGATAATTTAGAAAATCACTGAAATATGATCAGAATTGATGAAATTTTGACGACAGTACATTATAACGATGTTAACAGCGTTGCTTTGACATTGATATAATTCGTTTAATGGTTGCTTTTTACTTCGTTTCCCTGTGGTACTTGAAGAAGTAACTATCTCACAATTTCAAGCTAATTTCTTCAAATCGTCTAAATTTGAATACTGCCTTAGTTTCTTTTTTACCTCTCGCTAAAAGAGGTATTGTATTCATGCTAAAAATCGCATATCCGGATTTTAGTGAATAAGCACGTTTTAAGGTCCCTAGAATCCGATTATAACATTTTTACGATGATGTCCGTATGTGTGTATGTGTGGATGTGTGTGTGTGTGTGTGTGTGGATGTTGGATTCACCATAACTCAAATACTATAAGACTTAAGACATTTCTAACTACGGATTCCTCGATCTAACATTAATGGGAAGAGTCGAGTCAGTTTTTGTAACAATTGGACAACCGGAAGTAGTAGTTACAAGAAAAAAATCATCTAAATATTATTTATCGAAAATTTATGTAAATACTTATATTAAAGAACGTTAAATTCTTTATTCGATAAATACAAATTCATTATTATATCTTCTATAGATTTAGAGATAAAGAAATGCATATAAAATAATTTGATATAAAAATTCGTAGATCAAACTACTTCAAGGCAAGAAATTCAAATGTTTGTAATTCACACATAAATGTCACTGTCAAAAATATTTGTATGCCACTGTCAAAAATATTTGTACATCATTATGAAGATTATGAAAATAAATAAGAAGTCAACAGCGCAAAAGAATATACGTAAAAAAGAATATAAAAGGAATTTGCGAATAAATGACGAATAAAAGAAAAAGAAAAGGAAAGTAGAAAAAAAATCAGGATATTGAATATAAAGAAAATGTATTTATTGTACATAATTTATATTAAAATAATTATTTTGTAGTGAGACATGAATATATGTATTTGTATTTATAAATATTTTTCGTTTTATGCGTACAACCAGGTAAAATATCTGGCGAAAAGGTTATGTGCTGGCCACATCAGATTTTTATCTTTGCTACAGTTGAAACAAAAATTGGGGTTAGTTGGATAATAGCTAAAAAACGATATATAAATTGCTGTGAATGTCAGTTTGATTTTGACAGTTGCATAAACGAAACTCAAAAGCACTTGTTATGGCCTCCTTTCCAGCCGCAACCAAGGCAATAATAGTGGCACATTTTTATCTAAATTATTTATTAAGCTCTACAAATAGAAAACTAAATTCCAGTAACCCTGTTTTTATTTATTTATCTTCACGTAGTTAATTTTTCTTTATATTTCTATCCCTATTATCTATAGTGGTTGACCTATTCTAACCTATCTTCAATAATTCACATTTAAGCCCGGCAAAAACAACATTGCGGCTTCGGTAACCGGTCGTGTGTCCAGCGTCCGTACTTCAGACTCCGGGCGACTCGGAACGAAACACAATTTCCCCGGAAACAGCTTGGAATATCCGATAAGTGTCACCGGGTGTCATAAAAAATAAATCCGGTAACTTTTTGATAGCGACCATGTATTTCGTTACATGAGACACATTTGTTTTTGCTCCCCTCGATACAATAACTTCGTTGGTGGGAGGGGAAACCATAAGCGTAGAAGGAGATTTTTCTGGGGAGAAAGGGGATAATTTTGACAAATTATTTTTAAAATATAATGTTAAATATACTAGTCTAGAGTGATAAAACAAGGAAAGCGAACAATTGTCTGCTTACTTACCATGTTTGGTTCACAATGAAAAGAGTTTCGCATTTTATGAAAAGGTTTGAATACAAGATAAAGACTAAGTGAAACATCTTATTCGTAAATTTCTTGATAAATGAGAACATTGGACAAGTATATGGGAAAGATACACTGTAATATTTTACAGTAAAATTATGGTGTAAGTAAGTTTGATGGAGCCTGGAATCGATTGAAGCTGATCCAAAGTACAAAATGTTAAAGATTTGATTTGAACAAAAGGAAGAATGAAAATTTTAGTTATTACAAAAAAATAGGCTACTTGCGTGGTACTGAAAATCTAATATCTATCACTACATACCTATAGTAAAGTTGAAAACGTATGTAAAAATGTAAATTTTATTTTTAAAAAATTATTTGTTTTTTAATAAGTTAAGAAAGAAGATTTTCTTTGACGTCATTATTTTGAACTGGAGAAAGGGATGCATATTCAAGAATGTAACCTGTAGATGACAGATTTTGACATTAGTTCATTTTTCTGTCACTGTCTCTCTTCTTTATTATTTACAATTTGAGTGTTTCTGTTACTTTTATTACGTATTTCGATTTGTTAAGCAGGATTTTAACTTAGCTTATACTCGTACAAGATTAAAATGACAAACGAAAATATTAACCTCCAAACTATTATTCAAACGTCAAACAGATGATCTGTCATGTTTAAATTATACTCACATGCCGTTGCTATTGGACGTACCGATGTTATTGCTTTACGGCCATTCATTGGTTCGGCGTAATTCTAGGTCATATATGGCGGTAATTTAAATATTAAAATTTCATTAATTTTTTTCTGGCCAATTAATGAAAATTTTGCCAAAAGAAAAAATATGGGTAGCAAGTTTTTATCGTCTCTTCAAAAAATTAAATCAAAAATGGCACGCAAGTAGCCCATTGGGGATATAAGAAGCAACTAAATAAAATATACTTTACGAAACTGTAGATTCAATTGTTTTCTTTCATGGCTAGCTGGATAATAATTTAAATCACCTTCGTATATCAATAAAGTTGACATAACATCTACCTATCTGTTCTTCGGGCTCTGTCCCATTCTTAATTTCATTATTGACACTAAATTTATTGATGGAATGTCGCAAATACCTGAACAACTTAAATAAGCAGTGGCGGAGCCCCAGAGGCTAAAAGCTTAAAATAGGCTACTAAAAAAATGTCCCGGCTTCCGGCTAACCCCCGAATGAAAATTTTCAAGACATATAGGTATGAATTTTAGCTTTAAGTAGGTACGTACTATATTCAAACTAAGATAATGTTTAATTTTAATAAATGCATTATTCTTTATATATCGACAGAATTTGTTCCATTTTTAATAATGTAAGATATTATTTGTCTCAAGAAAAAATAGTAAAAATACTATTGACATACTTCACATATACAGGTGTCCAGATTTCGAAGGCCATCATTGGGACCTCAGAAACTGTAAGATATACTTCAGTTAAATGGGATATATGTGGCGCGTTTGGGGGGCCATCTTAGATGTGCTTTTGTTTTCCCAAAATTTCTCATAGATTACTGTACTGTATTGCAGATAAGAATAGACTTAGGAGTAAGTTAGGTCTTCCGATTCCAGCTTGCTGATTGGTCTAAATGCAAAATTATTTATTCCATTTTGACTTTATAATCTATTTAACAATTGTTAAGTAACTGTTTATTTAGTAAAGAATTAAAAAAGATCAAATTTTGACGTTTCGTGATTTGAAGTATGTCATGCACGAAACAAAACTTATTCATAAGTTTTATGTCTGTAAAACAGTCTGGTTCTGCAGTGCCACCAATACTATTTTCCGTAAATCAACCAAAAAAAAAACAGTATCTTGATTCCGGGTATACCACGATTCCTGAATATTTTAATTTTTTTCGGGACAAAGTCACATTGAATCATATGATATTTAAACTGATACAACCTAACAAAAATAAAAGTTAAACAAATGAATGATAACGTTGAATATGACAAAGAAATTGATCATTTTATTACATTTAATGCCAATAATAATAACAACCTACAATATAACAAATATAAATGTTTTCATACTTCTATAATAATTATTATTAAAGAAAAATGTTTTTTTAATAAAAAACAAAATTAGTAAAATAACTTTTAAAGTGTTTAGTTTAAACTGTGTAATATGAAACAAAAAACTTTTCCAAATTTTAAAAAATAACATGTTTATAACAAAAATTTAATGAAGATACATGTTTCTACGTCCGATTATTTTCCAATTTAAAACTGTTAAACATATTTTATTCCCTGATGAAGTTACAAAATTAGTAACGAAATACTGGAATTTTAAATAAAATTAACAACTAAATGGGTTATTAATATAATTCCTGCCAATCACCGCCGAGAAATCCATTATTTATTTTATCAATCAACAAGTACGGCATTACTTCTTCCTAACACTGTAAGTATATTTACTGAAATATAAAATGTGAAGTGAACTAATTATTTATGATGGAAAATTAGTTTTAACAAATACGTACATAGATATATCGAACTGAAGGGAAAATATTTTAAAGAACTATAATAAATATATTTCATTAAACACATGTTTTTTTTTATTTTTTTCGTTTTTAAAAATTATACTTGTCGCGCATTACACCATTCTTTGAAACCAACTAAATAATAATTCTTGCATATATTAAACTAGAATACAACTTTTAAATAATATGAATTTAGTTAAAAGTTTGTTAATTGTTTAGAAATTAGTTGCTCTATAAATTTGCATAAATTATAATTTCTACGCTCGAATATTATTGAACATAGTACCATAAACAAATTTATCATCATCATAGGTTTTGACCCATTACTGCGCCCATCAATCTGAATCTGCTTTTACGTAATATGATATTAGACTACCCTACTTATCTATTCTAGTCTGTTGGAAAATGTCGTTCCATCTAAAACCTAAAAAACCTGCATCTCCGTCCAGAGCAAGAAAAAGGAAATCATGTTAGAAATCAATACTATACATACACATTGTACACGTTCTTCAAAACTAATATACGAAGTCTCGAAACTTGAAAGTTGTTGGTATATTACAGCATTCAGAGGCAGAAGGCAAGACGCTGCATTGTGTCCAGAGTTTTATTAAAGTTATCGCCATCGCCAGGTCATTAGCGGAGGACGCTTCCGCGACCACAAGATATTTACAACGAAAAAATTCATAAATATGCGAAGCATCGCATGCACGACCAACAAAACCCCAACATGCAAGATGGGTTTGTAAGGATGCCAGCTGTTGCTGTTGCTAGGCTGGGGGATCAGCAACATTTTTAACGAAAACATCAAGAAATTAAAGAAGATATCGTGGAAATTTTGTTGTGTCATAAAAGTAGAGAAAAGTTTTATTTGTAGTTCTTTTTGCTACAAGAATAGTTATGAAATTTAATATTAACCCAATGTACATGTTTTTCTTGTTTAGTGTGTTGATTATTCACATAGGCACATATAGTTTAAATATAAAATATCAACATAGCATGCAAATATACATATAGCGTTCGAATAATGAATAAACATTTCAACATTTGTATATAGACAATTTCTGTTCTGTGCAATAGGTAAAACAATTTAAGACCGCTACGCCATCAGTGTACATCTTGTGAACTATTCAATCTAGGATTATTGCCAAAGATTACGATAAGTGCATAAGTGCCTTTTTTTCTTAATATATATTTTTGTGCAACCGGACGCGAAATAAGCATTTCGCAGCCGCAATACAGGCCGCGAAATAGGATTTCGCGACCGTTGTTATGGTAACGGCCGCGAAATTAGGTAAACAATCACTTTGACACTTGAGAATTGCATGGTTTTGTTTATCAAATGTTAATCCCATAGCCACCTTGAAAGCTAACTCTATTTATAATGAAACTGTTGAAAATTAATAAAATTTGTAATTACATATTTTTTTACGGTTGCACAAAAAATATTGTGTACACCTTGTCCGCGAAATCCTTTAGCACCCTCGAGATTGTCTTGCCTTTGCCGCAAGCGGCCTCGGCGACAATGTTTCTCTCAGTACGCTAAAGAGTGATTTCGCGGCCTTGATATACAAATAACTATTTTCGTCCGCAAACCTTTTTCGTCCGCTAAGCCTACTAAGATTTAATATTATTGTATTGTAACCCTTCTAGATCTATTATTAGTACGGTAGACAGAAAAATGTAATATACACCTCGGCAAAAAATGCATATTATAGCCTCGCTTGTTTGCAAACTCAAGCTCTTCTATAATATACAATTTTTTATCCTAAATAACTATTACTTTATTCACAAAACTACAAAATTAATTAAAATAAAATTAAAATAATTTTGAAAGACCTTGTCTAGCTAGAAAATAATGACATAGTAACCTAGCAACGGTGTCAACTATTACGATATCAAATATATCGTAACACTAATTTCATAAGTTCAACTTTCAGTGTTGGATACTACGTTGATATATCATTCTTATCACAACGGTCGTCTAAAGTAATTTATGAAACCAAAATATTGCTACTGCCGGAACAAATGGTCATAAGTCGATTTTTTTACCTCCCGCTACCCTTGGTAAGGGAGGTATAGGGATCGTGCTAAAAATCGCATATCGAGATTTTGGTAAATCACCACGTTTTAAGAACCCTAGAATCCAATTTTAACATTTTCACGATGATGTGTGTGTGTGTGTGTGGGTGTGTGTGTGTGTGTGTGTGTGCGTGTGTGTGTGTGTGTGTGTGTGTGTGTGTGTGTGTGTGCGTGTTCGCACGGATAACAAGCTCGCTTCCCTCGCTCGTTAGGTACCGTGCAAGCCCTTAATGTTCTGAGTAACGGTCTTGCAATGTAAATTACTATTACGATCCAAAGTTTGTCACATAACTATTTTCACAATTTGTGCAGTTAGAAACTGCTCCAACACTATAATATTTTATATAGCTGAATATTGAATAGAATTTCATTCACATATGAATAGAAGATATGTACCTATGTATATACATATAATTGTATAAATGTCAAATATTATTGCCAAATTTATTACATACTCAATAAATGTCACTAATATAACCTATATTTCGTTCCTGATAAACATATTCATAAATTCCACCACATGAATGTTATTACATTTAATTTCATGTTTGTAACATCATTAACAAAATAAACATCCATTATTACACACAATAAATATTACTTACTTTGCCATGTTCATTTATTAAATTAGTTGCACCCACAAAGAGACTATGTCTACACACAAGATTATTTCTCATAAATACACAACACACTCATGTGTCTATTTTCACAAAAATAATAATTAATAATATTACATTGTATACTCAGATTCGCGCACCCAGCAATGGGTCACACCGTGAAAACTGAACGCGAGAACAAACAACAATCATGACCTGGCTTAATAACGCCAAATTAGACAAAGCAGGCTTGATTAAAGAAATAAAAAATGTTAAATTTTAGGCGCACTATTTAAAATTTCGGAAAATGTACTACTTTTTGTATAATATGATTATACTTTTTATTGCATTTACTACATTAATTTTGAACGATGGTATTTATATGACAAAACCTTTGCAAATTTGAAATTTACATACCAATATTTGGACGACTATGTACTTACATTTTGTATACCACAGTGATTTACAGAATAAAATCAAATGAAAATGTTCTTTAAAGGTTTGTGTATAAAGAAAAGAATTGAAGATAGCCATATCACAAAACGTTGTTAGCTGATTATTATTTATTTATTCCTACTATTTAACAATGTTTTATGCAACAGACCTTTTCATTTTAAAGAGATAGAAGATATGCAATGGAGATCTGCGTATAGTAAGAACAATTGAGATCCATGGCACTTGTTTCTAAAAAATTTAGACGTAAAATGTGAGAAATATGTCTGATAACTTTAAAAAATCTTATCGAAATAAGTAACAAAAGCTTTTGTTGAAGTTAAAATGTCTACCAATGCAAATTTTCACCGGGAATACAGGTATTTTAATGACTGCAATATTTTTGACGTTTCGTTTGACAGCCCAACTGGCAGCTGTTCGTGCCATTTTCTTACTATTTACTATTTCCAGCGATAGAAAGAGATAGCCGTTAAATTGAAAAGGTCTATTGAGCTATGTCTGTCTACAATTTAATGTTGTATGCTCCTTCATACGTAAATATTTCATTTCGTTGCCATTAGATACAAAATTTTCTGTGCGTCTCAGAATTTCCGAGTTTTGGGAGTTAAAATATGAATAGATTTTTTTCCAAAATGTAAATAAACCCCCCTTTCGAACATTAATTGTTAATGTTAATTGGCTTAGATACGAATAACAGTCAACCCAAGAGAATTCGCAAAGGGATCGAAATAACATTTAGGGTCAATTTTTCAATCTCTGGTCAAAATTTTAACCAACAGTTAAGCAAACAATATTAAATCGTTTTGTTGACAGCAATAATAAATCTGTCATTTGAGAGTTCATTTTGTTTATTTAACTGCGGGATAAAATTTAACCATAGATTGAATAACTGGCCCTTAGGCTTACATTATCAACATACAGTGTGGGATTAAAGTATGGAATCTAAAAAAGATTGAATAACAAAAATTTTGAGAAAAATCGAGCTGGATATTTAATAATAAAAAATAACCAAGATACCTAGATTTCATTGTTCAGTTTAGAATGGACAATTTTCATTGAAAGTGAGACACCTATTAACATTTTTGTGAACTAAAAATTATATTCCTAAGATTTGAAATTCAAGGTTAGAACTGTCAACTGTTGTTTACAAATGGCGGCGCTAAAGATTGGGAAAAAACGTATTATTTTATATTCTCATTCTTTGTTTTTCACAAACGATTACTAATGTAATTATTTTTAGTGAATAATTACAATAATCACAAAGAAATTGTCAATGGACCCGTTTAGCGATGACGTAGGCCATGTTTCCAAACAAGAAAATGGCTGCCGCCTTGGCAACGGTTGCTATGTTATTTAAAATTGACCGCGAATCTAGTAGTGAGAGATATGAGTTTCTTCAAATTTTAGGCTCTTTAAAGGGCACAGATGAAAAAAAATGTAATTGTTATTAGTACTTGTGACGTCTTATATGTTGTACAGCGCATATTTTAAGGTTTTATTTTAAATTTGTTTGACCATGTGATCTGTTTCACAGCTTCAATTATTAAATCGACCGTTGAACTTGTAAGTTTTTTAAATTTCCAAAACACCCAAATCTGAAGTGTACCTGGATAAACTTAGTCAGGTTAGTATTTATGTACAACAGAACAAAACTTTATAACGCGTTTCTGGACCATTACAATACCAAACAAACTTATAGGTTATGAGCGCCAAACGTCAAATTAGCAACGAAGACGCCATTTTCTTGTTGGGTAACCTTCGTGACGTCACACTAAACGGGTCCATTCATATTTTTTTTTAATCTGTAAACATTATGTTGATATTATGGTACTTATAACTTATACTCGTAAAACATGATAAACGAAAAATTCTAAACTAAAAAATGAAATATAGGTATCCTTATATTATTCATTATTATTAAATGTTCAGCTCGATTTTTCTCAGAATTTTTGTTATGCAACCTTATGATTTATTTGCATGATCATAACGGAAAGAAAAATCACTATCGGATTCCACTACTAAAAATCTATATTGCCATTTATTTTTTTATGGTGACTTTATAACTAAAAAACAAATAAATGTAGGAAGGTGAATCACACATATTAATGTGTATTTTTAAAAACTAAAATTGCCGTGTTTCAGCGTTTTTAAAAAAACTGCTTCAATCCCACACTGTATATTATTATTTGCGTTCGTGTACATTTTTATACAGTAACAGCATATTTAACTATACTCAATCGTATGAAATATTAAATAATATCCGTGATAAAGTAAAAACAAGCAGTTTTTGTATATTATCGAATGGGTGAAAATTCAATAACTTAATTTTGTTGTAAATATTTCTTTTAGTTTTATTCATTTATATCTGACTTTTAAATTTACTTTTTGAGGAATAAATTTGATGCTTGTAATCTTTAGTAAACAGTTCGAAAAACCCATTTTTCAGAAATAACTATTTGCCTGCTGCGTATCACTAAATACGGAAAATAGAATATACCTACATCAGAAATTTTGCAAGCAATTAACAAAAATGTTTGCCTTCAAAATTCTAGAATTTATTTGGTTTGCTATGACATTTCTTATCAATATCCAGTAGATCGTCGGAAGATAAGAAAAACAAACAAATTTTATGAAAACGAAAAAAGTTTCTGAATAATAACTCTGGTATTCCGTCCGATAAAATGCTCAGATTAAAAGCGTCTATTATCACACACTAAGCACCTCTTCATCCATAATGACGGAGTGACTTCCACTTCCGGTTTTTCTCCCCTCCTTGGAGCGTTAATGTCACTAATACCGGTAAGAGAATTTTCCAAAGGATAGGAAGGTTTGCAGACGTTAAATCAATATCTTGAAGGAGTTGCATGGAACAATAAACGGAACTTGGAATGCACGCACGGAAGATTCAAAAACAATAAAATAAATCCAAAGCTAACTGAGACTGTCACTACCATACGCAACCCCTGGTATTTAAATGTCACGATGGTTGCTCAACAACGTATTTTTCTCAATTCAAATGCATATGAAATACATGGAAAGGTAAACGAAGTTTCAATATCTGAAACTGAATAATATGATTTTGAATTTATGGATTATTGTAAAGATGGCTTTACACCGGACGTAAAATTGTGTAACACGTGTTATTAGGACTGTTATTCGTAAAATTACAATATAAGCCTATACAAAATGTTTATCATTTTTACCTTCCGCTACCCTTGGTGAGGTATTGGGATCGTGCTAAAAATCGCATATTGAGATTTTGGTAAATGACAACGTTTTAAGGTCCCTAGAATCCAATTTTAACATTTTCACTATGATGTCTGTGTATATGTGTGTATGCATCCTCACTCTAACTCAAATACTATCATTCAGAAAATTTTGAAACCTTGTATTTCAAACTTTTTCTGTAATGGAAAGAGCCCATTAGATTTTGGTGAAAATCGGATAACCGAAAATAGCACTTTACTAGAAGCTCAAAATAGTTTTTCTTCGAAAAATACCTTTAAATGATATTTTTTCGACATTAATGTTATTATGAAAATTAAAGATTATTAAATTTTCTACAGATTGGCATTAATACTTTTTCTATATATTTTATGGATAAATTTATAAAATTATCTATAATTTAAATCACGGTTCCTTCGCTTTGAACAAACAAAACTCCTTGGTTACGAAGTTATTCAAATGTATGTAACTGACAGATAAATGTCACTGTCAAAGAACATATCCTTTCAAATTAATAATAGCAACGTTTTAAAATGAAAAAAGTAAATAGATCAGTAGGAAAGAAAATCAATACAGTTTCCAGCATATGTAAATATGTAGATATGTATTTAGATTAATAAAAATTAACGATTCGCAAAAAAGTTTAAGCTAATTCTCATTTTTGGATTAGTGAATTCTATTTTATCCCGGT
Source organism: Harpalus rubripes (assembly GCA_963082715.1). Lineage (NCBI taxonomy): Eukaryota > Metazoa > Arthropoda > Insecta > Coleoptera > Carabidae > Harpalus > Harpalus rubripes. The sequence goes on from OY720452.1 coordinate 56,779,961, forward strand.
ATTTAAAATTTAATCTTCATTTTATAATCAAAAAAGGTAGTTACTTGGATTAGATTAGACTATATTTTAAGAAATAAACAGCCAAAATTAGAGTAAAATTCGTTCATCCAAAAATAAGAATTAGAAAATAAATAAATAAATAAAATAAATATATCATCACGGCATATTACCCATTGCTGGGTGTGCCAATCTGCTTTGTATGCAGATATCGGTAACGATGATGACATATTTGTACCGTGCGGGCATTTACCAGGCGTCACCCCACGGGCAATCATTGCTGGCGTGGAGAGTGCACCACGGGAGTCAATTTTTAGTGCCATTTGAAAATTCTAAATATTTAGCGTCGGTCGGGATCGAACCCGGTTCCCCAGATTCGCAACTAGACACTCAGGCACGCGGCCGCGAGACCCCATATTAGAATTAGCTTAATCTTTTTTTGTGACTCGGGCGGTACATGGCGGGAGATATTGTGTTAGCCACACCAGATTTTTTTGTCAGTTATGTTGGTAGCGCTTCCTGCTAAACAATTGAAATTTCACATTTTGACGGTTTGTATATTGTATGTTGTAAATTTTGTCCTACACTAATACATTATTTCGAACAGTGCGCTTACAGATCTTCTAAACGATATGTTTGCAGTGCTTTTATAGACTTATAAGAACACCGAAATAAGAAAAAGTCGTTAAAAATGGTTTGTTACTCTGTGTCTAGCCTAAGTGTCTGGTCGCGAAAATGGTGACCCGGGTCCGATCCTGACATATGTCAAAATTATTTCGAATTTAAGTATGCTGCACTCTTCACGCCAGCAATGAGTGCCCGTGAGATGAGGCCTGGTAAACGCCCGCACGGTACGAATATGTCATCATCATTACTAAAGAAATCTGCCCCCGGTTAACCTGTAAGTAGAAGCACATGTCGTACAAAACATAAAAAAACCATTCTTTACAATATAAACTGGGTGCAAGTTATTATTATAATTTATTTATATACCAAACTATAACATATTAATAGTTCTTCTTGCGAAAAATTCATATGAATAAATTATTATTACCTAATCCCACTAATATTAATAAAAACAGTTTTATTTATTGCCTAAAGCAAACTACACTGTCCATTATTGCAATAATTGTTTCTTATTAAAAACATAATTTCCATAGATTTAATTTAAACAAATTTAGACAAAAATGGTGAAAAACTTTGAAATTATTGGTTTTAGGCGTAGAATACCCTTAATAACTTAGAAAGATAACACAAAAAGAAACACAAGTAAATAATGAAATATAGGGTGTTCCATTTAAAAATGACGAGTTATAGTCATTTGAAATTGAGTAAATTTTATTCCCTTTATTGAACAACCTGTATAATTATATTTTACAAAAAATTATATGAGAACATAGAGTATAGTTATAGTTGTACAGAAAACAAATTATTAATTTTTACTATTACAATAACTTTAGTACGCCTTTATGCAATGCAATGTGTGTATTAGGTCTTTTTTAGAGAGAAAAAAAAAAACGAAATACCTTGGCAACGCCAAGAAAAACTAAAACAAAATTCATATGCATGTATAGGTGAATAAAATACAATTCAAAATATATGAAAATATATAGATGTTCCATTTAAAAAAAGAAACAATTCTCGCCGAGCCGTAATGCAACATCCTGTATATGTAAAAAGAATTTTAGGTTATGCTCCTTGTATAGACGAATAAATTTATACTGTATTTCTAAGGACAACGGGGATGAAGACGGTCATTTCAAAGACATTCTGTATTGTCAGTGTATTGTCCCAATAATTGGGAAATGACATTACTCGTATAACGAAAATCCAAATTTTCAATATCCTGAAATGATTTCAGCTTGTAGTTATGTTGTTAACTTCTTCACAAAAATGAAAACCAAAGTTCGGCTTTAATTGAAATGAAATCCATAATTGGCAAATTGCAAATTTCATTCCGTCATGAAAATATACAACACGTATAACAAACAAAAACAGGTGTCATTTAAATTACAACGAGTTTAATTTTTGTCACGTTTGGCAAATCACATTGTTTATATGATTTAAATAATCAATACTACTACTCGTACGAGGATGGATGAGGCAGACGATTAAATTACATTATATATTAATCACCAAAGAGCCATGCATCTTGTCTAGCTGCTGATGAATTTTTATTCCACAAGATTAATTAGTTTTAGAATCATAATAATTATTCAAGGTGCAATAACATCAAATCAAAATAATCACACATTCATTTATTTTATCTGCAATTTTGTTCTATTTAATAACAATTAAAAAGTATATAATTATTAACTAAAATATGAAATGTGGTCAAAAAATTACCTACTTTGCAAATGTACACAGCATAAAAAATATTATATTTTTGAAGGAATAGAGTCCTCAACTATTTTTTTTCGAAACCTCATGTAAATAGAAGCTATCTGTATATTCTTAATTATTATTCGTTAGGCCGTAATATTTTTTTCAATATTCTATGACAGACAAGCTCGTCTTGTTTGTAGTCACATAAATTCAACATTCATAAAAAAAATCTGATGTGGCCAACACATGACCCCCCGTCAATTTTTTTTTTTAAAAAAACCTGTCAACAGGATTAAATCCCAATTACAGAGAGGTTTACATATACAAACATCCATGCCTTAGTGGGACTCGAACCCAGAACCCCTAGTGTACTCATGACTACGAGCCGTTGCTCTAACCATTGAGCCACCGGAGCCGACATATTTGAAATAACAATGAGCTTTAAGTTAAGTATCACTTCCGGTTGATCGTTTGTAAACAAAATCTAATTTGTTGTTCCAGTAAATAGAACAGTCTGTAATACCAAATGTTGGATTATATTTTTCTGTTTTTCCTCGAAAATCTGTTAAAAGTTTAAAATTATATTTTATTATTTTTAGCAAAAAGTATCACTTCCGGTTTATCAAACAGGTATAGTCAAAATCTAATATTGTTTCAAATTATACACGAGTTTTAAATACCAAATTTGAGAAGTTTTGGATCATGTTTTAATATCTTTTATCATCAAGAAAATCTGTTTAAATTCCTGTAAAGTAGTACTTCCGGTTTATCAATTTTAGAAAACATCTAATATGTCGTTCTCATTAATATAAAAATCTTAAATACCAAATTTGAAACGTTTTGGATTGTATCATTTTATTTTTCACGAAAATCTGTTCAGAGCTTCAAATAAAGTATCACTTCCGGTTTATCAATTGTATCCAAAATCTAATATGTTGCTTCCTTTCATATAAAAATCTTAAATACTAAAGTTTTGGAATATATCATATTATATTTTTTACAAAAATCTGTTCTGAGCTTGAAGTAAAGTATCAGTTCCGGATTATTAATTTAGCCAAAATCTAATATGTTGATCCCCTTGATAAAAAAAGTTTTAAATACTAACATTTAAAAGGTGTGGATTATATTTTAATATAGTTCTTCATTAAAAACTGTTATGGGCTTCAAGTAAAGTATCACTTCCGGTCATCCAATTTTACCCAAAATCTAATCAACTTATATATGAATGCAGAAAGCTTAAATACGGAAAATAGATATATTTGGAAGTTACACGCACTCACACATAGGCACGCACGCTCGCGCGCGAGCACACACACACACACACACACACACACGCACACACACATATATATATATATATATATATATATATATATATATATATATATATATATACTCGTATATACAGGGTGTTAATTAAAAAGCGGGTCATAGGCGTTTAACATGGGAAATCAGTTTTTCCTTGCGCAAAACTTCCCATTTAATTTTAAACAAAAATGTTTCAAATAAATGTTGCAGAGAATTAAATTCTACGCCAGCATCACTAAACAGATTTTATTTTGCATGTTTAGTAACCTGTAAAATCCAATTTAAATTTTATAAATATTACTCATTTGTAGTGATAGCCATGAAATTTAAACAAAATTACAAAGAAATGCATATCGTTTGAATTGTCTGAATTTTGATTTTGCAGGTTACAAAATGAAAATAAATTAAATCTAAGCAATAATTTAGATGTAGATTATAAAAATAAAATATTTTAAAGGACTTACGATAGAATATAATTATCAGTAATTTATATTTGAAAATCGAATTTCTGACAGTTCAAACGATATGCACTTCTTTATCATTTTGTTTAAATTCCATGGCTATCACTACAAATGAGCAATATTTATAGAATTTCAATTTGGATTTTACAAGTTACTATACATGCAAAATAAAATCTGTTTATTGATGCTCGTGTATAATTTAATTATCTACAACTTTTATTTGAAGCACTTTTGTCTAAAATTAATTGGGAACTTTTGCGCAAGAAACAATTGATTTCCCATGTTAAACGCCTATGGCCCGCTTTTTAATTAACACACTGTATATATATATATATATATATATATATATATATATATATATATATATATATATAAACACACACATATACACACGCGCGCACACACACCAAACGCGCACGCACGCACGCACGCGCACACATCGTAAAAATAGTAAACACGTGTTGAGGGACGCCTAATTCGTGCTTATTTACTGAAAACTCACCATAGAATTTTTGGCCCGATTATATTACCTCCCTTACCTACGGTATGACGGGAGGTAAAAATGCTTAATTCCATTAATGAATATGATTAGTCATACAAAAAAGGGTTATAATAATTACCTATAACAATATGTTTTTACTCTAATCTGGGCATTTGTATTTGTCAGTAAGTACACACATAATGAAATGCTTAATTGAAATAATGAAAATTTGATTTCAATAATGATTAATGAACATTACTAATTCTAACAACGCAAAATATTAATTATAATAATTGTTACTATATGCTATAAAAATAAAATGTTAGGAAGTTTTTCTTGAATTCCATTTAGTCTTAATGGGGTATGTGACAATAATGAAATTTCAATATATGAGTCATAAAATATTAAATATAAATTAATAAATTAATTAAATTATTTGCAATTGAATGCTTTGGAGAAGGGATACAGTGACGCGACGCGAGCTTGGTCGGGATTTTACGTCTACCATAATGGCACTGTCTGTCACGCTCGACACCACTACAGCTATAATATATACGTACTACTAGATAGTACATATGAGAAATAATTTGTGAAAAATTGTCAGCCATCGGGATTCGAACCCGAGACACCTATCTTGTCGGAATAGTGCTCTACCAACTAAGCTATTAGCTGCTCTCTCGATGGCTGACAATCCTTCACTTTAACGTCATATAACTGCTGAGAATATTATTAATCGTCACATTATTAGATGTGGGATTGCCAAGCTACCACTGCGTTTAAACATCTAGTGAACGAGTCATTATTTACTCAAGGCCCTACCAGACCAAATTTTAATATTAACAATGAGTTAACAGTTTGTATATTTGAAATAAATTGTGTAAAAATTATCAGCCATCGGGATTCGAACCCGAAACACCTATCATGCCAGGATAGTGCTCTACCAACTAAGCTATTGGCTGCTCTCCTCTCGATGGCGTGGCGATTAATAATATTTTCAGCAGTTATACGACGTTAAATGGAAGGATTGTCAGCCATCGAGAGGAGAGTAGCCAATGGCTTAGTTGGTAGAGCACTATCCCGGCAAGATAGGTGTCTCGAGTTCGAATCCTGATAGCTGACACATAATAATATATAGCTGACTCATCCCTCATATTGATGCCAAAATGAACGCAGTACATTATAGCTACTACGGTGACGTCACTATACACCTCCAAAATTTTAATAATTTATTTCTCGTAAACTACAACTAATTAATCGATTTAAAAAACAAGGGAATTTTATTTTTCTGTCTAATATTATATATGTAAAAATCAAAATTTAGTCACATACCCCAACGTTAATCACTGAGCTATATTTTTTTTTAATATTCTATGACGAATATGTGAAGCTGATTTTCTTATCAACAAAGGAGTTCGTTAATAATTGGATTTACATAAATTGATTTACTTTAACTTATAAAAATATGTTCAAAATTACTTTCGCGGTCAATAATTGAAAATAAGTATGAGTACGGGTACGAAACTAATTTCAAAAAAAGCTAGGTAGTATAATACACTCCAAATTTTTATTTCCATTGACAGTCTACCTATGCATCCTATAGGCGATCTCGATTAAGATCGCAGCGCCGAAACGGTGGGAAGGAAGCTGCCAGATAGACATACTCGAGGAACATACCTACTGATTGAGACAATATTTCTGTTGAAAGTTTATGTTTCTTTCCTGTATTCCGTGTTTATTTCTATATATTTAAACAGTAAGTTTGTTGTGAAATTATTCTACATTTTATTAATATAATTTTTGTAGTTAGTACGTACAGAACTATAATTTTGAAGTTTTTGTAGGTTATGAAATTTAATAAACTCTCATTTTCGGCCGAGGAAGTTTTCAAAGCTGGGCATATTATTTTATGCGGTGTGGTAAATACAGAAACCACAACAAATGCAAATGATATACCGATATATGCACTCTGTTTACAAACAAGTACTTTGCAATCTGCCCCTCATACTATTGAAGGAAACTTTAAATATATAGTAAAACTACAAAAAACACTATTTGTCGTACTTAAATCATTTAATGTTAAGAAATTTGGTGTGTTAACTTGTACTGCAAAGCCGCGAAAAGTTTTCTTATTTTGCATATTGGTTGCTCGTTGATTAAATCTAATAATGCATTTAGATGCAATCATTTTGTTTTCTGTTGCTTCATTTGTGTCCAAGAGTGCTGGTTCTGGATCCTGCATCAATAAATAATTCATTTAATTGTGCTTATTTAGCTCGTTTCCTAGCCCTTTCTTCCCTGTCTTTGGATGGAAAAGAAGACTGGCAATTTACAAGTGGATGTTGCAGTTTTTTTCAAATATCTAAATTTCTTTCATTAGTAAATGTAAAAAATGAATCTTCGGTGAAATGATGGCCGTAAACTCTCATGTAGGGACTTGGATTTTCTCAGATATTTATCCAGATTTTCCGCTTATTAATTAATTCTCCACCTAACATTAGTTTTTCTTTGACTGTAATGGAGAAGAATGAAAATATAAATTCGGATCTTTCTTTATCCACGAATTACACCGTGGAATAAAGCAATAAAATTTTGATTTTGACATAACACAGAAATAAATAAATAGATAAACTATTATTCACGAAAGATGACTACTCAAGGTCATTTGTGAGCCGTCTGATATAATATTACTTGCAGATAACTTCACTGCATTTTATATGCATAGGCGTGCAAAATGAAATATTTATGGACATATTTTAACTGAAAAATAAGAGTAATTCATTTGAAAATCATGTTTCTTTCTAAATAATGCCTTTCTGAAAGATTTATGTTCTTCACTTATGTTTCTGCAAAATACAAAAACATAGACTTATCTTATAAACCAAGGAATAGTAATTTGATTTAGAGCCGGTATTTCCATCTCCGGATAAAGTTCAGGATAACTATCCGTCAGATAAATGAAAAAATATCGCATCGAAATAAAAGCATAATTGATGTAAATTATATTGAATGCCATTTTTACCTTCCGTCACCTTTAGGTAAGGAAGGTATTGTCTTTGGTCAAAAAATTCGATGATGAGTTTTTAATCAATAAGCACGTTTTAGGGTCCCTAGAATACGAATTTACTATTTTTACGATGATGTCTGTATGTGTGTGTGTGTGTGTGGATGTGTGTGTGTGTGTGTGTGTGTGTGTGTGTGTGTGTGTGTGTGTAACAAAATTTTCGTCTACGATAACTTTAATACTACAGTTACAAAAATTATAATTTTTTCGTATACTTTTTCGTTACATCCATATGAAGAGCTGATTAGATTTTGGTTACAATTGGTCAACCGGAAGTACCATTATTTGAAGATTTTAACAGTTTTTCTTGAAAAAACTATGTTAAATATAATTTTTTCACATTTGATGTTATTATAAATATTAAAGAATATTTTATTCTCTATACGATTTGACTGCATTTTATACTTAATATTAAATTGATATAGAGTTAAAAAATTATAATGAAATTAAATTTCATAAAGTAGCCATAGCTATGGAAACAGCTACTATATTAAGAAAATTCTGATTGAAAGATGTCAGTGTCAAGTGAAATTGAAATAGTGTGTTTGTCTTATAATTTTACGGGAAATATAGGATCTTTTGCTTTATGTATGGAACTTGTATAAAATACATACAACTGCTTTAAGGTAATGTACAAGAAATAATAATAATAATAAATCTTTTATTTCTGCAGATACATTACACTGTATATAGAAAACGTCACAAAATAATAATTTTCTGCATGAAATTTGCATAAAATATATGCAACTGCCGGAGGGTAATGTACAAGAAATAGAATATTTAATTTAGCATGGAACTTTCTGTATGAAATTTGTACAAAATACATAGAACTGACGGAAGGTAATGTGCTGGCCACATCAGATTTTTTGATGTGATATTGTTCATTTATCCAACAGATAAGTTATCCAGCAGTTTATCTGAAGATGGAAATACCGGCCCTAAAACATCAACGCCACTGGGTAAATATTAGCACAGAGGGCAGTGTAGTAGAAAATTAGGTATCTGTAATTCTACGACATATGTCATTATTATTTATAGTGTGTTAGAAAGTAATGTCACTGTTTACGTATATCTGTCACACCACAAATTAAATAGACATAGGTTAAATAATCTTTCTCTTTCTAGTACAAAATGTTGCTAAACTACTGCTATAAAATGCTCTGTAATCTTTCTTCGAACAAATGACCTTGAATAGTCATCTTTCGTGAATAATAGTATACACGAAATTTTCCAAAATCTGCCACAAGATGGTATATCGCTTAGGAAGAGTTGCCTATATCATTCAACAAATCATTAAAGGAGGGACATTTTTCAATAATATGGTAGAAGGCGTACGTTGTACCTACTTTTTATAGGTTGTAATAAAAACTGTACAAAGAATTATTGCCCAGTATCGAAGCTTTGTGTGTTTGAAAAAATATTCGAAAAACTTTTTATGAAGCACTATTTTCCTTAGTAAAGGGCCAAATAATTTATGAACATGGTTTTTACCCTGGTCAATCAGTTCAGAGTAATTTGCTTGTTTATTTCTGATTATATTTTAAGATCGATGGATGAACGTATTCAAGTAGACTATATACACTGATTTCAGCAAGGCCTTCGATAAAATCAACCATAGTATTTTAATTAGAAAATTTGCTGATGTTGGTGTGTGTGGCAGTTTATTACATTGGTTCAAGTCTTACTTAATGGGAAGGAGTTAGTGTGTTATACTTAATGGCTTTCAGTCTCAATTTGGAGAAATTCCCTCAGGGTTCATATCTCGATCCACTTCTTTTCAATATTTTTATTAAGGACATCTCTCAATTCTTCATATATTTTTCATACAGTCACTAAACTTGAGGATTGTATCGCCATTCAATCTGATCTTGACCGATTTAATAAGTACACTGTTCATAATTATTTATCATTAAATGCTTCAACATATTACCATATTAGCTTTACCAGGAATAGGAACACCGTACGTTTTTCTTATGGATTAAATGGATCAAATATTAAAGCAGTATCTCAGATAAAGGATCTAGGAGTTATCGTGGATCCTAAATTGATTTTTGATATTCATATAAATTGTGACAAGGCGAGGGTAAGCGCAATAACAGATAAATAACTTTTTATAAACTCTTCTAAATTATAGTTTCAATAATCATATTTTAACTCTGTTTATCTGTTTAAGTTATAAATGTCAAAATGCAGTTTAGAAATTCTTTTCGTATTATGATAGTCACGACATTTATTTGTTGATAATTAAGTCTGGAAATTATTATGTGTGCGTGCGTGACTTTGAAAGCCCTATGCACCCCGTACCCCTAAGATAATCCTGTCCTGAAGATAGCGTTTTGTTTTAAATGGTCGGTTTTAGTTAGCCATGGGATAAACATGGAAGAATCGAAATTAGTTTGTCGCGTCGGGCAGACGTGTCTTGTTTTTGGACATGTAGTCTTTTAGTTTTGGGGCGACGCTCGCCCGCTGGGTTACGGAATGTAACAAATTAATATCTGCTTAGTTGTGTTAGTTACGTTTAATTTAATCCATAGTTAATAATAAGTTATAATAATCATGTAAATAAAATATAAGTTAATAAAACCCAAATAGTGTCCATGTCCGTAGTGTTCATAAAGTGTAAGTGAAGTGTATGTGTGTTCTTCCTTCTCAAGAAGTGTTCTCACGCAGTCCTTATCACAAGTCAGTAAGTGAAAAGTGTACCATCGTTGGGAGTAAGAAGAATTAGTAAGATGATTATCAGTATAAGCAACAAGAAACAATCAGCAGTATCAGTTTAGTAGCATCATCATCATTAGCTTAAGACACCCCCCCTCGTGTTACAAAATAATATAATAAAAAAATCTTACAGAATGTTAGGTTTCTTGATTAGATCTTCGCTATATTTCAAAAACCTAGTTTATTTTTAATATTATTTGTAATTTCTGTTCAAATAAAATAATAGATATTTATACACCAAGTGAGTTAAGATAATGTTTATTCATAAAGAGAAAGTTTAAGCCGCGAGCCCCTATAGGGCGAGTGGGTTAAATTCTTTGAGTGAATAAACATTCTTAACTCACGTGGTTTATACAGTATTTTATTCAATTTTGACGAAATAATAATAAAAACCATTATAATAGTTAATTTTGACAAAATAAAAAACTAATCAATTAGTAGGCATTGCATGACAATCACCGTTGACAGACGTCAAGTCGTTTATTTATAAATTATGAACAAGCTTTATTACCTGTCATTTATGTCGTGAAAAATAATAAAAATGGCCGACCTGTCTCATAGAAACTGTGGTGAGTATTATTTTCGTACCTGACGATATTTTAAATGTATTCAAGGAGCACCAGGAGAAATCACTTATATACCCAGCCATGATACCGTGCAGCGCCAAAAAAACGGATTCGGTCGATACTAATTTGTGGCACTATCGGTTAGGTAGAATTCGAAATAACCCTTTATTCAATTTATGTGCGCGTTTTGATCACAGTCATCTACAAGGGTGATATGTTCGGATCATAACTTGTCAGTTGTCAATGAAGAAATAAATAATCATTTTGAAAAAAAAAATCTTTTCTAATTTCTTTCGATTTTTGTAACTCCCGGAGGTAAGTTATTAATTTCAAATTCTGTGAAGTCTAATTTACTTATTAATTACTAACATGTATCTAACATTTATTTATTCGTTTGTAGATGTCATACAAATGCTGTTTGAAATCATGCCTTTTTGCCTTTCGAACCCAAGATCACCCCAAGATAGTGTGAAAATCAACTGCAGACATGTATTTTGTATTTTTCTATGATAATTCTAATTAACTCCTTGAACAGAGAATTGAGAAGAATTGATGAACAGGTTCATCCAGGGCCGCTCCGTGGGTATAAGGCGTCTTTGCGCTATGCTACACTTTAGTGCCCATTCCCCTCGTAAAATTTGCAAATTAAAGTTTAAAATCTACACTTGCTCTTCAAAAATGTTAGATTTAATATATCGATGAAATTTTCTTAGATTCATTCTTGTAATCAATAGATTATAATCAAAATTGTTTGTTGTAATCAACAATTTTACAACAGATTTCAGAATTGTATGTAAATCATAAAGCATTTGATTCTTCGCAAAATGCTAGTAGGTATTTAATATTGGATTCATTGTGCAATTCATTCTTGTAATCAATATTTTTGAGTTATAATCATTATATTCTTTGTTGTAATCAACATTTCCACAGTTATTATTTCAATATAACAATGTTAGAATAATAACAAACCGATTGATACGATAATTATTTTACCTATAACAGGAGCTCTAATGCAAACAAATTAAAAAATATATTGTTCACTTCTATCACGTTAATTTGTAAGTTTTATACTAATTTTGTCTTTGTGAATAAGAGTATTTTATAAAAATTTACTATTATTTACTTTACTGTCTTGAAACGGGGCCCCTCAAAGTCAGGCGCCTTTGTGCAGGGCACAACCTGCCCACCCGCACGGAGCGGCCATGTGTTCATCTTAATTTACCTATAAGACACTACGAATTGGATATAATCGCATTATTTGTATTTACAAATATTAGAATATTTCTGTATGTACTGTATTATAGTTTATATAAATATACTGTCAATTCTTACATATTTTGTATTCATTTTTAAAAAATAATTTTATATTTTTTAAGTATAAAATATGAACAACAGCGCTCTGAAAGGGTACTGCGGAATCGGTCGAAACGAAACTCTGTTACCATGGCTGCTAGAACGGTCGTCGTATCCTAGCATTGAATGCTTACTCCATTTCTATCCTCCTTGAATGTATTATTTGTTGCAGAGAGATAAAATTCTGTGAGAGTGATTTAATAGTTATTTATTATATGAGTGTGGAATGTACCATATTAGTCACGAAAGAAACAGTTTTCTTTAGTAACTAATATACATTCCACACGAGTGTAATACACTTTTTTAAAAACTTCTAAATCATTTTTATGTTTTCATTCATCGTTTGACACTGACAAATAAATTGATGTAGTATTTTAAATTATAAAGTAGCCATTGATTGATTGTTACGGTTTTGTTATATTGTTATATTGCTGTAATAATTATCGTCTGTCATTGGGAATTATTTGAAAGAAAAATACATTAAAATGGGTGAAAATGAGGACTTTCCTTTAAAATGTATTCACTTAGAAGCTCAAGCAGCATCTTTGAATTTAATTCCAAAGCAAGTAAAAACTAACTCGTTCCTCGTTTTCGTTTCATCAGCCGTACATGACAGTTGTCATTGTGTAAAGATAAGTAACCTATTTTAGCATAAATATTAATATTAATTTATATAAATAAGTTTCATAATGTTAAATTATTTCAATAATAAAATAATTTTGTAAAATTGCTTTTTATTCATATTTAAAAAAATCTAAAAATCAGTAATAATTCCTCCGTGACTTCACGGAGTGACTAATATTGTCGGTGCGTGGGTGTTAGATAAAAAAAATTAAATCACTAGCAAATAAACAGTTACTTTTGTTGCTATGGAGTTAATAATGGCAATTTAAATCGTCAAAATTAAATAATAGTTATTTATTATATGAGTGTGGAATGTATAATATTAGTCACGAGAGAAAAAGTTTGGCCACGTAGCCCGTAGGGCGAGTAGCTAATTTTCTTTAGTGACTAATATACATTCTACACGAGTGTAATACAACGTTTTATCCAACACTTTTTAAAAATCTTTTTAAATCATTTTTATGTTTTCATTCATCGTTTGACACTGACAAGTCAAATGATGTATTTTAAATTACAAAGTAGCCATTGATTGGTTTTGTTATATTATTATTGAAAAAAATTTGCTGTAATAATTCTTGTCTGTCATTGGGATTTATTTGAAAGAAAAATACATTAAAATGGGTGAAAATGAGGATCTTCCTTTAAAACGTATTTACTTAGAAGCACAGACAGCATCTTTGAATTTAATTCCGAAACAAGTAACCACTAACTCGATTCTCGTTTTCGTTTCATCAGCCGTACATGACAGCTGTCATTGTAAAGATAAGTATCATATTTTAGCATAAATGTTAATTTGTTTCTTATTTATATAAAAAAAAACACAAAAATCAGTAATAAGTCCTCCGTGACTTCTAAAATATTCTCTCACGGAGTGACTAATGTATATTAGTTACTTCAAATAACCATAGGAACAAGTATATTATGAGTCGGTGTTGGATAAAAATAATTAACCTAATTTGACAGATAAACCGTTAGATACTTTTTGTTAATTATTTTGTCTCAATTATGGCTATCGCTATTTTTATAATAATAGATTCATATACGTTATCAATTCAGATGTAGAATTTTATGCTCTTCAGTTTTATTTAAAGCTTTTTTTACCTAAAATAATTAGGGAAGTAGGAAATTACGAGAGTCTGATTTTACATGTTAAATCCCTATGTTCGGATGTTCGAGTCACCACCCTGTATAGTTTAATATATATATATATATATTGCTAACCCCTACAAGGAAACTATATTTTTGAGTATCAAAAAACGCACATACAGACTAGACCATTATTCAAACCATTTTTGATATTTACCTTCCGTCACCTTCAGGTAAGGAAGGTATTGTCTTTGGTCAAAAAATTGGGTGGTGAGTTTTTGATGAATAAGCACGTTTTAGGGTCCCTAGAATACGAATTTACTATTTTTACGATGATGTCTGTATGTGTGTGTGTGTGTGTGTGTGTGTGTGTGTGTGTGTGTGTGTGTGTGTGTGTGTGTGTGGATGTGTGTGTGTGTGTGTGTGTGTATGTGTGTGTATGTATGTAACAAAATTTTCGTCTACGATAACTCTAATACTACAATTCCAAAATTTTTAATTCTTTCGTATTCCTCTTCGTTGCACCCATATGAAGAGCTGATTAGATTTTGGTTATAATTGGTCAACCGGAAGTACCCTCATTTGCATATTTTAACAGTTTTTCTTGAAAAAACGATGTTAAATATCATTTTTTCACATTTAATGTTATTATAAATATTAAAGAATATTGTATTCTCTTTACGATTTGACTACATTTTATACTTCATATTAAATGGGTATAGAGTTATAAAATTATAAAGAAATTAAGTTTCATAAATTAGCCAGCTATGCTAGTAACAGCTACTATATTAAGAAAATTCTGATTGAAAGATGTCAGTGTCAAGTGCAATGACATATTCGTAGTATATTTGTGTTAGGCACAGACTATATCTATACCTAACGGCATAATTATAATTTTACGAAATATAGGATCTTTTTGCTCGAAATTTTCTGTATGAAATTTGTATAAAATACATACAACTGTCGAAAGGTAATGTACACACAAGAAATTTATAATCTTTTGCAAGGAACTTTCTGTATGGATTACGCATTTACGAAAATTCTACCGGTAGATACCGCATCTACCGACTGTGTTCGAAAACACGAGTGGTAAAAAGTTACCGTGTTCGAAAATTGTTCAATATCTAGCAAAATCCATCTACCGGATTCAAGAAGAATCTAATCTCAAAAAAAGGTAGTGATGCAAAGCGAAACGTGCGCGGTAAAAGTGGAAATGTGTTCAAAGTAGGACTCTGCTCATTTTGTTAACTACGTCAAATTTGTAACCTGTTTTAAATTTTCAATTTTTTTCGAAGGTTGTGGATCTACCCTGTGTACCACTTGCGTTCTTAAAATATCGATTCCGGTAGCTATAAACTGATAAAAGCTGTTTACCGGTAACAGTTCACCGGTAGAATTTTCGTAAATACCTCATATAACTGACGGAAGGTAATGTGCTGGCCACATCACTTTAATTACATAAATGTCGTCAAAAATCGTACACTTTTTATTGCGCAATGCCATTCTTCCGTGAAGAATACAATATTTTGACATAAATATGTAAACGGATGAGGTTACTACAATAAATTACATCTTGAAAGGGTTTATGTTTATGTGAATGTTTTATTAGTGTACGTGTGTAGCGCGCTAATTCCTGTAGTATTATAAATATGCAGCGCCATTTTTAGCAGGGAAATAACTTACGGCGTTTTAATACAGAAGTTTTATTCCCGTAGGTTCTCACAATGGACAAGTTCGTTGCTTTGTCTGTCTAAAAAGAATAACTTCACATTTTTTGCATTTTAATTTTATGACAAATTATTATCAGCGTGGGGATTTTATAAAATATGTGTGTTGCATTAAAATGCTGTGTTAAAAACTTAATTAAGAATGCAACTACTGTACTCTTAGTCACAAAAAGTAATAAAAAATTAAACTTATCTAATTTAGCGTTGCATTGCAAATACAGCAGCAGCATACGCAGACAGAAGAATTTTTCCGGATGTGTCCGTTATTTGTTACTGTCAGGAACAAAACTTTAAATATAAAAACCTTTTCCAAGAAATAAACTCATATTTCACAGATCTTACACACTTTCATCCTCCTTTACATGCTCCATCGTTGTATAATTTTTAAAATGTACTACTTCTGTCCCATAATCCAGAATAGTCACATTTATAGCACATCATCAGTTCTAACAATGTTTGTAAAATGAATATTGATAACTTGTATGCTGGTTAATAAATTATTATTATTATTATTATTAATTACTGTTGTTATAATTTTATTGTTGTCGTATTTTCTTATGTTTACATAATTATGTTTTTATATTGTCATGTAGGCGTTGACGAGTTAGTTCAGTTCAGTTGTCACATAAAATATATATGTAGTTGTCAGATATAATTCTCGATTCTGTTTCAATAAAACTCGTTTGTATTTGATACCTGTGTCTTAATTTATTACTTCCACACATCACCTTTTCAAGAGGTTATGGGCCCAGAGCACGATTGTGGTAAATAAGCACAGAAGTGAATAGAGAATCCGTGAACTGACAAGTCGAAAAAAAAAAGGGTTTTCTGCGCGCGAAAGTATCGAGTCATGGCCGACGAAGGTATCGTGAGGAATATCGTGAAATTCGACGGCACGAATTTCCAACTATGGAAATTTCAGATGCGCACCGCTTTTTGTGCGTATGGTATTTACGACGTCGTCACAGGCGCGCGAAATGTTCCTGAAGACCGGGAAAGTGCAGAAGGCAAGCGTTGGATAAGGGACAACGCAAAAGCAATGTTTTTAATTTCTTCTGCCATCGACCAGTTACAACTAGAATATTTAATTACATGCATTTCTGCAAATGAGATGTGGACGAAATTAAGTACAATTCATGAGCAAGTATCGGAAACAAATAAATTAGCTGTCATGAAAAAGTTTTATGAATATCGCATGAATGCCACGGATTCAGTTGTCCATCATATAGCGAAGATACAACACATCGCCAGCCAGCTGAAGGATATTGGCGAGAGTGTGTCAGATCTAGCTGTCATGGCAAAAATTATTGGCAGTCTTCCGTCAAAATTTCACGCTTTTATGACTGCGTGGGACAGTGTCGCAACTGATCAGCAGACAATACAGCGTCTACAGGAAAGGCTCATTATTGAAGAAAAGCGTTTACACGAAGTTGATGAGATTTCGGGAGCCCTAGCAGCCATGTCGTCCAATGAAACCAAGAAGGACAAGGTTACGCCCAAAGGGTCTCGAAAAATGAAGAAAAATATTCGATGTTACGCGTGTGGGAAAGTCGGACATTTCGCTCGCACGTGTCGCAAAGACAAGTCATTTAAATCCAAAAATGATGACAAGTGCACGAGTGCGTTTATTGTCACCGATGACATAAAGACCAAACGTGATTTCCTGTACCCTACAAATAAAACCGATGGTGCTATGCGCGACGTGATCAATGAAGTGATTGGTAAATGTATTGAAGATGTCTGGATTACTGACAGCGGTGCTTCCAAACATATTTCTTTTCGACGCGAATGGTTTAATGATTTCCGTTCGTGTGAGGATATTGAGTTCGTGCTCGGAGATGGTGACATATGTAAAGCATATGGCATTGGTACTATTCTCATAAAGAAATTTGTTAACGGTGAGTGGGTAGATGGTCGCATTGAAAACGTTTTATACGTGCCGAAGATAAGGCAGAATCTGTTCTCGGTAGGCACTTGCACATCAAAGGGTTTTGAAGTAAGTTTCAAAAATGCTTTTGGTAACGTCCGAAAGAATGATTGCATAGTGGCACATGGCATTAAACAAGAAAATGAGATTTGTCGAATGCTTTTCTCAGTTGTCACCAAATGTCAAGTAAACGTCACAGCTAGTCTCAAAATCTGGCATGAGCGTTTGGGTCATGTGAATGTGCAAACCATCAAGGATATGGTTAAGAAAGGTTTGATTGACGGAATGAACTTATCAAATATTGAATCATTCTGTTGCGATGCGTGTCATTTTGGGAAATGTCATCGACTTCCCTTTAGAGGTGGAAAGCAAGGAAAAGAATTACAACCTGGGGATCTTATTCACAGTGACATATGCGGACCAATGCAGGTAGAGTCACTTGGAGGTGCCAGGTATTTTTTACTTTTTAAGGATGATATGTCTGGATTCCGTTATGTTTATTTTCTCCGTCATAAATCCGATGTTTATGATCGATTTAAAGAATTTCAGGCTATGATACGCACCAAACTTAATCGACCCATAAAAAGCTCTTCGTGTAGATCGAGGTAAAGAATATCTAAATGAAAAAATGAAGGACTACTTGAGGACTCATGGAATTGAACTGCAAATGACCGCTCCGTACACTCCACAGCAGAATGGTAAGTCCGAACGAGAAAATCGCACGATTATGGAGAGTGCGCGGACCATGCTTCTTGCAAGAAATTTGCCTCAAAATCTGTGGGCCGAAGCTGTAAATACGGCAGTTTACACCCTCAATCGAACACCTGCGAGACAAAAAGATGTTACCCCGTACGAGCAATGGATTGGAAAGAAGCCCAATTTGTCCCACATAAGAGTCTTCGGAGCAGAGGCATTCGCCCACATTCCGAAGCAATTCAGGAAAAAGTTGGATCCAAAGGCGGCAAAACTAATTCTGGTTGGATATCAGGGACAATCTTGTAACTATAGACTTTACAATCCAAAGACCAAAAAGATTACAGAATCACATGATGTATCTTTCAATGAATCGTCCAATGAGCGTCCACTTCCAATCTCGGATCATGTTAGCATGAAGTTATTTTTCAATGAAGATGATGATAACATCATTGCTGCACAAGAAGATATCCAAAATGTACTTGAAGATGATTCTCCAGATGACCATCAACTCACTCAAGGAGAAGATCGTGGTGGTGAAGATCATGAAGTCTACCAGCTCCGTCATAGAAGTTCTCTGAGGAAACCGGTCAGGTTTCTTGACGCAAGAATTACGAAATAATTCAGTTTGATGTAAAAACTGCCTTTTTGTATGGGACACTGGATGAAGAAATTTTTATGGATATTCCAAAAGGAGTCCAAACAAGCGGAGATTCATCGGGATACGTCTGCAAATTGATCAAATCTTTATATGGTTTGAAACAGGCGTCCAGGTGTTGGAATCGAACTTTCACAATTTTTTTGAGTGAATGTAATTTTGTTGAGAGTGCTGTGGATAAATGTGTGTTTGTTGGCAAAATTAATAATGATGATGTTTATTTAGCACTTTATGTAGATGATGGTCTGGTAGTAGGCAGAAATAAGGAGAACCTTGATATTGTCATTAACAAATTAAAAAGTACTTTTGTTATCAAAGTTTCAGATGCCAGGAATTTTTGTGGTATGCAGATCGAAAAGGACAGGATTAACAATACTTTATTTATTCACCAGAGTATGTACGCAGAAAAGATCCTCAAACGTTTTGGCTTGAATGATACGAGAACTGTGAGTGTGCCTGCTGACTCAAATGTTAATCTTCGAAATACCGAGGACTGCGGATCTCGTGATGTAAAATTCCCTTATCGAGAAGCAGTTGGTTCACTCCTATTTCTGGCTACGGTTAGTCGCCCAGACATTGCGTATGCCGTAAACTTGGTCAGTAAATACTTAAATAATCATGATGAAAGTCATTGTAATGCAGTTAAAAGAATATTTAAGTATTTATTAGCTACAGTTAAATTCGGCATTATCTATAAATCTGGTGAGAAAGAATCTGATTTGGTTGGCTATTGTGATTCAGATTATGCAGGAGACGCTGATACTAGAAGGTCGACTTCGGGATTTGTTTTTTTATTAGCAGGAGGACCAATCACATGGTCTTCACAGCGGCAAAGAATGGTCACGCTGAGCACTACGGAAGCTGAGTATGTAGCAGCTAATACAGCGACGAAAGATGTAGTGTGGATTCGTCATTTATTAAATGACCTCGGATATCAATGTGTAGGTCCAACTATCATTAAAATTGACAATCAAAGTGCGATACGTTTAGTGAAAAACGCGGAATTTCATAAGCGCACCAAACATATCGACATCCGATATCATTTCATACGAGAGAAGTATGATGACAGAATCATTGACGTTGAGTATGTGCCAACGGATGCTCAGTATGCTGACATTTTTACAAAAGCAATTCCTAAAGATAGGTTTATTTTGTTACGTTCTAATTTGAATATTGTAAATCATTATTAAAAGAAAATACTCCAACAGGGAAAGTGTTGTTATAATTTTATTGTTGTCGTATTTTCTTATGTTTACATAATTATGTTTTTATATTGTCATGTAGGCGTTGACGAGTTAGTTCAGTTCAGTTGTCACATAAAATATATATGTAGTTGTCAGATATAATTCTCGATTCTGTTTCAATAAAACTCGTTTGTATTTGATACCTGTGTCTTAATTTATTACTTCCACACATCACCTTTTCAAGAATTACATGTCTAAGTTAAAATAAAAGTAATTTACGAGTATTATAAAAAACGACAGCATATTGTAGAAAAGTAATGATTACTTTTCTACATTATGTCTTGTAAAATAAAAAAGTCCAATAAACATTTTTTTAAATTTTTATTACACTGATCCTACGCCACTTTTTCCACATTCAATAATTTCTTCTAGATCATCAAAACAATTTTCAATTATAACTAATTAATTATTCAATTCAGTACCTGAACTATAAGCTCTGTTCTCTATAAACGTAAACAACCGAAGTTACATACGAGTATACAGGGTGTTTCACGAAAACCGACCACCGTCATTATTTTCTTTATTATTATAGTTCCAAAAAAAAATACTACTGGTTTCAAAAAATATTTTCATCTCTCATGGGACGTCCCCCTTGGTCTCCTACAACTTTGTTCTATAGTATTTTTTGTAACTATAATAATAAAGAAAATATTAGTGTTTCTATACCAGCGAAGTCCCCAACGCATATTAACATGTCGCCACATGCCAAAAATCTCAATGTCAATAGCAGTTTGTTCATGGGCGTAATACTCGTACAAAAATTTCTATAAATTATATGTAAATGTATAATTTAATGGTAAATTATAAAAGAATTTTAATTGCGTACCTATCTGTTTTATATTATAAATTTTGATAATTTGCGCTAATAACAGCTGCACTGTTAGCTATGTCGAAAATCACCTGAAAAATACCGGTAGATATGGAATTGATTCCGATGTAGAATTTAATGCTCTACAACTTTTATTTGAAGCTTTTTTCCCTAAATTCAGGAAGCAAGAAATTATACAAGTCTGATTTTACACATTAAATCCCTAAGTTCGGATACTCGAGTCAATGTTAAAAACATTAATGAAAATGAAGAAATTAATAAATATAGAAATATAAGAAATATAAAATAAAAAAATAAAATGATATAATTGAAATACTTCGGAAATAAGAGGGTTTTTGTTTTAGCAGCTCGTCACTCATGAAATCCATATATATTATTTTGATTGGCGACTCAAAGACCATCTATAAATACATAACGAATACCAAGTTAGGGGATGGCGTGTACTACCAATGGAAGTAGACAAATTCAAATAGTGGACACGTGGCTACCAGTCCAGTACTGCAATTCTCAAACAGTTTTTCTTTGAATATAAATTTCTTGCATTAAACTGAATAATTGTGATACACTTGCAATTATAAAGCATGTAGACTTGTACAGTGTTACAATATTAATTTGTGTTTTATAAATATAATTTGAAAATAGCATACATTTCAACAACATTTTAGATCCACAAAGAAAACAGTTTTATATTCGTGACGTCACATCTATATTTTCAAACTTCGGGGGACCATAATTCGCTTATTAATAGGAATTTTTCACCGGATTTTCACCAATAGTCTTAGTTTTACTTATACTTTCTGATAAAATTATAAAAAAATGGTGGAATTCCCTATTGGTACGAATTTTGAGCGAAAACTAGTGCTTGTATCTTATATGTCAAATAACTTATTGAGATGTAAAATACATAGTGCATATTATTTGGAGAATAAAATTTCAGAAATTTGTTCAATAATAGTGTTTCTCTAGACTGATTTATTTAACACTGTGTGTTCTAATAGTCACTGCTACTGCTAACAATACTAACCTAAACACATAACACTATTTCTTTTATGTTGAATGTAATAATACTATTAGTAAGATAATTCCAAGTTGCATTTTAATTTCTGAAGTTGTTAGTGCAGGAGTTTTTACAGTTTTCAGCAGTGGTTAGTTAGTAAGTAAGCGTAACGCCGTAAGCCGCATGTGTTGGCTTGGAGACGTGGCAAATAAAATTAGGCGAAAACGAGTTAAAGATCATTACAGCTGTTGCAAGGAGAATTTGCAATAACGTTGGCCCTCTGCATATAGAATGCGCTATCCTTGCCAACGAAATGTTGGCCAGATTTCATGACGACAATTTCTTCAAACAATAAGTAGGATAATACCAACTAAAATTACACTACAACAGAGACAATACTAAAATTATACAATGCTAGCTAGAACTTATTCAGCTTAAAAATAATAAAGACTTTTCTGTTCTTTAATGATTCAGATTGTCTACTTTGAAAAAGATCTTTTGTTTATAGAACAAAAGTTTACAATACCTAGATAAAATGCTGATGCTCATTCTTCGCAAGTCTAATTTAAAAATATATTTGATAAAACAAAATTTAGTTTCATTTGAAAAAGTAGTATGTACATTCATTGGGGTCCTCTACTATAATAACAAATTAGAAATAGAACACGAGTCATTTGTATTAAAACTAGACGTAGACCTTAGAACTGTATGATGGGGACTATCAAAATTTAAAAAGTTATTAGTTTTTAAAATATTCAATTTTTTAATGGGGTGGTATTCATTTTTCAATTTTTTTTCTGATTGATTGAATAAAATGATGAACTTTCGCGTTTGTTATTAATTTTGTGTGACGTCATATATTCAATTTTACTTCGCCTACTGCCTAAAGTTGTTTTCATCTGTCAATGTCATTAATTCTGCCAAAAATTAATTTCAAGGTGGGTTAACTAGTGACAGCGACTGTAATGTCCTATAGAGGCACTGCGTTCATTCAAGATGGCCGTCTTAGTTGGTAATTTTCTGAGATGTGATTGGCTACCATTACCAATTCGAAGGATTCGTAATTTTGCCGCTTGGTGGTACCAATCAAGTCAAATACTCGTAATAAGTATTTGAATATATGATACCAGATAGGAACATTAGAAACAATTGTTTTTAACCTATAAATTTAACAATTCTTTTTTACTGTTTAACAAATGAACATATAGAAGTAGCACACCGTTAAGAAGCTAAAAAAATCTCTTTTCAATGCTATAATTTACAAATATGGCGTCCATATTAAAAAAAATTCAACAGTGATAAAAAAAATTGTACAATCAAAAGAATATAAAAAAGTGCCCTGAAGATGTGCAAACCAAAGTCCATATTATTATTTCACACTTGGAGTTACTTGCAAGAATATAAAATTTCGAAATTTACATTTTTGTCTAGTGTTCTATGCATTTTTACCTCCCGTCATAGCGTAGATAACGGAGGTAATGTAATCGTGCCTAAAATTCGATGGTGAGTTTTCAGTAAATAAGCACGAATTAAGGCCCCCACAACACGTTTTTACTATTTTTACGATGATGTCTGTGTGTGTGTGGCACGATTTTTTCGTCCACCATAAGTCTTATAAAAAACTTTCATATATTTCTATTTCCTGTATTTAAGCTTTCTGCATTCATATAAAGAGTTGATTAGATTTTGGGTAAAATTGGATAACCGGAAGTAATACTTTACATGAAGCCCAGAACAGTTTTTAATGAAGAAGTATATTAAAATATAATCAAAAACTTTTCAACTTTAGTATTTAAGACTTTTATATCAACATATTAGATTTTGGCTAAAATTAGTATACCAGAAGTGATACTTTACTTGAAGCTCTCAACAGATTTCCATGAAACATATTTTATGATATATTCATATTCCAAAACTTTTCAAATTTGGTATTCAAGATTTTTATAGTAATAAGAATGACATGTTACATTTTTTCTAAAACTGATAAACCGGAAGTGATACTTTACTTTGAGCGGTGAGCAGATTTTCGTAAAAAATATAATATGATATATTCCAAAACTTGTCAAATTTAGTATTTAAGACTTTTATATAAAGGGAAGCAACATATTATGTTTTGGCTAAAATTGATAACCCGGAAGTGATAGTTTATTTGAAGCTCTGAACAGATTTTCGTGAAAATTAAATTGATACAATCCAAAACTTTTCAAATTTGGTATTTAAGACTTTTATATGAATGAGAACGACATACTAAATGTTTTCTAAAATTGTTTACCGGAAGTACTACTTTACAGGAAGCTATGTACAGATTTTCTTGAAAAATATATTGAACATGATTCAAAACTTCTCAAATTTTGTATTTAAAATTCGTGTATAATTTGAAACATTATATTTTGATTATACCTATATGATAAACCGGAAGTGGTACTTAATTTGGAGCTCTTAACAGATTTTCGATGAAAAACATAATAAAATATAATCAAAAATTTGGTATTACAGACTTTTCTATTTATTGGAACAGCAAATTAGATTTTGTTTACAAACGATCAACCGGAAGTGATACTTTACTTAAAGCTCATTGCTATTTCAAACATGGAATTGACGGGAGGTCATGTGTTGGCCACATCAGATTTTTTCTCATATAACGAATCACGTAAAAACAGCGGTTACACTGGTTACGAATTCCTACGAAAATTTGTTCATACGAATACATACGAATTTGTAAAAAATCAACAGAAGTAAACAAATAAATACAAGTACATAATGTGCGGTTACAGAGCTTCCGACCATTTCATTTTCGTATGAGTTCTTTCGTACGAAATGGTCCTCCCCTGTAGCCGCACATGCACATAATTGTATGTATTTGTTTACCTCTGATGATTTTTTACAAATTAGTGTATATTCGTACGAACAAATTTCCGTACGAATTCATACACATTGTAACCACCGGAAGTAGAATTATCACCTGTATTTACAAAATTTGAATGCGAAAAAAGTTGTATAATGTTTGTATATTTTAATGCTCGAATATTGAGTCTCATATTACTTGAAAATGTTCCCTTCCCCTCCTTTGAGGAAGTGATTCGTAATATTTTGGCGTTTTGAGGTTAGGTTTCCGAGAAATTAACACCATGATGTTTGTTGAGTTTTTAGCGAATGAGACAGTGACTGATAGAGTGTGGAGTAGGTTTTATTTGAGTGGAATCTTTGTAACTGTTGCTGTAGGAGGATGGGGTAAGCGGTAAGCTGTGTTGCGGTGGCCTAAATTAGGTTCACTGGCGGTATAACGTAACAACATGTGGGTGCTCATAGTCATAAATTAGAGCTATCGTGCTTGGGGTGGGCTGGGAAGCACCTTGTACGCCTAAACTACCCAGATAGTAGCTGTAATTAATAAATAATGATTTAGCATACCATATATGACAAGAACAGACCACTAATTAAGTAATTACAGTTAAGATGTAGAAATTAAACAAATGGTCTTGCTATTTACTGCTACAGAATTTTATTTTTCGAAGAATGCCATTTAAAATATGTTGTACACAGGTGTTCAGGATAACAAGACCAAAATGGGGATCTCTAGAACGATAAGAGATACGAAGTCAGTTAAATTAGATAAAAGTTGCCCCATAAGGTGGCTATTTTAATGGTGTAGATAAAGGCGAAAATATACATTTTGCAATCAACAATTAAGTCTGGAAGTTATTGCAATCCTACATGCATGGTTGATATTTGATTATGATACCCTGCACCCCTCAGTTATCCTCTCATAAAGAAGATAACGTTTTGTTTTTAGTTTCTGTTTAATTATACTTAGAGTGTAATCGTTAATAATAAGTTATAAATAAATATATCATCACAGCTTATTACCCATTGCTGGGTGTGCCAATCTGCTTTGTACACAGATATCGGTAATGATGAAATATTTGCACCGTGCGGGCGCTTACCAGGCGTCACCTCACGAGCCCTCATTGCTGGCGTGCAGAGTGCACCACAGGGGTCAATTTTGTGCCATTTAAAACTGGAAATATTTGGCGTCGGTCAGGATCGAACCCGGTTCCCCAAATTCGCGACCTGACACTCAATAAATATTAAATAATTATGTGTAAGTAAATAAATTAGTATAAATATAAAGAATGTCCGTGTCCAGAATACAAGTTTTCATAAATATGTGAAATTGTAAGTGTGTCTGTTCCTCCTTAATCAAGAAGTGGCCGTCTAACCAATAACCATCGACCACCAGTTAGGAAAAGTGTCATCGTTGGTAATGCATCATTGTTCGGGAAAACCAGTAAGTTAAAGTAGCATCGTGCAGAAAAAGCACCAGCGTTAGCAAGAACTTCAGGTCAGTTTTATTTTTTTTATTTTTTGATAAGTTGCAATGATCTCGATGTTATATTTACTTAAGTAAGGTTCCATTATTTGAAGAAATCTCGAGATAATTGGCCAAAACTTAGATCAAATTTATGAAAATGTTACAATTACCAACTATGTAACTCGGAGTGCCATTGACAGTTAATTAGAATATTAGCCTACTTCGTTTTAAGCTGATTATAAAATTATCAACGCGTAATAGTAGAATTGAATATCAAATTTAGAAAATGACTAATCACTTGTTTTTCTAATTTGCGAGGAATATTTTGCAACCCTTTGTCTGTAAGTGAGAAAAAATTTAAATAGATATCTCAATGTACTCCTAAATTATCCGGTATATTATTTATTGTCCATTTTGACGTATCTACAAATATAAAGATCTGATGTGGCCAGCACATAACCTCTCGCCAGATATTTTACCTGGTTGTACGCATAAAATGAAAAATATTATTAAATACAAATACATATATTCATGTCTCACTACAAAATAATTATTTTAATATAAATTATGTACAATACATATATTTTATTTATATTCAATATCCTGAATTTTTTTTCTACTTGCCTTTTCTTTTTCTTTTATTCGTCATTTTTTCGCAAATTCCTTTTATATTTGTTTTACGTATATTCTAAATGATGTACAATACATACATTCAATATACTGAAATTTTCTTTTTCTACTTTCCATTTATCTTTATATTCGTCATATTTTCACAAATTCCTTTTATATTCTTTTGCGTTGTTGACTTTTTATTTTTGACAGTGGCATACAAATATTTTTGACAGGGACATTTATGTGTGAGTTACAAACATTTGAATTTCTTGCTTTGAAGTAGTTTGATCTAATAATTTTTACATCAAATTATTTTATATGCATTTCTTTATCTCTAAATCTATAGAAGATATAATAATAAATTTATATTTATCGAATAAAGAATTTAACGTTCTTTCATATAAGTATTTACACAAATTTTTGATAAATAATATTTAGATGATTTTTTTCTTGTAACTACTATTTCCGGTTGCTCAATTGTTACCAAAACTTAATAAACTCTTCCCATTATTGTTAGATTGAGGAATCCGTTGTTAAAAATGTCTTAAGTCTTATAGTATTTGATAAATCGTGGATCCAACATCCACACACACACACACACATCCACATACACATGCGGACATCATCGTAAAAATATTATAATCGGATTCTAGGGACCTTAAAACGTGCTTATTCACTAAAATCTGGATATGCGATTTTTAGCATGAATCCAATATCTCTCTTAGCGAGAGGTAAAAATGAATTGAAAAAAGACTGTAAAATTTGAAGAACTAAATAAGGAAATTAGTAATATGAATAAGCAAATTATTACCTTTATTGTATTTTTTAAATTATTACTGCAATAATTGTATTTCACCTAAAAGTATAATAATTGTTGCATTTTTACTGTTTGAAACAAATGAACATATACCAATATAAGTTGCACATCGTTAAAGCTAATGAAAATTATATAAATGCTTTGTAATGTAAAAGTTATTATTTTATAAATATTTTTTTTGGAGTTGAGTGTTTTTTAAATATAATAGATATCATTTTTTATGGTACAGTTAGAGTGTGACAATTTTTTTTTCTGGTGTAAAGAAAATAATGTAATAGCAAGGAAGAGGAGTCAGATTCAAATCATCATCGGGCAGACTGCCAGCTTGCAATAGCTCCCTAATACTTCCAGCGGCCGTTCGTAGAGTTGCATTCCGGCCAATCTGTGTGATATAATACCACAATTAATTTTACTACCCGTGTTATCATAGTGTGCTATGGCCGCTTCGTGCGCCGCGCCAGCTTCCGAACCCGCCACATGGCGGTGCTGCATGTAATATGCCATGGCATGGCGCACTCTGATCTTTATTATTGAACACTGCAAATTATATTTTATGGGCGGACACGGATCCATGGTTGGCGCGGACGCACGTAGATTTATTGTTATTAAATATCGTAACGCATGGTTAGGGGTGGTTGGTTCTATTCATCCAGCCCCAGATGCACTTCATTTGTATCCAGTGATCTATTATTTTGATACAGGACACAATTTGTAAACTAAACTAACTGGCCCCGCTATATTTTCATACAAAATTACATTTTGCGAATGACAACACACTTATCTTTTCATTTTATGTTGCGCTGTTTCCATATTTTCATTCTTCTCTTCATAATCATAATCACAATTTCACTGGGTTAAAAATTGGTAATTAAAGAAATTTTACGGAATAACTATTAAATGAGGTCTTGCACCATAATAACGAATTAGAACATGGGTCATATATGTATATTAAAACTATTATAGAGACCATCAAAGTTTTAAAAAAAGGTTATTAGTTTTTAAATTATTCGAGTTTTTCATGTCCTTAACACCTCCTCTATTCCAAATTCTTAATAAGTAGTAGGAAAGTTGTTCTTTTCCGGTCAGAAGGATATGTATACAGCCGAGACGTAGACGAGGCTGGATACTTCCTGAAGACCAGAAAAGATCCTACCGTGTAGCACAGAATATTTGTTTTATAAATAAATAAAACAACATAATAAAATATAAAACGGAGACTGAAAATTTTGACATTTAACTTAACCTCAAATTAAATCTTGTATCGAAAAAGAAATACTACTAGAGATATACAAACAACAACAAAAAATGTCAGATATGCTTTAAATAAACAGTCCATAAATAAATTGTACTATATTTCATACCTCTGTTTTGATTTATTTGGAAACAAATTTAAGATTACTTCCTGGGCGGCCCATTTTACTTCTTTTGGAGTTATAATGAGTTTATTCTCATCTAAGAGTAATAAACTAATGTTTTTTCTCTAACACTACTACGGAATTCACAATTCACACATTCTGTAACTGAAAACTGTTACAGAATGAGGGCATTCCATAACACTGTTACAGAATATCAAAGCCCACTAATTTTTCAATTGACCGATATAAAAGACATGGAAAAACGCAATTGTTTTCAAAATCAATGCGGCTTTGCTTGGCGCTTTGTTTCTTTGATTTTGTCACCTGAACTACCTTAACTGTCAAATTATAAAAGAAATGATTACAAAATCTAATTATACGCCTTATTTTACGCGTTTTAACGCTTTTACATGGTAAGTTAAATAAAAAATTATTGCTTTTGTAATATACCAATATTATTGTATTATTTTTAGCAAAAATGTTAATGGACCTTTCCAATTTAAAGAGATAGAAGATATGCGCAATGGGGATCTGCGCATAGTAAGAACAACTGAGATCTATGACCACATCTATGACGTTTGATTCTAAAAATATTAGACGTAAAATGTAAGATAGCTTCAAAAAATCTTATCGAAATAAGTTACAAAAGCTTTTATTGAAGGTAAAATGTCCAACGATGTAAATTTTCACTGAGAATACAGGTATTTTAATGACTGCAATATTTTTGACGTTTCGTTTGACAGCCCAACTGGCAGTTGTTCGCGCCATTTTCTTACTATTTGCAGCGATAGAAAGAGATAGCCCTTAAATTGGAAAGGTCCATTGATGAGCAAAATGTATTTTTTTAAAATAGTGTTAGTGTTAGAGTAAGTATAGTCTAAAACTCATATGGAATAGTATTTCCGCCACTCGCGAAACCGTAGACCTCGCCTACGGCTCGGCCTACAAACTTTCGCTCGCGCGGAAATTATCTATTCCATACTAGTTATAGAATATACTATTCCGCCACTCGCGAAATCGTAGACCTCGCCTACGACTCGGCCTACAAACTTTTCGTTCATCTATTAGGATTTTCAAGTATCAAGAGATGGCGTTGATCGCATTAAACAATGGTACAATTTTTGTTGATGTAAGCGTAGCATTGCTGTCAATTATGTTTCTTTAGTTTTCGTATTTTTTCATTAATTATTATTTTTTTATTTATAATTCATGTATAATAGAGTTTTTGTAGTCATATAGTTATAGTTTCATGTAAATGTCAAATGTGTACCACTGTAGTTCTAATATTCGCCGCTAGTTAGCGTTTACTTATTTGAGTTCCATACTAGTTTAGAATATACTAGTCTTGCTCTGTGAATATCAGTGAAATTCATGAAATTGATTACCAACATTAGAAATAGAATAATAACAAAACATAAATAAACATTTTTTAACAAGTTAAAATATTTTAAAAGCACATTGACATTACTCTGGTTCTTATATTTAGCGCAGTAGACGCCATGTGTTAGTCCGAGCACGAGCAATTTTTTTCTTCCCTAGATATGTAAATGTCCACTTTTGCGCGCGCTCACACGCAGTAATTTTTTTAGTAAAGAACGAAACAACGTAAGGAAATCAAATAACAATTGTTTGAATTTATGTCACGAAAAATATAGAAAATGGATAGATATGTTGGATGCCATGAACTGCTAGTGCTAATCAAAACTTGGACTAGCGATCTCTAGTTCTGGAATTTCTTTATTGTTATTCGTTAAGTCGTAATTATTTATTTTATATTCTTTGTCGTTTGATATTTAACGATAGGATGACTTTATCGATAAACGAATTTTCGCATCCCATAAACACTTACCATATTTTCTTTAACACAATTTTTTTAGTATATTTAAAACTTTATTTTTACTTTCCTGTGAAATTATTCAATATGAACTTTTATTGTTTTTCCCTTGGACTCTCCATATTATTTTATATACTATTTTAATGCTATTTCTTATAGTTATTCTAAACCATTCGAACAGTATAGGTAGTACATACCGGGTGTCTAATTTTTTATAGACATAGGAAATACAATGGTAATATTTCATATGGCTGTAATTTCTGCTCTAATAACTTTAGAACAAAAGTGTAAATGCAAACTGTTCAGAATAAAATACTATACCTTGTTCCTTGTTACCTCTGATTGGCTGAAATTAGAGACAAGAAACAAGTTTACCCAATGTAATTTCGGCTACTTCATATTTGCGCTGTTGCCAGTGCCATTTACTGAATGGCTTAAATGGAACAGAGCATAGGTAGATGTGGTGCCAAATGTCATGGGCTATGAAATGCGCAGATCAAGAAGAGAGACAGCTTGAGAAAGGTCAGGTAATAGGAGAGAGAGAGAAAAAGAAAGAAAGAGTTTTGCTCTCTGCGCAAGAGCCCATAACGTTTGGCACGGGCTATACACACGTCCAAAATTATTGTTTATATGCATGTTGTTCGACAAAAAGGCTCTAGATAAAAGTTATAAGTTTTAGCTGTTCACAGAGTGCCATGAGCAATAGCACAAAACAGAGTCGTAGCTAGGGTCATGAGCGCCCCTGGCAAAATTTGTGTTTTGCGCCCCCCCCCCTACTGATTTTCTAGGAAGAGAAATAACACTAACTTTGAAAGTGTAATTTAAGTTATTTATATACATTTAAACATAAAATTAATTCTTACTTACTATTATGTAGAAAGGGAAATAATACAATAAGAATTCGTTTATTTAGGCATTATAAAATCTTAAAAGTTTACTTTTCTGGCTTTTTCTGAGGCCAATTTGTCAATAATATGGTCTACATTAATACTTTTTGCAATGTCATATTGCAAAGTGCGCCACCCTAAGGGCCGCGCCCCTGGCAGCCGCCCCCCTCGCGAACCCGTAGCTACGACGCTGGCACAAAATATTAAACAGTTGATTGCTTGAGTTTGGCCAATGATATCTGTCATACTTACTTACTTAATCCTCTGCCTTTCTACCTTTCAGTGTAAGGCAAGACATCTGTCATAAAGTTTTAATAATTATTGATTTCATTAATATTATTTATCAGTAATCGTGGATACTTTTATCATTGCAGAAAAAGCCATGTGCAATAATCAATTAATATACTTTTATTTATCAAAGTGAAATTCAAACTCAATTCATAACGCAGAGAACATAATTTTACTCCCCGTATATTTCTTACTAAGAAAATTTATACTCAACTTTAAAGGCCGAAAAATCCTTTAAAAGTAAATCTTTTATGCAAAATATATATACCACCTAGACCGATCATTTATCTCCTGACTCATACAATAATATTCACATGAACTGTGCACAGTTTATAATTATTTAAATAAAAATACATCACTACAAAATTCAATAAACGTATATCTCGATTGGTGCTACAACTTTGAACTTTGGTACGCAGCCATCGCAGCATAGTTTGTGTTGCACTTGACCTATTTACGGGCGGGTGAGGAACTATCCACGACATACGGAATTTTAACTTATACGTAACATTTTAATTTCTAATAATTTTCTTATTCTACCTTTTCAAGGATTTTAAACAGTTGCAATCTATTACTGGATAAACAAACTAACAAATACCTAATAATAATAATCTGTTATATCATAAAATTCAGGCTCATTTGATACAGTTTTTAATTCTGAATATTTATTGTATTTATACATTTGTTCTAAAATGAATAGGGCAGATATGAAGATTTTACCATTGCATTTCCTATGCTCCATAAAAAAGTAGACACCCGGTATAATTATTATAAGAGTTGAGGTATGAACTAATAACCATCCAGAGCTAACTACTATCCATTCAGTGAAACAATTCGCAATCGAATCCTTTGTTCTGGATTCTGTGTAGGAACATGGAGGAATATGCCAAACACGAATATAAATTTTTACTTAACCTGTTGAATTCACAAGGTACGAGTAGATAGGAATGGTCGGCAGGTAATTCAATGTTTTAACATCACGAGCTGAATCGATGAAGTATAAATAAAGTAAATGCTCCGTGAAATATTGATGTCTTTACTAATAGTTTATACAAGCATTCTTACCAGATGCATTTTCAGCAAATTATTTCTATTGAAATACAAGCAAAGATAAAATAGAATGAATATTACGAAATTGTTAACAATGGGGTACTCTTACAATTTTTTTTATGAAACATGAAAATTCTAAATTGAAAGCGGTCTGTAGTTCTAGAAAGTCTTAATTGGATTCGTTAAGCCGTACCTAATATTTTTTCTAATATTCAATGACATGAATATTCATCTCATTTTGACGCTAATACAGTCACATAAATTTATTTATTTCAGTACTTATAATCAACGTCTGTTCCAGACAGGGCATCTACATGAATGGACTTATAAAATGATGTAAATATGTTAAAAACAACTTTCGTGGTCAAACCACTTTTTACCTCTCGGTAAGAGAGGTATTGAATTCATTCTAAAAATCGCATATCCAGATTTTAGTGAATAAGCACGTTTTAAGGTCCCTAGAATCCGATTATAACATTTTTACGATGATGTGTGTGTGTGTGTGTGTGTGTGTGTGTGTGTGTGTGTGTGTGTGTGTGGATGTGTGTGTGTGTGTGTGGATATATATATATATATATATATATATATATATATATATATATATATATATATAATGTGTGTGTGTGTGTGTGTGTGTGTGTGTGTGTGGATGTGTGTGTGTGTGTGTGGGTGTGGGTGTAGGTGTGCGCGCGTGTGTGTGTGTGTGTGGATGTTGGATCCACGATTTCTCAAATACTATGACAAGACATTTTTAACTACGGATTCCAAAATCTAACAATAATGGGAAGAGTTGATTTAGTTTTGGTAACAATTGGACAACCACCGGAAGTAGTAGTTACAAGAAAAAAATCATCTAAATATTATTTATCGAAAATTTATGTAAATACTTATATTAAAGAACGTTAAATTCTTTATTCGATAAATATAAATTCATTATTATATCTTCTATAGATTTAGAGATAAAGAAATGCATAGAAAATAATTTGATGTAAAAAATCTCAGATTAAACTACTTCAAGGCAAGAAATTTAAATGTTTGTAATTGGCACATAAATGTCACTGTCAAAAATATTTGTATGCCACTGTCAAAAATATTTGTACATCATTATGAAGATTATGAAAATAAAAAAAAGTCAGCAACGCAGAAGAATATACGTAAAAAAGTATATAAAAGGAATTTGCGAAAAAATGACGAATATAAAGAAAAAGAAAAGTGTGACAAGGCGAGGGTAAGCGCAATAACAGATCAAAATAAATTATAGTTTCGATAATCATATTTTAACTCTGTTTATCTGTTTAAGTCAAAATTCAGTTTAGAAATTCTTTTCGTATTATGATAGTACCGACATTTATTTGTTTATCATTAGTCTAGAAATTATTATGTATACGTGCGTGACTTTGAATGCCCTTTCCTATGCACCCCGTACCCCTAAGATCATCCTGTCCTGAAGATAGCGTTTTGTTTTTAAAGATAGTCGGATTAGATACTCGTGAGAGTTAACATGTAAGAGTCGAGTTTAGAGAGCCATGGGGTTCGTCGCGTCGAGCAGACGTGTTTTGTTTTTGAACATGTAGTGTTTTAGTTTTGGGGCGTCGCCCGCCCGCTGGGTTACGGAATGTAACTTATTAGTACTTGCTTAGTTGTGTATGTTAGGCTTAGTTTTAATTAATAATCATGTAAATAAAGTTTAGTTATTAAATCACCAAGTTGTGTCCATATCCGTAAATAACGTAGTGTTCATCATAGTAAAGTTAAAGTGCATGTGTATGTGTGTTCTTCTTCTCACAAAGTCGTGGACGCCACTCACCCAAGCGTCCACCAGATAGCATCAGTGTGTCATCGTTGGGAGTAATTAGTAGAAGAAGAATTAGTAAGCAGTAATCATCAGTAAGCAACAAGAAACACTCAGTAGTATCAGTAAGAAACAGTCATCAAGTGAAAGTGTTAGAATGTGCGTGTTCTTCCCTCTCAAGTAAGTTCTTATCACCTGTCATTAGAGAAAAGTGTATCATCGTTGCGAATAATTAGTGGAGTAAGCATCAGTAAACAGTAAAAAGCAGTAGCAGTAGTATTAGCATCATTCTACTCCGCACCGCACCCCGCACCCCCCTCGTGTTACAAAAGGAAAGTAGAAAAAGAAAATTTCAGGATATTGAATATAAAGAAAATGTATGTATTGTACATAATTTATATTAAAATATCCCATAGATTTTGCAAATATATGTGAGAATTATTTTGTAGTGAGACATGAATATATGTATTTGTATTTAAAAATATTTTTTTGTTTTATGCGTACAACCAGGTAAAATATCTGGTGAGAGCTTATGTGCTGGCCACATCAGATTTTTTTTCTGAAACTACGTAGATATGACCATTAATGAAAACCCGACATGAAAATTGCTTATATTAAGGAAGATGTGTTTTTTAAAGTTTTGCTGAGTTTGTGACGTCACCGGGGCAGACCAGTGGGATTGAAATAATATTTATTCACAATCTTTATAGTAATATGTCGGCTCCTAACCTTTTGGAGGTTGGGAAATACGTCATTCCTAACTATAACAACAATCTCTTGGGTGGAAAATAATAGATTTCACTTCCTTCCCACGGGTTGGAAATGTTTATGTGGGGCTTGCCTAGCAACATTGTCATAAATCTCTACAATAAAATAGGGTAAACAAATTTTAATAGACCTGTCAAAAATATTAATAAAATTAAAGGTTATAACTCATTGATTTATTTTGACAATTATTAATTTAACAAGATGAAGATTGTGAATAAAATAGTATACATACATTGATAGGGGTTTCATCACAGCTTCGCGCTGTATCTCACTTCGTCTCTTGATAATATACATAAACCCTCGACTGTAATGAAACATCCCACCTCGGATATAATTATGTAATATACTATTTTTCATGAGAGTTCTACCATCTTTACTTACCAATGCGAATGGAAAATTAATAGTCTGTGGGCGGGGCGCTGTGAAATTATAGGCAGGATTCTGTCATAAGTTTTTACTGAAGAATATATTTTAAAATTATTAAGTTTTACTATTTATTAATCACTAAGTATTTTACGATTTTTATACATATCTATAAATTAGTTATGTTTTGATTATGGTTTATGGGCCCAAAAATAGTCCCGTGTTAAAAGTGTAGTATATAATATTTTTACACGTAGTGAAAATGATATTTGCATTCATTTAACACTCTGAAAGTCTTAACTATACTGAAATAAATAACAGTTTTATTTTTAACACATCAAAAATAGTATGGACACATTAAATACTAGGTAGTGTACCCTCAGATCCTCACCATTGGAATCTCGGTTATTTTAAGAGATACGTAGAGTCAATTAAATTAGGATAAAGTTGCTCCAGTTAAGGCCTGTGTCCACGATCCTAGAAATCGATTCGAGTTCTCGGATATAGTTCGCAATTCGATATCTCGGATCGTGGACACTACCAACTCGGACGCAAAAATCGAATAGAAAACTAGAATGGAAAAATGCGTTCTGTCCCATTTTTTCGTACAAGTTGCTAATTTTATTTAAATGTTACCAATTTAAAATCTTGTCGTTTGATGTTTGATAAGCTTGAAAATGATAAGATTATAAAATATTACCTAATTCTATTGATTTTTGATATAGATTATAAATAATTACTTATAAATAAATTAATATGTTCCTTGGAAAAATTTAATTTACTTACTGCCGGGATAATTTCTTGGTTATGTTTTACTAGTTTTTAGTATTGGTAGAAATGGCTGAAGCTAACTTCATAAATTAAAGGCCTGTGTCCACGATCCTAGAAACCGATCCGAGTTCTCGGATATTAGTATATTATTCAACGAGCGTATTATGATGGCTATTATTCACGAGGATGATTTTATAGCACGAGCCGTAGGCGAGTGTGGTAATTCATCCGAGTGAATAATAGCCATTATACGCGAGTAGAATACGATATTTTATCTACACCTGCAATTGAATTCATATTATACCGGGTGACACTGAAAAATGGTCCACTCTAAATAACTTTCTTATTTATAATTATTTCCAATTTTTTTTATATATTTGTAAACTAGACCGAAGGGCTCACAAATCATTGTATTTGGCATGATGATAGCGCTTCCGGTTTAATCGGAAGTGACATTAAGTTTCATGTTTCAAATGAGATATCTTATATTTTTATATATTTAGAATCTACGTAAAATTATGAATTCAACCATATGCTTGAATTTAATTTTTACTAATGAAATAAATTACAAAAACGGAAGAGAAAATTACGAATAATTAATCTGGTACCATGATACCAGGTTGGTTGTGAAAATAATTTAATCATTTTTTTGTAACAAATTTTAGAATCTTATAAAAATAACTTACTATTTAAACAATTTACTGAAATATTACTCACAGCGTAAATATCATGACTTACCAGGTTAATATGGTCATAAAACTATATTAATGATACATAAAACGATTATTTCTTACAAAATACTTTGCGCATAACTGCTAAATGAAGATGATTGTGAACCCTCAACAATAAATTTGACAGTTCCGTGGCTTATGTAACCTCGCCCCGTGGATTATGAGTCATAATCCACGGGGCGTGGATAATGAACGGTATTATGTATCCATGGTTACGTACATAATCAATATATTATTAAATAGGTGTAGATAAAAACTATTATTCACGAAAGATGACTATTCAAGGTCATTTGTGAGCCGCCTGATATAATATTACTTGCAGATAACTTCATTGCATTTCGTATGCATAGGCTTGCAACATGAAATATTTATAGACACATTTTAAGTGAAAAAATAAGAGTAATTTATTTCAAAATTATGTTTCTTTCTAAATAATGCCTTTCTGAAAGATTTATGTTCTTCACTTATGTGTTTGCAAAATACAAAAACATTGACTTAACTTGTAAACTAAGGAATAATAATTTGATTTACACGTCAACGCCACTGGGTAAATATTAGCATAGGGGGCAGTGTAAAATAGTAGATAATTAGGTATCTGTAATTCTACGACATACGTCATTATTATTTATAGTGTGTTAGAAAGTAATGCCACTATTTACGTATATCTGTCACACCACATAAATTAATTAGACATAGGTCAAATAATCTTTCTCATTCTAATACAAAATGTTGCTAAGCTACTGCTATAAAGTGATGTGTATTCTTTCTTCGAACAAATGACCTTGAATAGTCATCTTTCGATATCTCGGATCGTGGACACTACCAACTCGGACGCAAAAATCGAATAGAAATCTAGAATGGAAAAATGTGTTTTGTCCCATTTTTACCTTCCGTCACCTTTAGGTAAGGAAGGTATTGTCTTTGGTCAAAAAATTCGGTGTTGAGTTTTTAATGAATAAGCACGTTTTAAGGTCCCTGGAATACGATTTTAATATTTTTACGATGATGTCTGTATGTGTGTGTGTGTGTGTGTGTGTGTGTGTGTGTGTGTGTGTGTGTGCGTGTGTGTGCGTGTGTGTGCGTGTGTGTGTATGTGTGTGTGTGTGTGTGTGTGTGTGTGTATGTAACAAAATTTTCGTCTGCGATAACTCTAATACTACAATTCCAAAAATTATAATTCTTTTGTATTCCTCTTCGTTGCATCCATATGAAGAGCTGATTAGATTTTGGTTATAATTAGTCAACCGGAAGTACCCTCATTTAAAGATTTTAACAGTTTTTCTTGAAAAAACGATGTTGAATATCATTTTTTCACATTTAATGTTATTATAAATATTAAAGAACATTGTATTCTCTATACGATTTGACTGCATTTTATACTTCATATTAAATGGATATAGAGTTATGAAATTATAAAGAAATTAAATTTCATAAACTAGCCACCTATGCTAGAAACAGCTACTACATTAAGAAAATTC
This sequence comes from Harpalus rubripes, assembly GCA_963082715.1. NCBI lineage: Eukaryota > Metazoa > Arthropoda > Insecta > Coleoptera > Carabidae > Harpalus > Harpalus rubripes. Next base: position 56,819,074 of record OY720452.1, read on the forward strand.
TGATTGAGAGATGTCAGTGTCAAGTGCAGTTGACATAATGTTCGTAGTATATTTATGTTATAATTTTACTCGAAATATAGGATCTTTTTGCTCGAAACTTTCTGTATGGAATTTGTACAAAATACATACAACTGTCGAAAGGTAATGTATATACAAGAAATTTAGAATCTTTTGCAAGGAACTTTATGTATGGATTTTAAAGAAAATACATACGCATTTACGAAAATTCTACCGGTAGATACCGCATCTACCGACTGTGTTCGAAAACACGAGTGAAAAAAGGTTACCGTGTTCGAAAATTGTTCAAGGATCTAATCTCAAAAAAAGGTAGTGATGCAAAGCGAAGCACGCCCGTTAAAAGTGTTCAAAATAGGACTCTGCTCAGTTTGTTAACTACGTCAAATTTTTAAGCTGTTTCAAATTTTCAAATTTTTTCATAGGTTATGGATCTACCCTGTTTACCACTTGCGTTCTGAAAATATCGATTCCTGTAGCTATAATCTGATAAATAACTGTTTACCGGTAACAGTTCACCGGTAGAATTTTCGTAAATACCTCATATAACTGACAGAAAGTAATGTGCTGGACGCATCAGATTTTTTCGTACAAGTTGCTAATTTCATTTAACTGTTACCAATTTAAAATCTTGACGTGATCTTGACGTTTGATGTTTGATAAGCTTGAAAACGATAAGGTTATAAAATATTCTACTCATTTTTGATATTGATTATAAATAATTTCTTATAAATAAATTAATATATTCGTTGTAAAAATTTAATTTACTTACTGTCGGGATAATTTTTATTTTTTATTTTCATTAGTTTTTAGTATTGGTAGAAATGGCTGAAACTAACTTCATAAATTCGACCAACCTGACATCTGTAGTCATACAAGTTCAATGTTTATGATCAAAAAATGTGATCGAGAACTCGGAACGATTTCTAGCATCGTGGACATAGGCCTTAATATTTGTATTTCTAGAAAAATACATAGATCACTAGATACTATATGAATATAAAAATTTAAATATGGGGTGTTACGTGTTCTTCTTACAAAACTTGTATCGAAAATCTAAACGTCGTAAGAATAAATGCCGTATGACTGAGATTTCGAGTATTTGTTACTACCTAATTAAAAATTCGAATTTTGCTGATTTTTATTTTTACGAATAACTTCTAAGTATGAAATAATATGGACTTTTGGTTTGCATTTCTGTCGATCTCTTTTTCATGCATCAATTGCACAAAAATCATCACGCTATCAACCGAGAAAAGTTGCAGGAAATAGTTGCAGATAGTTATGCCCGGTTGCAGAAACGTTCATCATTTATTTACTTAGTTAGCGGATCATGGAAACAAATAAATGCAACGCGATTTTTTGACAGCAATAATGATTCATTTTGATGTTTGGCGGTCAATTAACTAATCAAAGAATTGATAAACGTTTTTGCAACCGCGCATTAAGGTATATTATATTTGCCTCTTGGATCAGATCATCAAATCCATCAGACCTAACTTACATTTTCTGAACCTGTTCACTTATTTATCATTCCATTTCACTGCATTACTTAACCCTCACCACTATGTAACGTGTGAGCACCGCCCGCCGCTGTGCTGAGCAAACGTCTAAGTACAGCTGTAGCTACAAGATAAATTACAGCTGACTCGTCCACCATTTTGGAGCCTCTTAAATGATTCAATATCAGCGTGACAGTATTATTAATCATTGAAATTATTCATAATGACGGGTTGTTCTACTCCAAATTGTGCAAATCATTTGAGAAATGGTTTTAATTTTTATATTACTTATGCAATACATACATTTTTCTCTAACCTAAAAAATATTAACGAACCGTATTTTTTCTTGTATTATTATTTTAAACTAATATAATATGGCAAATATGGAAGTTATATTTAATTATGAAAAATAGTTACTACATAAACTTGTAAGAAATGCACTTTTATTTCATAATTTACTGTTTTCATTTTGGCACCAATATGGCGGACGAATCAGCTATGTATTATCTAGTAGCTGTAAGTACAGCGATGACGTAATCGCGTGAGCAGCCGGGCGACGTAAACAAACGAATCGCGAAGTGTTTAATTACTTCCGGTCGCCTGAATCTTTTGTGTTCGTTGTTGTTATGAGGTCGAATATTCTAGAGCTCTCTAGAATGTAATGGCAGCTATATAAAAGGGACGCAGCTATGCCAAGGAGTTGGTTACATAGTTAGTTACATACATAGTTACATATTCAGCTGAATTAAGTTGACGAGCAGTTGCAAAGATAGTGGCCGCTAGTATGAACGGTGATTAAGGGTGATTAGCGAGCATTTGACTAGCATTGTTTTATCTCTGTCAATCGTTTAGAGATTATTTTAGAGAAAAATTCTTCAAATAAAAGATGCGGGCAATTAATTTTTCTATAACTATTATTTGAAGTATTTTCCTCTAAAAGGATCCATAAACGAATGACAGAGATAAAACAATGCTAGTCAAATGCTCGATAATCACCCTTAATCAGTTGTTCATACTAACGGTCAGTGTGTGTTTAGGAGCATAGCAGTATCGTGGTAAGCGTATGAAGTTAGTGTCAAGTGGCAGGGTCGGATTGGCCAGTCGGGATAATCGGGAGTTTCCCGAGAGGCCGCGGCATTTTGAGGCCACCGTTCGAATATTACTAAAATTTGAGTATGTAGCGTATTTTCTAATTCTTGACAAAAAGTTCTTGGGGTGTTACTTGCAGTCCGAGCTCGTATATATAATAATGATTATTGTCCGGTTCGGTATGTGTTGGTTACGGTTACGGTAGACTGATGTTATTACTCCATGGTTCATTTTCTCTGTTAAAACATCCAAGAACGGAAGGACTCCATGAAATTTTTTCTCCATTGTCAACCTAATAGTACATCTAATCTTATTTCAATGTTCCAGAAAAGCTTGAAGTTCCGTATCGCTGATGTTTCAAATTATAAAAGTATCATCGAAATATCTAAGCCATTCTTTAAGTCTTATATTGGATGTATTTAGTGCTAATTCTTCAAAAAAATGTATGTATAAATTAGCTAAAACTGAGAAAAACCCGTCCGTAAACCGTCTTGAACAAAATATCTTTCTTTTTCCTGGAAATATGAGTTCTCCAGGCAGCACTGCAAAAGTTGCATAATACCATCAACAGGCAAGTCGGTTCTATCTTTTAAATTGATATCTTTTTCAAGCCTTGTTTTGATGATTTCAAAAGATTCCTTAATAGGTATATTCGGAAATAAATTTGCGACAAAACTGACAAAAAGATTTTGTGGTTGTAATTGTATTTGGCTCAAAAGTTCTAACCAATGTTTTGATTTCTTCACATATGATGTTTTTCCTAAAAGTGGTTGAATGATTGGTAATAGAAATTTTGTAAATTTTTAAGTAGGTGAATTTATGGACCTCTCTGAGATGCCTAAATCTTTCTTATGGATTTTTTCGAACCTCGTATAGGCTTACTAAAATGTGGAGTGAGATCTGTTCTTGTTCTAAAGGGAATATTTATGTTCTTTATATTTTCTAAGAGCACGGTAAACTTTATTTTCTATAGACGTAGTAGGATCTTTTTTAAGTTTCTCATAATTTCCTTGATTTTGATCATATAAATTAGTATCCAATATTACAGTAACACTTCCTTTATCTGTGGGTAGAATCTTGATTGTGTTATCTTTCTTGAGACTCTTCAATGTTTTATTTTCTTCTTTGTCAAGATTAGGTTTGATCAGACTATTTAATTTATTACTACTTTTAGGAGCGTTTTTTTTCAACATCTTTTATAACTGTTTAATTTCTATGCATGCAAAAAATTCGTATTATCTAACTGCAAACTAACTTATTACTTTGTAGAAATATAACAATAAATTTTTAAAAAACTGGAGATGAGGCCGATTGAGCTAGATTTTTCCCAAGACGCTGAGTCTTCCCAATCCGGCCCTGCGAGTGGAATACTCGGGAACCAGACATTTGTGGATGTGTATACTCGATAGTGTTGGCGAGTATTGGGAAGCTATAGTATACGAGGACAGTAAGGCGAGTCGGGCAATTACTGGTATATCGGGATAGCTGTGGAAATGAATGCTCGGTAGTGTTGACGAGTATTGGGAAGCTATAGTATACGAGGAGAGTATGGCCAGTCGGGAAGTTAGTGGTATATTGGGATAGCTCTGGAAGTAAATACACGGTAGTGTTGATGAGTATTGGGAAGCTAGAGTATAGGAGGAGAGAAACAGCGAGTTGGAGTGGATACTCGGCATTGGTTTTAAAGAATTGCGGCATACGGACAGTTGGTGATACTGGATCAGATAGTTGAAGTGATTTAAATAAATAGAAACATAAATATAGTGATATAAATATCGCGTAAACAGTCTACAAGAGTCTGCAACAGACCGACAGTCCAAGATTGGAACACGTAGTGAAATAAAAGAATAGTAGAGTTAAATAAAAGTACAGGCTGTCTCATTTTCGATGTTTTTTTAAGGTATCTCGAGTAATATTAATGATAGAGCAGGGACCCGTACCGTAACGAAACCGTAACCGAAAACCGCACCGATATTTAACTTTTAATGAAACCGTAACCGAAAACCGAAACCGATATTTTATTTCTTCAAATATGGAAACCGAAAACCGATACGAAAAATAAATTCGTTCTGTAACCGAAAACATAACCGAACCGAAATAATATCGGTACTAAAACCGTAATTTAAAAATAGTTTATTTTTATTAACCCTCATGTTTTTCGTAGAAATACTTTGCATACCTTCGAGTTCATAAAAAAGTAGTTACTTATTTTTAAAAAAATTAAGGCATTTTACTCCATTTTTCAATAATTTTTTGCAATTATAATAAAAAAAAAACTCTTTTGTAGACATTTTTCATTCAATCACCCATTTAGTTTACGTATTACTGTTGGAATAGAATTATAATTACAAGTTAAAATTAAAATATTAATAATTTACGAAACGTATTTAATTTTTGTTGCAAAAATTAAACTTAAGAACTTAAATATGAAAACTTTAACTTATAGTTACTTTTTTAACAGAAATTTTTATTTATAGATTACTCCTAAAAATAATTACTTACAGATTCTTTTTGAATTTTGAATTCCAAACAAGCCAAACATATCTATTAGTACTAGTTTTTAGTAAAACGTGAAATTAAAATGTTATTACATTACGAAATAGGTACTAAATGTATATCATGTTGCAAGAAATAAAAAAACTAAGCTAATTTTCATTTAAACCGAAACCGAAAAGAACCGATACCGTAACGAAAACGATATTTATTTGTTTTTTTAACCGAAACGAAAACCGATATAATATTTTCAAAAAAACCGTAACCGATAACCGAAACCGAATTTTTATTAATGTAAAAACCGTTAACCGTAACCGAACCCCAAAATTTTTCGGTTCGAGTCCCTGTGATAGAGCAAAACCGTTTGCACATTACACGGTCAACTATTCGAGAAAAGTTTAATAGTCACCACAGGAATTTTCGATCTTCTTTTGTTTTTGAGATACAGGCAAAAACTCGTTTTTCGTACATTTTGAAAATATCTCATATCTTATTTATTATGATAGTTAGAGGAAAAATGTTTTTACAAAAATTTTACCGTTTTTTAAATAGAATAATTTTTTGAAAACTTAATAATTCTAGAGATATAACACAAACTTACGATTTTTTAAATGGGGCCCTATGTTGAAAATAGTCTCGTCTTTTTGCTTATTTTATAAGCTTTTCAATGATATATAACAAGCCTACATTCTTTTGTTTTAAACATTAATAAAAGACGAATTATTAATTTATTGAGGTGAAAATATTGGAAATTATTAAAAAACAAATGAAAAAAATTATTACAAATCATCATTTGTTTATTTTGATTTAATATCTATTAATCATATTCTCAAAATTATTCTTAACCAATTATTTTCGGGAAAGTTAAATTACCAGTTACCGACGTTACAGTTGGCTTTGACACAATCCGAAAAAGATGGTTTAATACGCTTTTGAAGTAAATAAATTGAAAAAATGAGTAAAACTGAAACAAATATTACTAGAAATATGCAAATGATGATCTGTAATAGATTTTTTCATTTGTTTCTTCATAATTTTAATTTTTTTCACCCCAATAAATTAATAATTATTTCTTATTCAAGTTTAAAACAAAAGAATGTAGACTTGTTATATATCATTGAAAAGCTTATAAAATAAGCAAAAAGACGAGACTATTTTCAACATAGGTTCCCATTTAAAAAATCATAAGTTTGTGTTATATCTCGAGAATCATGAAGTTTTCAAAAAATCGGATTACGTCGTTTTATTCTATTTAAAAAAACGGTAAAATTTTTGTAAAAACATTTTTTCTCTATCATAATAAATAAGATATGAGATATTTTCAAAATGAGCGAAAAACGAGTTTTTGCCTGTAGCTCAGAAACAAAAGAAGATCGAAATGTCCTGTGGTGACTATTAAACATTTCTGGAAAAGTTGACCCTGGAATGTGCAAACAGTTTTGCTCTATCATTAGTATTACCCGAGATACCTTAAAAAAACATCGAAAATGAGACACCCTGTACAAGAGTACAGTAAAATGAATAGGGTGAAAATAAATAATCGTATTAATTGTTTATATATATATATATATATATATATATATATATATATATATATATATATATATATATATATATATATATAATTAATTATATTCTTAGTCTTAAATTAGTATTTAATATTTGTTTAACAATAGTAATAGTCATTTTTAATATCTTTTAATATTTATTTATCGTTTAATAACTATCTATTTTAATTAATAATAATTGTCTAATATTTACACTTCACTCAAATAAATGAAAACGTTACAACTAGATAGTCTGATCCGAATCACCACGAAGTAATCCACATGCCGAGGTACATCAGTTTGTTCAGTTCACCAAGTACTACCTAACGACATTACTTTTGTTTATTTTTGGTATTTGCAAGTGTTATAGATTTGAAACTTAAAGATGGAAAATTTTCTACGTACGTTTAAGTACATTAGATTTTAATAGTCCTTATATTTAATAGTTATATATTTATTATCTAAAATTTATGTCAGTCAATTCTATCTGTTCCGTTTGGTCGCCTGATCTTGAAATGATATATATGAACTGATTTAAGTGAATTGACTTGTAGGGTGGTAAATAGAATACTGCTAATATGTGACAAGTTGCAGATATGTGCAGTTGCAGTACATACGAGTAATATGTCCAGTAGTTATGTTTGTATTTGATTTTAAGGTTCCTAGAAAGCTAACACAGCCTGGAGCAAGTGGACACTCAGAGAATGATGATTTCAGATCAACACGAGACGTACACCCAGAGAATGATGAATCCAGACCAACAACGGAATTTCCGTAGCCGGCAGCAACAGCAAGCAATCATCCATGAATTAGGCCAGTTTCCCAATGGCGAGGAGGAATTTCCTAATTAATGTAAGCCGGCGCAACGTGCCTAGTTAGCGACCAAAAAAGTTACAATAATTAATATTATTTTCATTTTATATAGCTTTTATTTTAATAGCAAGCAATGCGACAATGCGAGTATAAAAAAGTAATAGGTTTCAATTAAATAATAAATTCATTTGTTTCATTGTCATTTTAAGCAATACATTTATTAATTCTTGTATTTTTGCCGTTTGAAACAAATGAAAATAGATAAATTCAAATTATACATCGTTGAAAAGCAAAAATAATATTTATCTTTTCAATAGTGCAACTCATTGACATCATTAACACGAAATTCAACATTGGTAAAAAAAATTGAGCATCGCAATTTTAAAGAGCATAAATAATACCCTGGAGAAGTGTAAACTAAAACCCAGTATTGAAGTTACCTACATATTTGTAAAATTAAAAAATCTGGCGTGGCCAAGACAATACATCCCGCCATTTACAGCCCGAGTCACAAAAAAAATTAATTTAATCCTTATTTTTGGATTAGCGAATTTTACTCTAATTTTGACAGTTTATTTCTTAAAATATACTCTAATCTAATCCAAGTAACTACCTTTTTTTAAATTCCTCAACAGGATTAAATCCTAATTACAGAGTGGGTTCACATTCACACACATCCATGCCTTAGTGGGATTCGAACCCAGAGCCCCGACGGCACTCATGACATGAGGCGTTGCTGTAACTATTGAGCCACCGGAGCGATAATAAAATAAAGATTAAATTTTAAATACCGGGATAGAATAGAATTCACCCGTGGAATTAACTAATCCAAAAATAGGATTAGCTTAAACATTTTTGTGAATCGTTAATTTTTATTAATTTAAATACATACATACATATTTAGTTATGCTGGAAACCGTATTGAATTCTATTTCTATTGTTTTATTTACTTTTTTCTTTTTAAAATGTTACTAATATTATTTTGAAATGATTAGTTCTTTGATAGTGACATTTATCTGTCAGTTACTTACATTTGAATCAATTTGAATAATTGCGTTTTGTTTGTTTAACGCAGGCTGTGGGATTTAAATTATAGGAAATTATACAAATTTATCCATAAAATATATAGAAAAAGAATTAATGCAAACCTATAGAAAATTTAATAAGCTTTAATTTTTATAGTAACAGTAATCTCGAAAAAATAACATTTAAAGGTATTTTTCAAAGAAAAACTATTTTGAGCTTCTAGTAAAGTGCCATTTCCGGTTATCCGATTTTCACCAAAATCTAACGGGCTCTTTCCATTACAGAAAAAGTTCGAAATACTAGGTTTCAATATTTTCTAAATGTTAGTATTTGAGTTAGAGTGGAGGATCCACACACACATACACACAGACATCATCGTGAAAATGTTAAAATTGGATTCTAGGGACCTTAAAACGTGGTCATTTACCAAAATCTCGATATGCGATTTTTAGCACGATCCCTATAGCTCCCTTACTAAGGGTAGCAGGAGGTAAAAACAGCAACATTTATATTTTCACGTATATCTAATGATAATGCATTTTTTTCTAATAAAGAATACACCACTAAACTCCAAATGGACCAAATTTTGTCTAATTAACCGACTTCGTATCTCTTAGTTCATGAATTCTCACGTTGATCTTTCATTAATTTTAGAGCAAAAAGTGTAAGGACAAAAGTTGTTTAGAATTAAAATTAGTGAGATTATTAGTCAAATATCTTTTTATTTCGTGAGATATGCTAAACAATTTTTAAGAAATTTTCAGTTTGATTTGGAAAGTAGAACAAATGACGATTTTCGAGTTTTTCAGTGTGATTAAAAAGCGATCAAGAGTGATTAATAGTTATTTGTATCCCGACAGTAAGTAAATTAAATTTTACAACGAATATATTAATTTTTTTATAAGTAATTATTTATAATCAACATCAAAAATAAGTAGAATTGGGTAATATTTTATAACCTTATCATTTTCAAGCTTATCAAACATCGAACGGCAAGATTTTAAATTGGTAAGATTTAAATGAAATTAGCAAGTTGTACAAAAGAATGGGACAGAACTCGGATCGATTTCTAGGATCATGGACACAGGCCTTAATGCTCGTAATTTGCGTAACTCGCCTATGACTCGATTACGCAAACTATACTCGTATTATAATAAGGATCATTGTTATACTTCTTTCAATATACCATTGTGCAACCGTAAGAAAAATATAATTACAAATTTTATTAATTTTAGACTGTTTCATTGTAAATAGAAAGTTATTTTTAGAGGTGGATTGACATTTGATAAATAAAACCATGTAATTCTCAAGTGTCAAAGTAATTGTTTGCCTAATTTCACGGCCGCTACCATGACAACGGAAATGGATTTCGCGGCCTGTATTGCGGCTGCGAAATGCTTATTTCACGTCCGGTAGCACTAAAGCTATTGGTTGGATTCGTAAATTATTGAAAAGTATATATCCTTTATTTTATTATTTCTATTATTTCCTTAGTGATGCGAGTACTCTCGCATCTCGTCTCGTCTCGTTGCATTATGCGAGACGAGAACGAGAGCGAAATTGCAGTTTAAAATTCGAGGCGAGATCGATATAACAACTTTATAGCTTTGTTTCATACATTCATTGAAAAATGCACCGTACAAGGAGTAGAGTCAACGCTAATTCATGCATAGAACACGTAAATGTGAAAATTATATGAATTAACAATATTTTTTGAGTCTATTTAGAGTCGATTAGTATCGGTCTCTGAGCGAGAAAATGCAAAAATAAAGACAAAATCGGTATTGCATACAATAGAACTAGTTTTCTCAAATATTTCAGCCCCTAATTCACCCCAGTTAAAACCACGGTTAATAAAACTCTTGCCACCCCTAAAGAGTAAAGGATGTTATATTAAGCGTCAATGGGAGCCAACAGGGAGAGAAGCGGAGTGATTGGTTGCCAGCCAGTGGCGTAGCGAGCATAATTGGCGCCTGGGGTATAATACCTTTTGGGCGCCCCTTTCCCGTAAGAAATTTTTTCATAAAATAAACTTTAAATGTCATTTTAGGGTTTTTTACTAGTTATTTGACCAAAAAACGGGTATATAAATACAAATATATTTCATAGACATTTTAAAGAAATTTTAATTTCTTACTCCAACATTTAGAAAAAAGTTTTTAGTTTTATTAATTTTATTTCGATTGTGTAGTACTTACCTACCTAAAATATTGTATAATACATGAATAGTCACTACCTAAGTGCGCATCTACAACACACTATAGGTACTATTTTTCAGGACAAATAGAGATACAAGTTTAAATCGCGTTAAAAAATAAAGAAGCCGAACAAAGAAATATTGAAATTAATAAGAAATTTAAAAATATATGGTAATATAAATGAATGAGAAGAAATAATTTTAATTTAATTTTATCTTTAGACAGATAGTACTTTTAAACAAGTGTAAATAAAATAAAAAAGGAGAACTTACTTTATAGGGCGCGAGCAGACATGTGACTCGAGCAGCCTTGAAGTGCTTAGAATCAACTAATATGTGTGCGCGTGTCATTTTGACTTGAACAATGTCACTTTGACTAGACCAATGTTTTGACTTATTTTAATTTTGAACTTAAAATGTTACTATTTTCAGTTCATGTGTTTCACTGCCTGAAATTTGTAGAATATTAACAATTTAGCTGTTCAAAATCAAAATAAGTCAAAACATTGGTCCTGTCAAAGTGATATTATTCTTGTCAAAGTGACACGCGCACACAAATTAGCTGATTCTAAGCACGTCAAGGTCGTTCGATTCACGTGACTGCTCGCGCCCTTTAGTAAAGTTCTGTATGTCTTCTGTGATCTTTCTCCAATTATTTTATTACATATAATACATTATTATATTTCACTCCAACACACTGAATGCAATGTGTCAATTTATAGTTGGAAGTAGTGCCTGGTTGTTGCCGCAGCGGAACAACGGATTCAGCTAGATAGCCAACTTTTAGCTCCTATACTGACGTCACATGCGCGTATTTTCGCCATTGTCATAGCAACCGCCCTGGAATGGCCGGTTGTTTATAGTTGTAGGAAGGCAGTGTCGTTCCCGAAACTCAAATATTATTTCCCCAAAACAAATCAAAATAAAAATTGAAATTTTCCGGAAAATCTTGTCCTGAGGACAGTTTGGCGCCCCTGCGAGTGGCGCCTGGGGCACAATAGCCCCCTTTGCCCCCCCCCCCCCTTCACTACGCCACTGTTGCCAGCGTGTTACCAGTGTAGCGGTTTTTTATGACTTAATGTTACTTAAACAGTGGCATATATTTAATGAAAAATTGTAGATACTTTTAGTTACAAAAAATAATTTTTGAATGTTTATTTCGTTTTACTGATGACAGAATGTGTTCTTGAAATAGTTTAGAGATCACAATTTGAAGATAAATTGGATATTTTAGAGGTAAATTAAATTATTTACTAACTTATCACATTTTCTGGTGACCGTAAATGAATAAACATTATGTTCGTATTGAAATAATTTGGTGACCAGAATTTTGTGTTTCGTCTCTTTATTATAGTTATACGACTGCAAATACATGGAAGACGGTGCTATTGGTGCGAACTTGTCTCTTGTAGTTAAATAGTTACGTAAATACGTAGAGCGCAAGCGCTTATATATATATATATATATATATATATATATATATATATATATATATATATATATATATATATATATATATATTTGCGAGAACGAGAGCGAGATCGAGATTATAGATCCGAAAAAGAGACGAGATCGATATTTTATATTTCTCGTCTCGTCTCGCCTCGCGTGTATTCCTAAATATTTTAAAATATAAATTTATAAAACAGTAATACAATGAATTCCATTTGAAAATAATTTACATATTTGCCAGCATTATTACATATGGTCACAAAATTAAAAGGTTAAATGGCGGAAGGCAATATGCTTGCTGCCCTTGCTGGCAACACCAGATTTTTTAAATAGTTAAAAAAACAAATTACAAAGTAGTAGAAAATAATAGTTGTAGTTGAAATTTGTAATTGTAGTGGGAAGATTTACACATTTGGCTGTGTTCCATAGCAATGTAATTTAAAATATTTATTTTCTACTACACTTGTAGCGTTTCATTTAATCCGAAGAAATCTAAATCTCGCGTAAAATTCCAACAAACGAATCTTACACAGCAGTTGCATGTAATTTGATCGTGTATAAAAGTTGAGCATGTGCAGTTAGAAAATCTTAATCAGGAATCTAAATGGGGAGGTTTCATTGTAGCGTTTTGCAGCTAGCAGTGGAGGCAAAGGCAAGGCAGCGGCAGCGCAGATATGATTTGGCAAGTGTTCCTCATGTGCTATTTGGCGGAAGAGTGGATTATCGTTATAATAACACCTGGCGGACTGCCAGCCAACTTGTCGGAGTCATTACAACAAAAGCAATTACTACATGCAGCCCGCAAAGCGCAGAAGCCAAGCTGGACACTTGGTTTACAATAAGCACACCAGCAACAAATTTTACTTTACAAAAAATTAACAAAGTAATGGTTGGTAAATGTATGCTCATGTATATAAAATTATTCTACAAACACGAAATAGCTATTGCCAAGTTACATATTCGCCAGTCGTCACCATGGGGACAACTTCAAATACAAGAAGTATAGGTACGAAGATGAAGTATTTATGTTAAACCGGCTTTAAATAGCAAAACATTGTTTTCAACAAAATGTTAAAAACAAATAAGTCACTAAAATTTGTTTCAGAGTTGTTAGGAACTCTAGCATGAATGACATGTTGAGTAATATTAGCTACTCTCTCTTAATCTTTTTATTTTGGCTATTGCTTTTTCGTTTTTGGGAAATTATTTTTTACCTCTGGCTAAGAGAGGTATTGTATTCATGCTAAAAATCGCATATCCAGATTTTAGTGAATAAGCACGTTTTAAGGTCCCTAGAATCCGATTATAACATTTTTACGATGATGTCCGTATATGTGTGTGGATGTTAGATTCACGATTTCCCAAATACTAAAGACTTAAGACATTTTTAACTACGGATTCCTCAATCTAACAATAATGGGAAGAGTTGATTAAGTTTTGGTAACAATTGGACAACCGGAAGTAGTAGTAGTAAATCATCTAAATATTATTTATCGAAAATTTATGTAAATACTTATATTAAAGAACGTTAAATTCTTTATTCGATAAATATAAATTCATTATTATATCTTCTATAGATTTAGAGATAAAGAAATGCATATAAAATAATTTGATGTAAAAAATCTCAGATCAAACTACTACAAGGCAAGAAATTCAAATGTTTGTAATTGACACATAAATGTTACTGTCAAAAATATTTGTATGCCACTATCAAAAATATTTGTACATTATTATGAAGATTATGAAAATAAAAAAAAGTCAACAACGCAAAAGAATATACGTAAAAAAGAATATAAAAGGAATTTGCGAAAAAATGACGAATATAAAGAAAAAAGAAAGTAGAAAAAGAAAATTTCAGGATATTGAATATAAAGAAAATGTATGTATTGTACACAATTTATATTAAAATATCCCATAGATTTTGCAAATATAGTGAGAATTATTTTGTATAGTGAGACATAAATTTGTATTTAAAAATATTTTTCGTTTTATGCGTAAAACCAGGTAAAATATCTGGCGAGAGGTTATGTGCTGGCCACATCAGTTTTTTTTTTGCTGTATAAAAACCAGAAAACCGATAAAACACAATGAATAATATTTTTTGATTTTCCTACATTTTTGAAGTTTAACAAATGTATAGGTAATAAGTATGTCCGGTGTCCATTTGACTCTAATGAACTTACGTTATTACACAGTGTACATAGGCATACAAGTAAAATTACATTTAAAAATTGTATAATTTCACACCCTAAACTATTTTTTGTCTTTGTTTCAAACCGGGCAGATATTCAGTCACAAAAAATAACAACATTTGATACAGATTGTTATAGTAATAAAACATAAAAATAAAAAATTATAATTATACTAGCACATACAAGTATAATCAGTGCTCAAAAGTTAATTTCTAAATCATAGTTGAGGAATTTCAATTCAAACATTGAAGTTTATGCAATTATACAAAATGGGTAGTATGTAAACGTAGTAATTATCTCCAGCGCCTGAACTGCCGCAAACAGCGATGCTCTTTTGATAATTTTACGTAATTGCCGGTATATTTCTCTCCGGCTTATCACGGCAAACTTCTTTTGACAATTACGGGAAACAGTAAAAACTTCGATGGACCAATTTAAAACAACATTGTCTAAACAACCAGTACTTACTTCGCTTCTAACAATTCATACTGTGATAAAATGTTTACAAGGATTGTAAACATTAAATGGGAATGTAAATTTCACATATACACTCTGAATTACGAATTAACAACCTATTTATGTTGTCAGTGATTTAATTGTTGTTAGACGACAATGTAAACATTTTAGACTATATCTAAATTTATTCTTTGTAACTTTATATACAAAATATTATGCATAATAATGATAATAATTTTATTACCATGAACAAAATTACAAAAATACTTATAATCTAATTATAGCAAAAAAAAGAATTACCGTAAAATACTGTTACAAAAAATACAGCAGTATTACAATTCTTTAAGTATTTGGTAAATTACACACAAGTAAATAGATAGGACAATTAAATTGAATATACAAATAATTCCTTGAAATCAAAGACAAATGTAATGTAAAGGCAATTACTACTATTATTTTACCATGCAAAATGTATATATTAATATATGGACCTGGAGTACTTACTGCAACCTTGTGATAAAATATTATTATTTATAATAAACAATAATTAAAGTTGTAGGTTTTAAAATGAAATTGTTTTTTTATATTAAAAGACGTATTTTTTTTATTAAACAGTACAAAATAAATGTTATGATTTTATTACAAAATAAAATATAAAAATATTCTTATCCACCATGTAGAGTAGAAATAAATATTATTCGATCATTAGGTTTAATAACATAATTAATTGTATCCTAAAAAAAATGCATGTTTAATGATCAGTTGAACAAATATTTAATGGGGTACTAACTACAATCAGATTTTAACAACTTAGATACGAATGCGAAAATATACGTAAATTAATGAGTATTTGTAAAAGAATTTTGTTTAAATAGTAATAGGAGCGTTCACGCCAAACTTTTCTTGGCGGAAGTAACCGCGTTTACATATTTTGTAAAAGTTTACAGTATATACTGTAATGAAAATAGTTAAAGTTTTTCATATTAAGCTTGCGTATTTTCACAATATTCCGCATGGCCCATGTATAAAACGAAACTAAAATTTGTTTTGCATATCCTGTGTCCTGTATGAACAGAAATTTTGAATTACAAGAACTGAAAAATATCATCAATAAAGCGAAAATAAAATTCGTGGTGCATCGACAAAGGAAAAAAAGTAATAGAAAAATGAAATAAATGCATTTTATTTAATTACTTTGCTTAATAATAATTTCTTCATGACTATAACGTATAAGTTTATATACATATATAAAAATATTTCATCTATGCGAACATGAAACATTTGTACTCTAGAACTAACAGTTTGTCGACCACTAAGGAAGAAATGCTAGGTCACGCAAATTCTGAAGTTTAAAAATTCATAACTCGCTTATTACGTAAGTCGCGTTTGCACCAAAATTCTTAATTCATTCTGTTCTTCCAGAAAAAAAAATATAAATTGGTATACGACCCCATTGGGAATTAAACTAAAATTAACATTTTACGTATAATAGTTATTTATGTACCCAGGACAAAAAATATGCATTCTTGCCGAGGTGCATATTACATTTTTCTGTCTACCTTATTAATAATAGATCTAGAAGGGTAGTACACACAATTACAATAATTTTTAAATCGTAGTAGGCTTAACGTAGGGAAAAGGTTTGCACACGAAAAGCGATGGCTTAGCGTAGGAAAAAGGTTTGCGGACGAAAAGTGTCATGTCGCAAAATTTCACTTTTTCGTACAGGTAGACAGAAACATATATTATATTATGTTGATTTTACTTTAATTTTTGCTTAATTCCCTATTAAAATATTGGCGCACTGCAACCGGCCATAAATGTAACAATTTTCTTACCATTAATTCCCAATCTGCATCGTTAACTAAAACCAATATACCAGGTCTCCTGTTAAACCAAAATAATATTTAAAAAATGTTTATTTCATTTACCCTATTCCTACTTACACGGAATCGTCTTGTAAAAACAATTCAGGCCGTTCTTTTAATAAATTGTCCCTAATCCATAACAGCAAATCTTTTATTTGCCCTGGAAAATTTGAATAACAAATTAATTCAATAAATTTTACTGAAAATCGCAACTTACATTCAGGTTTATCTGCTAAAGGAAGGGAAACATTATTGACTTTCTTTTTGTCGAATAATAATTCGGCGCCACCTCTGGAACATAAACAAATACATTACTCCAAAACAATTTACTATCGATTAAATAATACATACCCAAATTCAATTATTATAGGCAGAATAGATGCATCTCCCATTTTAACCTATGTATCTATATTTATTACAAAACGTGTATCAAAAATTTAAAATTTTACATGAAAAGTTGAAATAACTTTCTTTATAACCTATAATTCCGAGCACATGCTATCTGTCAATTTTTTCTAGCTCCCTCGTGGACAGTATATGAACTATGGATATTGATTCTCAGTGAAGGCAGCTACACAAGCGTCGGTTTATCAGAGATAGTTACGAGCAAGGTTACGAGGTCTGGCGCTGGCGGCGTCTAGGAGTGCGCCGCTGTGCCCACACGCTCTGTCAGGCCTTACGTAGGGTAAATTTTCAGTAGTTATCCTGGAATTATCGCACCAACATTCGATGCTCTCGAATCCCACTAAGACATAGATGTTTGTATACATATAGGGCACGAAAGATCACGCGACCTATCATTGTTTTATTGTCCCTTCTCACTTCAAACTCGATCTTCAGCTCTGTCCCATGCTAACTTCAAACTGTACTTTATTACGCAGTGCGCATGCGTCAATTTGAATAGCTGTCACATTTCTAGCGGTAAATTATAATAATGAGTTTGCGCAAGCGTGGAATTTGTTGCCATTTTGTATTTTGATATTTGGCGGTTCTTGTGCATGTAGCGATTGATTGTGTTATTGTTATTCATTGTTGTGTTTTATTATTTGTTTCTTTTTGTTACCTTGTTCGTTGTTATTGTTATTCCTTTTATCGCCTTTTATTGTTATTTTCTGTTGTTTGTCAGTGTTGTCATTTTTTTCATACGATGCCAGTGCGTTGTTGGATGCAATAGTTTATTGTCGGACAATAATATAAAACTGTTTACTGTTTCCTATCCCATCAAGCACCGATTATCGAGGTAAGATTTAAAACCTAATCATATTTGCACATAAGTAACAAGTGACAATTTATCGATAACCCAGATTTAATAGAAGGTCGTTGGTGAAGCCCTATATTTATAAATTGTCAATTACTATTGTTGATAATATTTGCTTTTTCTTTTCATTTCAGGAAACAAGACTGAAGACGAAGAGCGTCCCGATCATAATACTTATGAATATACATATATGATCATATTGTTATCTTCCATTATATTATATTACTGAAGAATTCAATAAAAACCTATTTGATACTTGTCTTCATTTTATTCTCATTTGATATCTTGCTAGAAATCTGATTGTCAAGGAGGATAGTGTATATGGTCTGTGATCGTGACTGTGACAGCTATTCAAATTGACGCATGCGCACTGCGTTAAAAAGTACAGTCTGAAGTTAGCATGGGACAAAGCTGAAGATCGAATCTGAAGTGAGATGGGACAAAACATATGATAAGTTACGCGATCTTCCGTGCCCTATGAAATTGACGTCACACAACACACATTCTCCCCTCCAGTACTTCATGTCTTTAGAAAAAGACGACAGGCTCGAAAAAAAAGATAAACTATTATTCAAGAAAGATGACTATTCAAGGTCATTTGTGAGCCGTCTGGTATATTACTTGCAGATAACTTCATTGCATTTCGTATGTATAGGCGTGCAACATGAAATATTTATACACATTTTAACTGAAAAATAAGAATAATTCATTTGAAAAATATGTTTCTTTCTAAATAATGCCTTTCTGAAAGAGTTATGTTCTTCACTTATGTTTTTGCAAAATACAAAAACATAGACTTAACTTATAAACCAAGGAATAATAATTTGATTTAAACGTCAACGCCACTGGGTAAATATTAGCACAGAGGGCAGTGCAGTAGATAATTAGGTATCTGTAATTCTACGACATATGTCATTATTATTTATAGTCTGTTAGAAAGTAATGCCACTATTTACGTATATCTGTTACACCACATAAATTAAATAGACATAGGTCAAATAATATTTCTCTTTCTAATACAAAATGTTGCTAAGCTACTGCTATAAAGTGATTTGTATTTTTTCTTTGAACAAATGACCTTGAATAGTGTAGTTCTGTATTCTGTATTACCAAGGCCTCTCTTCTCTTCTCAAAGTATTGTCCTAAGTCGATTTGATATCTATGAGTAATCAGTTTTGTTATAATAATGATTTGTTTGCTGAAGATAAATTCTAAAAAAATAATAAACCGAAACACAAAATTATCCAACACATTTTAACACTGTTTTAGATTCTATCTAAGAAGTCATGGTAGTACTTTGGTGTCTCTTTCTTCGAGCTTGTCTTTATCGTAAAGGTTACTTCAGAACTCAGTAGATGGCAACAATAATATTCTAAAATCATAAGTCCCCGTCCCCATTGGGATTTAATCCTGTTGAGAGGCTTGAAGGCAGACCTCTCCTGTAAACCGGAGCGTGTGCAACCGCCTTAATTTTAGGTCGCCTACAAGGCGGGCCTGTCTCACGGCAGACCTCTACCTCCAGTAAATCAAAACGTGTGTAGCCGCCTTAAAGGTTTTTTATCTTCCGCTTCCGTCACCTTTAGGTAAGGAAGGTATTGTCTTTGGTCAAAAAAATAGATGATGAGTTTTTACTGAATAAGCACGTTTTAGGGTCTTTAGAATACGATTTTACTATTTTTACGATGATGTCTGTATGTATGCATGTTTGTATGTGTGTGTGACGATTTTTTCGAATCGCATAACTCCAATACCACCTTTCCAAAAATAATAATTTTTGCGTATTCCTTTTCTTTAGATCCATACGAAGAGCTAATTAGATTTTGGTTATAATTGGTCGAGCGGAAGTACCCTAATTTGAAGATTTTAACAATTTTTCTTGAAAAAATGCTGTTAAATATAACTTTTTTACATTTAATGTTATTATAAATATTTAAGAATATTTTATTCTTTATACGATTTGATTACTTTATACTTCATATTCAATGGATATAGGGCGCGAGCAGACACGTGACTCGAGGGACCTTGACGTGCTTAGAATCAGCTGATTTGTGTGCGCATGCCATTTTGACAAGAACAATGTCATGTTGACAAGACCAATGTTTTGACTTATTTTGATTTTGAACTGCTTTAATGTTATTATTTTGCAATATTTAGGCAGTAAAACATATGAAATGAAATATAATAACACTTTAGCAGTTAAAAATCAAAGTAAATCAAAACATTGATCCTGTCAACGTGACATTATTCTCGTCAAAATGACATGCGCACACAAATCAGCTGATTCCAAGCACGTCAAGGTCGCTCGAGTCACGTGTCTGCTCGCGCCCTATAGAGTTAATAAATTATAAAGAAATTAAATTTCATAAAGCAGCCAGCTGTGCAATAAACATGGAAACATCTACTACATTAAGAAAATTCTGATTGACAAATGTCAGTGCTAAAGTGCAATTTACATAATATGTTTGAGTTATAATTTTACTGGAAATATATAGAATCTTACAAGAAACTTTCTGTATGGAATTTGTACAAAATACATAGAACTGACTGAAGGTAATTTACTGGAAATATGGAACATTTGCAAAAAAAACTTTGTGTGTGGAATTTGTACAAATTACGTAGAACTGACGGAAGGTAATGTGCTGGCCACATCAGATTTTTTAAATTTACATTTGTGAACTGTCAACAGTTTAAAATATCAATAAATACGCGTTCTAATAAAAATGACGTACTGAATCCAAATTTTACCGTAAAGAAACGAAGTAACAACTTCCGAGGTATAGGAAATCGGATTATGTAACTTGATGGTGGTAGGAAAAAGTAGCAAATCGAATGAAATATTAGAATTCAAACAGCCTGTAGTTTAAATATCTGATATTTTTCCACCTAATGATAAAAACAATTTGTTCTTATACGTGTTTTTAATATAAATTAAATATTTTTGTATTTGCTGACAGAAAAAGGAAAAATCAGCGCGAAGTAAAAGGTGTACTACCCGAGATAAAAATATTAATTAAGTTTATGTGCAACGCCCACCAAAAACATACGACTTACCATTTCGTAACATCCCTTATTATTGAGTTTGACTCGACTGGACCAATATCGCTCTGCGCATTTCCCTTCACAAGCTCGTTTTTTTTCACATAAGAATTTTCTAATTAAAAGTAAATATTTGTTTTATACATATATTTAAAAATATATAATTTATAAAACAATCTTGAAGAAATTATCAATAATATACAAATACAAACGAATTTGTAATTTTACATTAATATTATTTAAAAAATATATTTGCCCAATAATCATTTAATATTTTTCCGAATCAAAATATAATTACAATTTATCTATTCCTATTAAAATTCAACCGTTCATATTAACAATACATTTTATAATTTTCTCCGTTATTTTTGTTAAAATACTGTTAATGGGAACGATTAACTTGTACAGAATATTAGTCACATCCACACGTGAGTGAAATATGTAATTTTAATCATTATTCATTTTCGGTTTGGGGCTTATTCTTTTTCTTCTTTTTCTTTTTCTCTGATTTAGGTTCTTCTGGAGGCGCCTCAGCTTCAGCCTGTGTTTCAGTTTCTGTTACAGATTCACTCAGAGATTTCTTTTTCTTCTTCTTTTTCTTTTTCTCTGATTTTGGTTCTTCTTCTTGCTCTTCAGCGGGCTGTTCTTCAACAGCTTGTTCCTCCACTGGTTCTTGTTTAATCTTCTTCTTCTTCTTTTTAGGGGTAACTGCTTCTTCTTTGATTTCCTCTTTCACTTCAACGGGTTCTTCAGCACCTTCTTCAGTCTTAATCTTCTTCTTCTTTTTCTTCTTTGAAGATGAAGGTTCGCCTACTTCCACTTTAATTTCTGACTTGACTTCTTGTTTAAAGTCTTCAGTTTCGGAGAACTTCCTCTTGCCTGATGGTAGAGTGGAATCGGCTGCTGCTGGATAGCTCTTCACCTCACTGTAATACACACTTATATTTAATATCTTCTTACCAATTTAGGATATTTTCTAAAAATTAAATGTAATAAATGAAACCTTCATGCCGGAAATTGAGTGTATTGACTAGTATTAATAAGACAGTTCCGTTAATTTCAATTTTTTTATATCAAGGGGAACATATTAGATTTTGGCTAAAATTAAAAAACTAGAAATGACACTTTACTTGAAGCTCTGAACAAATTTTCGTGAAAAATATATTATGATATACTCCAAAACTTGTCAAATTTAGTATTTAAAACTTTTATACGAAGAGGAACAACATGTTAAATTTTGGATAAAATTGATAAACCGGAAGTGATACTTTATTTGAAGCTATGAACAGATTTTTGTGAAAAATATATTATGATATATTCCAAAACTTGTCAAATTTACTATTTAAGACTTTTATATAAAGGCAAGCAACATATTAGATTTTGGCTAAAATTGATAAACCGGAAGTGATACTTTATTTGAAGCCCTGAACAGAGTTTCGTGAAAAATAAATTGATACAATCCAAATTTGGTATTTAAGATTTTTATATTAATAAGAACGACATGCTAGATGTTTTCTAAAATTGATAAACCGAAAGTACTACTTTACAGGAAGCTATAAACAGATTTTCTTGAAAAAATATATTAAAGCATGATTCAAAACTTCTGTGTACAAAGCAGATTGGCACACCCAGCAATGGGTAATAAGCCGTGATGATATATTTATTTATCAAAACTTCTCAAGTAGAAATTTGCTGAACTCAGTTGGTAAGCTATTGATATGAGAGTATGAATTGTTTTATTTAATGCGCGCATCTCATACCCAACCGTATGGATCGCGTAATTCTTGGATTTAGCATGATATCCCACCGTACACAAATTAATATTTTAGCATAATATCTTAGAAAAATAGCAAGAGAACTTACTGAAGTTATGGGCAGAAACAGAAAATGATGATAATATCGTAGGACCGGAATTAGAATCAGCTTCAGAAGCTGAAGAGGACCATCTTAGTGAAAGATTTGCAGATTCGGACACCGAACAAGAAATTTATGATAGATATACCAACCTCTGCTGAATCAAGAACCAGTACAAACAACGAATATGTTAGAGAAGATGGTCTCAGCAGCATGGAAATTTAGCCGATAAACAAGACCTTGTTTTTACGGCTGCTGAAACCATCTTGTCGAACTATCTTTTCCAACATACTCGTTCGGCCCGCTGGTTCTTGATTCAGCAGAGATACACAAGTATATCTGCATAATAAATTTCTTCTTGTTAGGTGTCCAAATCTGCAGATCTTTTACTAAGATGGTCCCCTGAAGCTGATTTTAATTCCTATCCTACGATATTGTAGTTATTTTCTGAATCTGCACTAATACCCCACCGTACCAATAATGTAACTAAAGCACACTGTACAGACGCCGGGTAAAGAATTACAATTGTTCCAAAAGACAGTCGGAGCTAATATACTGCACATAGTTTTCCCTTCTCTATGTATGCGAACTCAGAGGAAAGTTGTGAAAACAAAACTTGTTTAGAAAGATAAATAAATAAATATATTATCACGGCTTATTACCCATTGCTGGTTGTGCCAATCTGCTTTGTACACAGATATCGGTAAAAATGAAAGCTAAAGTTGAAAAGCTTATAAAAAAAAAAATATTAACCTATTTTCAGCATAGGTTCCTATTTAAAAAATGTTTGTCATATATCTCGATAATTATTGACCGTTAGCATGAATAACTGATTCAGAGTGATTAGCGAGTAGTTGACTAGCATTTATTTTCTCTGTATATCATTTAAGGATTATTTTAGAGAAAAATACTTCAAATACCAATGAGGAAGTTTAGTCACGTTGAAATGTAATTATTTTTCCACATTACTGAAATACTATACATGCAATATTACTATTAATGGAATAAAAGTATAGCGTATTTTTTTGTATAAACAATATTAAATTAATCATTATTTAAATCGCCCACAATACGATGACTTATTCAACATCTTTGGTTCGTACGATAAACACAAAAATTAAATTGTCAAGTGTCAAATGTAGACATACGTGGCCGTGTTTTGCTTCTGTCTCTTTCTATGGAGCAAGTTTTGGGTATGTATGTCGAAACCTAATTCGCACATAGTTGATGTTATGTACGCCCTAATGACGAGAAGAAAATATTGCAAAAGTATACAAAAACTTCTACGGTATTTAAATTTTTTTTAAAATATAAAGTAAAAACGCTTTAGATTTAAAAATATTTTAACATAAAAAAATCAAAAAATTCGAAAACGCCTCGACTATAGAAAAATTTATTGTACGCATCTTTAATTTGAAGTATTTTTCTCCAAAATAATCCATAAATGATTGACAGAGAAAATAAATGCTGGCTAACGGCCAGTATGTTTTCAAAGAATGTATTTACACAACCTACTTTTACTTATAAACCCGTATAAAAATATTCTGAACATTTTTTCGGTATCTCATAAAAAAATGAAATACGAGATATTTTCAATATGAACGACAAATAAGTTTAAAAAAACGTTAGAAAATTCCAGTGTTGTTAATATTAACCGATACCATAAAAAAATTTTTTTTAATACAACTGACAACATGATAATACCTTACCTACATTTTCGTTGGATCAAATTCAGTATTATTTACGCTTTATAGCAAACTTTTTTAACGAAATCTCATATTATGAAAAAGAACAGATAGATTTTACAAAGATTATAGAGCTAAATCTGCAGCTACGTTGGTTATAACCATTTTAACAAGAACCGTATTCAATTAATTTAATTTATATTTACATTCTGAGATTCTTAATCACTCTAATTGATTAAAATTTGTTAAATTTGGAATAAACACATATAGAAATATTTACCTCTTGGCATGATATTTTTCAAATGCAGCCTTGGCTTTGCCCGTTCCACTAATCCTCCTAAGATTTCCATCCTCCAATATCCTTAATCGTGCTTCCAATTTTGCTTTATGTTCTGCACCTAAATCAAATGTTGTATCTTCACCCAAAGCATCTACTCTTGTTGCCAAAGCGGATTTAGCAGCCAACATTCTAGACATTTTGCCTTTATTCTTCGTACTAGATTGTCCAACTAATTGCGTATGGTAAATCAAACCATATTTAGGAGTGTCTTTTTTAGTTTTCAGCGCTCTGAATAACGCCTTTTCAGCACCTAAAATCTGTATCGTTGAAGCAGGATGTTTGGCTAAATTGATTAAAGATCCAGCATGGGAAATTAATCTAGCGCCAACTAATTCTCCTACTAAAACTGTTAGATTTGGAGCCATGGCCATCATTCGAGCTTTTAGATATTCGTATAATTGAGTACGATAATTGGAAATTTCTAAAACCTGATCGCAAAGCTGGTGAATGTTAATAATGTCGTCTTCGGAAATTTCAGTCCCCATGGAGATTTCAGCTGCTTCTTTAACTTTTTCTTCAAGTTCTTCAGGTAAAACATCAGATAAATCTGAAGAGGATGCATTATCGCGAGTTCCAACAATTTTAACAGTTTTAACAAATGCAGTGTTGTCCGTAATAATTTTTCCTAGTTCAGGGAAATGCCAGCCGTACCATTCTCGGCATCTCATAACGTAATTATTTAATTCTTTGTCTAAATCGTCTAATAAACATACGGCTTGAACAATCATCGTGTCGACTTTATCAGGAGAGAATTTTAGCTTATATCGAGAAAGAGAATGCGCTAAGCCAAGGGCCATAGCAGTCATTTCTTTTTTAGGAAGGCCAGCGATCAAACTGTCCACTTGAGAACGAATACATCGCATTAATTCTTGGATGGATGTATTTGATACACATTGTAAATTAAGTTTGTCTTTAATTGCTAATCCTAATTTAGCATCTGCCACAGCTAGCTTATCTTGAATATCTTTGTTTACAAACTTTTTAAGAATTTTTTTTAAGCATTTTGATAGTTTTCCTTCAACAGCGGCTGTAGTAGCTGCTAAAGCTTCTGTTGTATCCGTGAATTTTTCAAAGTGTTTAAGCTTAATACTACAAACAATAAATTACTAGATTTATTTGAAAATATGTAGAAAATAAAACTTACATTTTACTGGCTCGTTCTGGTGTCTCAAAATCATTGAAAAGATCTTCAGACTGAGTTAATTTCTTCTCATCTAACAACTATAAACTCAATCAAATATATTAGATTTTTGTAGACGAACCACGTTGTATACACTAACCTTAAATATAGCATAGCCGGCCGATGTTTCAAACAACACCAACATCTTGAATATGTATTTCGCCTATTATAACTAAACCACTATTTATGCATATCTTCATAAACAATATATAAATAAACTTCAAAAATTACGCCCAAATACTTGCACGTGTAAAACAAATCACACGCGGTTCAGTTCGATTAGAAACCGGAAGTTTAGAAAAAATTACGTCTGCGCAAGTTAAAGGAAATCATTGTCAGGCGGAATATATAAATTAACTCGCAAATAATAGTACATCTGATCTTTTATTAGTACACGAAAATGAGAAAATAAATACCACAAATAAGGGTATAAAAAATTGAATATATAGCATTTTTACAAATTTATATAGTTCAATTTTACTATCGTCACATTTCTTTCCAGTCACGCTGGAATGACATACATTTCTGCCAAAAGCCAAAACACGAATACATATGTTATTTGACAGTTTCGTTTTTGAAATTTTATCGTTAATTATTTTGTAATGTAAATATATTTTTAACACAATGGCAGGTTCAGCTTTACGTCGGCTTATGGCTGAGTATAAACGTAAAATAAATTTATCTGATTCTTGGTAGCACAACTAATGACGAATTTATTTTAGAATTAACATTAAACCCTCCAGAAGGAATAATTGCAGGACCTATTAACGAAGAAAACTTTTTTGAATGGGAAGCTTTGATAACGTAAGATTGTAGAAATGTATATTATAGGTATTATATTTTGTTTAATTCTTGCAGGGGTCCTGAAGGTACATGTTTTGAAGGAGGTGTTTTTCCTGCAAAATTAATATTTCCGCCAGATTATCCTTTAAGTCCTCCAAAGATGCAGTTCACTTGTGAAATGTTTCACCCAAATAGTAAGTCAGAAAGATTTATAAGTTTCATTTTAATTTATTCTATTTTTATATAGTTTACGCTGATGGAAGAGTATGCATTTCCATTTTACATGCACCAGGAGACGATCCAATGGGCTATGAATCTAGTGCAGAACGTTGGTCCCCAGTACAAAGTGTTGAAAAAATTTTATTGTCTGTTGTTAGCATGTTAGCAGGTAATTTTGCACTTTTACAAAATTTTAACAATTTTTTTATGAGTGTTGCTTACTTTCAGAACCAAATGATGAAAGTGGAGCAAATGTGGATGCGGCAAAAATGTGGAGAGAAGATCGAGAAGAATTTAATAGAATAGCACAAAGAATTGTTCGCAGAACTTTAGGATTATAAATGACTGTTAAATTTTAATTTTTGAATCATACATTATGTTCCAAGTTTCAACTGCATTCTGTTGTTCATTTGTTTCCATATTTTTAAGTTGGTAATAGTGTTTGTTTTGTTTTTGAGCAAGCCAAGTAAATTGATGTCAATTTAAAAGTTTTATAAATATTTGTTTATTTGTGTACTATTAAGATACAATATTATTTTCTTATTATAGAGTATTATTTACATTGTTATTTATCAGCTTATTATAAATTTTATTGGTTAATAAAAGTTTGTTTGTTTTAACCTCAAAATATGGATGATTATGAGGAGCGCCAGTGGCCGAGCCATGATATTGCCGAAGATGATGTAAATATCAAAATATTTACATTGGATATTTGTATTCTATTAATATTTTATTCAGAGCGATGCCGCGGATGATCCAATGGAGAATCCTGCCGAAGTTCTTAAGGAATGTGCGGAAAAATTCGCTACTCCAGATTATATTATGGAACCAGGAATTTTCGCCCAGTTAAAACGGTAAATACAGAGTTTAATTATTGTACTCTCAATATCTAACATTTATTTTAAAGTTATTTTCAAGCCGGTGGAAATCCCGAACAAGTTATCGAACAACTGTCTCATAATTACACAGCTGTGGCTCAAACTGCTAACTTGCTAGCAGAGTGGTTGATTTTAGGAGGCGTAAACGTAACAGATGTTCAAGCCATGGTGGAAAATCATTTAAAAGACATGATTTTAAAGACTTTTGATCCGAAAAAAGCTGATACCATTTTCACGGAGGAGGGTGAAACTCCTGCGTGGTTAACTGAGATGATAGCGCATCCTACTTGGCGATCTCTTATTTATAGATTAGCGGAAGAGTACCCCGACTGCCTTATGTTGAATTTTACAATTAAGCTAATTTCCGATGCTGGCTTCCAAGGAGAAATTACGAGTATATCGACTGCAGCTCAACAGATTGAAGTATTTTCTCGAGTATTAAAGACTGCTATTACTGGATTTTTAAATAGTAATGAAGATTTGCCAAATAGTATTCAGGAATGTGCCGTAAGTATAAAGAAATATTTATTCAATAGTGTTTTATAATTATAATATTTAGAAAATGGTTTGCCATGGACAACACACTTACGTATACAGTCAGGTTTTAATCCATGTATTAGCTAGAGAACCGAAAGGAGGAGCCAGCATGAAGCGACTTTCACAAGAAATCACTCGGTGTGCACAGCAAAAGTAAGTGAAGCTATTAAAATTTTAACAAAATAAAATCAGTATACGAAAAACTCTAATAAGTTTCTCATAGTCAATAATTGTCTCTCAATAGGTAGTTATTTATATCACAAGTGAAAAAAATACGAAAAGGAAAATTCGAGTAAAAATATTAATGCAACAAGCAAAAAAAAAAACTTTTCCTTCGTTGCAACCAAGATTTTTTTGTACTATCCTTGGAATAACTATAAAATTGTTTCTGTTTATATTCACAATAAATAAAGTTACTTTTTATAACAAAAAATGATATAGTACATACTTTTATAAACAATAAACGTGAAAAAGAAATAATTTTTCTAACGCAAACTGATGAAAAAAAATAAACTCTATGGCACTTTCTATCACGCTTTTATTGTAGATGCAGCTATAATTTTGTACGCAACTCATGATTAAAGTACGTTTTTTACTAGAAAGATATACTTTATTATTTTACTGCACTGAAGTTGTTTTACACACGAGTGCAGAAAAAAACTTTTCCAAACTGTAGTAGGAAAAAATACTTTACTGACAAGTTTGATGCAAATTTTCTTCTACATCTTTAATAAAAGCGTGAAAAAGTGCCATAGCTATTTGTTTTTTCATCCATTTGCGTCAAAAAAGTATTGGTTAAAAAGAAGAGCGTGTATGAAAGCGATTATGAATACGGCCGAGGCGAAACAAGTGTGCTTAAACAGGAATATGTGGCGAAGGATGATTGTTTCGTAACTATTATTGTGGTCTATATTTATAAATATTTGGTTGCGTACACTTTTCCAATGAAATTTAAGGACATGAATGTTTGAGTAATTAATCTGCCATATTCTTATTTGATTCATTATGAATCACAACAGTGGCCACGACGTAACACCAATCACAATGGCACTGAATGGAGCAGCCGGTCATCCACAAGCCTGTGGCGCATTAATGTCTATGTTATCGAGAAATACTTTAAATCCTGCCGATATCACGTTATTATTCCGAAATTATTCAAATCCAGATCCTCCACCGATAGATTTAATACGAACTCCACAGTTTTTAGGTAAGTACATTGTCAAAATAAATTTTACGAAGGTATTCTACTGTAATTATGTTTTTAGAATTATTAGTAGATGCACTGTTCAAACCAGCAGTGAAATTAAATCCGGAACATAAACCAAAATATGTTTATTTATTAGCATATGCCGCAAGTGTCTGCGAAACTATAAGTAAAAAGGGGCAAAAGAAAACTATCAATAAGGATGAATTAAAACCTACTATGAATGCAATAGAAACTGTTCATAAAATATGTAATGTTAATAAGGGTTCTTCCGAGCTTATAGCCGATATTGCTACGTTGTACCAGTGTATGAGGTAATTTTTTCATTAATTTATAATGGTCTATATATGAAAGCACAGAAAACAGCAAGAAAATTATACATCGTCGGAAAACCTAAAAAAGTTAGCATGCGTGTAATTTTCCATTATGACGTTCATATAAAATTACAACTTTGGTATCATAACTCAAAATCCAACAGTGATAATATTTTTAAATCATCGTCGATCGAAAGTAAATAAAAGTGTAGTAAAAAATTACAAATTATTTCATATTTATAAAAATGAAAATTTGTATTTTTGTTTTTATCTAGTGTTATATGCATTATTCGAGAAACAAAAACATCTTTAAAATGTCTTCTAATGGTGCAACTTTGACCTAATTTAACCGACTTCGTATCTCTTAAGATAATGGAGATACCAGCGGTTAGGTTCGAACAACTTGTATGTATATGGCATTAACAAGGGTAGATCGTGTTTTATACGAATTTTTAATTACATTATATGCATCAATACGTGTTAATAGTTAGTTTAGAGTCTTATTTTAAATAAATTAAATTTACACTGACCGAAAAAAAAAACCGAGCACTTAAAATATCCATATATTTTCAAATTTGAGATATTACATTAGGTTTGTTTGTTTCGCTACCTTGCGTCTGCGGTTTACTGCTACATCTATACATTGTATGGAGCGGCAGTAAACCGTAGACGCAAAGTAGCGAAACGAACAGACCTATTATGTGGAAACTATATAATACTACGACCTGTCTGGTTTGCTAACAACCGAAAGTAGAATCGTATATACATATGAAATTACACTTTTTATTTAACTATAGAAATTCTTGGAACGAACTAAAAAAAATGAATGTTTCATATACATAATAACGCAACCCAAATGATATCACCAAATTCTTCTATATAAGATATACGGAATAAAAATTGTTTAAACGTTTTTCTTGTATCTCTCATAATAAGCCAGAAACGAGGTATTTAAAAATGACCAAAAAACAAGTTTTAGCCTGTAACTCAAAAACAAAAGATAATAATAATAATAATAATTTATTTAACTATATTACAATGTATTAAACAAGTTTATAGTACGTCAAAACAATTATAAAATAGAAACAATAAATTGCGAAAAAAAAAACATATTACAAAATTTGTTTCATATCAACATTCAGATATTCTTCTAAATCATAAAATGCATGTTTTACCAGAAAATTTTTAATTATGTTTTTGAAAGTTTTGTGATTCATATTTTTTATTTTCTCAGGCAATTTATTATACAGGTCTAAATTTAATGAACATTTAATAGACTTCTGTAGCCTGTAAGCAGGTTTGCGCAATAAGTTTGCAGATCTAGTGTTGTAGCGGTGGCAATCTCCATTTTTAGTGAAGTTTAAATTGAACTTATGTACTTCAAGTACTGAGTGTAGAATATAAATAGACGGTAGAGTCAATATACGTAAATTTTTAAAGCCTTGTTTACAATGGTCTCTATATTTAAGGCCTAACATGATTCGTATAGCTGTTTTTTGCATCCGAAAGATTTTTATTGCATTTGGAGAGTTCCCCCACAGAATTGTCCCGTAAGATATTAGTGAGTGGAATAAAGAAAAATAGCTAACTTTTAAAGTAATCATATCTACAGTATGTTTTAATCGTCTAAGTAAGAATAATATTCCGGATAGTTTCTTACTAAGAACTAAAATATGAGCAGAACCATTAAGAGATGGTTCAATATAAAAACCTAGAATATTTACAGGTTTCCCTTGATTGCAATTTGTCTTGTTTGATATAATTAATTTTTGCGTTTTGGCCTCATTTAACAATAAGTTATTTGCGGCAAACCATTCTTTAGCTCGGTTCATATCGTTGTTACTATTTTGTAACAGAGTTTCAAAGTTCTTATTTTTACTAATGAGGGTGGTATCATCCGCAAACAGAATAGTATTGCATGGCCGAACAAAGTCACTGAAATCATTTATGTAAATAATAAAGAACAGCGGACCCAAAATAGAGCCTTGTGGAACTCCGTGCTCTATCTTTTTATTATCTGATACTACACCGTTTATAAATACACATTGTAACATAACAAAATGTCTGTGGCGACTACCAATTTTTTCTCAAAAAAATAACTGGAAGGTGCAAACTGTTTTACTCTATTGAACAAATTTAATGCATTACGATTGATAATATTAAAGGTGGTCCGTTTTTTCTTGCCGGTCAGTGTAGTTACACAGTAAATTCGAATCAATTTCTATGTTCTATGACATTTAAAACATTGCTGTTTAAAACTCATGTAGCATTGGTCATTTAGTTCATAATTAAATTTACTGTATTTATAATATCGACCGTAAGATAAATTCCAATTTTTTTTATTAAGCAACTGTTAAGTTTTGAGATCCATTTAGTCTACAAGAAAACCGAACAATATATTTATTTTTAATGAAGTTAATATCATATATTGAAATGTTTAATATTAAATTATTTTACATATTTCGCAGATAACGTATATTTTTTGTATGTTATTAAACGTTTTAGATTCCCCGTCGTGTCAGTAGGCGTTGTGCGATGGGTGAAATGTACAGTAACCGAACCAAGTTACTTTAAGCTATCAACAGAACACTGCCCAATTCACTTAGCTTTACTAGATGAAGTGGTAACGTGCCATCCACTTCTTCATCCAACAGTTCTTGAACTTTTGGTTCAGTTGTTTGAATCTAAACAAGATGAACTGGAAATTTTAGTCCAGCTTGAAATGAGGAAAATGGTTCTAGATAGAATGGTGAACCTCCTCAGCGGTGGATATGTAGTACCTGTTGTTAAATATATCAAACAGTTATGGCAGAAAGGAGATACTGATATATCTTTAATCAGATATTTTGTTACTGAAGTAGGGAAATTAATATATTTTTTATGAAAATGTTAATGAATTATTTTTTAAGGTTTTAGAAGGAATCGGGCCTCCTTATAGTTCTGAATTTGTAAATTTATTCATGCCAATGGTTGAAAATGAAGAAATTACCGGAACTATGAGGGGAGATGGTGAAAATGATCCCGTTTCAGAATTTATTGGTAAGTTTTTAAATATATATTTTATGTGTAATGTTAAGACAATTTTTGTTGTAGTTTATTGTAAAGCAAATTATACCATTGTTGGTTAAAGTTTATTTCGACAAAAGGAAACGTTATGTTTATGGTAACATATTTTATTTATATGATCTTTATTACAAATAATATTTGAATTTTAAATTTATGTATCAATTATTATCCCTCCTATCCCTCAATAGACGTTTTCGTTTATTGTCTCGGACAACTCTGAAGAATAGTAAGAATCGTTTATTGTCTCAGTGCGTACTATCTGCGTTCGTTCTTTTTTTATCTCTTACCTATTATTCAAGGGCTCTGACAAATCTGTAGGGTTAGTGTATGAAATGCGCGGGTATCTGAGAAATTAAAAGTGGGATTTAAAATATGCATATTATAATGGGGGTTTTCGAATTTTTTATTTTTTTATATGGTAAAATATTTTTAAATCTAAAGCGTTTTACTTTTAAATTGTATTTTTTTAAAAAATACAGGAGAAAGAAAATGTTAAACTTTTGCAATATTTTCTTTCCGTCATTGAGGTTTGTTCCAACATACAGTTTGCGTATCGTTCATGTTACGGTCCATGCACTATTTTCTATGCAGGCGCTAATAAAGTACTAGTTTTGAACTGATCCAGAACTATGTTATGTTGGAACGGTGCGGAACTGTAATTTGTAGTTTAAAATTCGAAATTCAAATGCCGTAACAACTCACATTAAAAAAATAGAAGAATTTGTTTGTAAAATACAAATTTGAACTTACCTAGCGATCGATAATAAATACGTGCCCAATAAATTGTGAAATTTGAAATTTAATTTTAAGAAATATTAGAAAATCAATTAAGCTTTATCAAATGTCTAGAAAATCCCTCCGAATCACTCATTTTATAAAATACATTATTAATAACTGACAAAGAATACTGAATAAAATAGGTTACTAATGAATTTTATGCATTGCGCATGTCCCGAACTCACAGTACAACTAAAAATTCACTGACTAATTTGACCGTTCACGAACCAGTTCATGAACCATCAATTTTATGTTGGAACAACTGACGCTTAGTAAATGATTCAGTCGAAATTCATGTTGGAACACTAAATTCACTCTGCGCATGTACCCGACCGTTTACAAACTGGTTTGATGGTGTGTTGGAACAAACCTATGGCGTACGTAACGTCAACTATGTGCGAATTAGGTCTCAACATACGTGCCCAAAACGTGTGTGATAGAAAGAAACAGAAGGAAAACACGGCCACCTGTTTATGTTTACATTTAACACTTGACAATTTAATTTCTGTGTTTATCGTATTTTCTAGGTTTTACGTTTACATATTTAAAATCAAATAATTTGTTTTTTTGCGATTTGACATTGAATTTGACGTTGTAATATCAAATATAGAAGACATACGTTCATGTTTTCATTCTAAACTAGCGCTCATAGCGGACAATTATGGCGAACCAAAGATGCCGTACACGTCATCGTATTGCGGCCGATTTAACTAACGATAAATTTAATATCGTTTCTACAGAAATATACGCTATATTTTATTACTTTTATTGCATTAATAGTAATATTGCATGTATAGTATTGCAGTAATGTGGAAAAATCATTTCAACATGACTAAACTCCCCCCACTTTTTTTCTATATAATTATGTATTTTAAGTACGTTTCACTCTATTTCTTTTAGTAGATTGATCTATAATTTCTTTCAAAATTCTTTCTTCTATTTATTTGCAATTAAAGGTTCTATTTCCTTATATTTATTTGAAATAGATATAATTTGATAGTTTACCCTTAATATCAAACAGAAATCGTAAAATAAATTAGAGTAGGAAATCTCTTTATAAAACGCTCTTGTATTTTATATACCATACTTTGAACAATCTGAATCATCTGATGACGTCATCAAACAAATCTGACTACTCTTTCAGAAATAATAAACGAAAACGCCTTATATTTATGGTAATTATCAAGGTTTTGGTGAAACTCAAGGTATTAAGTCAAAATTTTAATATCAGAAAGTTTTTAAATGATGCGTAACAGTTACGCAAAAAGAAACGAGAAATAGGACTTATGACATTTTATTGAATTCATTACATAGACGAGCAATAGCTATTAGTATAACATAAGATCACATGTTTCTGGAAAAATAAATAAGCTTGTTACACTACCTAAGATCACAAAATGCTTTGGTCTGTTTGGCTACAAAACGATAATTGCACAAATGATTTCATCAAGCGAGTAATAACGAAAAGAACTGGGGAAGTACAAAATACCCTGGTGACGGATACCAATATCCACTGTTGTGTGGTTTCATGACTGTCTGGTATCTGGGACGGGGATAGGGGCAGGTGCGGGTGCTGCGTCAGCGTCGGTTTCCGCTTCGCCTTCAGCGTCGTTCTCGTTCTCCGCCGGCGGTTCATCACTCTCGCAGTCGATGAACTGTTCGGAGTAGTAGTGCGGCGTGCTCAAGTAGTCGATGATTCGGCGCGGCAAAGGGAGACTGGGAATGAGATCTCTACGCACTAGCTTCAGAATTACGAATCTGAAAACAAGAAAATATTCACTCAACTTACAAAAAACTAATTTGTCACAATTAATCTATAATTGATTTATGCAACAATTATTTTCAATCATATAATTAGTGTAATATGGAATAAACGACAGATGTTGATGGGATGAAATAATAAGCAGGATTCAGTCCAAAATTTTATTGATTAGTCTGAGGCTAACGATTCTCTCAAACATAATTAAGGCCGTAATGTAGCTACCTAAATGTAACAAAAATGGTGCTATAGAATTTGCATTGCCCTAATTGTAATAATAATATAAGAGCATTCGGATTTTTTCACAACAATATATAATATTATTGCTACACGGCGACGCATAGATATTGCTAAAAAATTTCATAGCATTGTCTAAAAAAATATCGGAAAACAACGAAAAGTACTACTTTTAAATGTTTAATTTTGTATAGTTTAAATAAAAAATATATTAAAATTCATGCGTTGCCTTATAGATGTTGTAAACAATATATAAATGCTATTTTTTTTAACAGATAGCCAATTGTTATTGAAATACGATGAAAATAAAATGATGCAATTATAGTTCATATATACGATCTTAGATGTCGCTACCAGCGACAAGAGAGCTGTGTTATTTGTCGTACCGCCTACAAAGTGTTTGATGATGGGGAAAGGGGCAACTAAACTCGAAAGCCAGACATATTGGCCCGTATTCTTGCCTCTCGAAGTAGCGCTACTTCCGAAGTAACGCTTTTTCGATTTTTTAAATTTTATTTTATTTTATGAATAGATAAGAATAAGAATAAGTTTCATATATTTGTAAATGAAACCTATAATATTTGAAATAAGTGGTATTTATAATTCAATTTACTTTTATTTCTCTAATTTTTAATATTAAATTTGACAGTTGAAGTAGCGATTTTTCGGAAGTAGGTCTACTTCAAGAGGTGAGAATACGGGCCGTAATGTTTTGTGTTCTGTGATGTCGACCGCTCTCTTCAATTCCAGAACCTCTCTGTATTATTTATATTACATATTTATTTATTGTTTTCTGTAGTATAAAATAAAGTGATAAATTAAAGTAGGTAATTATGGCGAAAGGTGGACGAAATTTACAACGAAATCCTCGTTTAAGTTATAGATTAAACAAACATAACAAATCTAGAATGAAAATGTTGGCTTATAGAAGATGGTTTAACATAGGTGCATATGTAGAATCTGATCAAAAATATTAATTATTTAAATTTTCATTCATAAGCGTAACAAACTGGATGAAGATCCTCCATGCGTCGAACGTCCGTTAAGAGGGTAACAAACAGATAAAAATATATTATATTGCGATTAATATTTTTTAGCATAAAAAGTACAATGTTAGATGATTCTATTTTTGTTGCTAATAACAGTGGCTACAATATTGATAGTCAAATTTAAGATTTTTTAAAAATATTTTCCGGTGAATACTACTGAATCTGATCGAACAGTATCTAGTAATTTATGAGAATTTATTGACAAGCGAAAACAAATTTTGAAGAAATTTAAATGAGGGCGGCACACAAATATTTGTAGAAATTTGAGAAATATGTACGAGTATATACGCCAGCAATAAGTGCCCGTGGGGTGACGCCTAGTAAGCGCCCGCGCGGTGCAAATATTTCATCATTACCGATACCTGTGTTCAAAGCAGATAAGCACACCCAGAAATGGGTAATAAACCGTGATGATATATTTATTTATCCGGATTTCGAAGGCCACCATTGGGAACTCGGAAACTATAAGAGATACGACTTCGGTTAAATCGGACATGTGGTACGCCTTTGGAGGGCCATTTTAGATGTGCATTTGTTTTAACAAAAATTCTCATAAGTTACTTGAAAATGGCGGAAAACTGAATTTGGTCGATATTTTCATTTTGAAATAACTTCTAAACCATCAGTAATCGAGAAAAATGTTTCAAAGGACAGTTAGATATTTTTATTGTCTATCCAGTGACATCATACGAAAATAATTTTTCTATCGGTAAATGTTCGAGATATAACACAAACTTACATTTTTTAATTGGAACCAATATTCGATTTTTGCTACAAAAATGCTTATTTTATCTCTCTTTCGATTGGTGTAAGGGTTTTTTGTGTTTTAAATAATTTTTTAGATCATAGGTACCTGGTATACCCACTTCTGTAAATTTGAAAATATAAAGTTAAAATTAAATTATGAAACAGGGTAGTTATTAAATGTTTTTTAAGTAGAATAAAATACTATTTTAAAAAACTAATGGAATTACTGACAAAAAATAAGAAATTTCATTAAAAATAATAAAAAATCGAAGATTTTAAGGGTTAAATAAATTTAAAAGACAAAATCTCTTATACCAGTCGAAAGAGAAAAAAATAAGTATATGCAAAAATCATTCATGTATATTATAAAGATTAATATTAATTTTTAAACACAACTAACTAACGTATTTCTAAAATTACTGATATTACATTCAAAAGAATAATGCCTACTCGTAACTAAATGCAAAACCAATATTCAGTAGATGTGTAATAATAGCATGTGGTTGTATTTATAATATCAAATTATTTTATATTCGCTTGTTACCTCTGCGATCATATACCTGTCGAACTCTGTTCAAAGTTCAAACCATAATATTCTCCCTAATTCATAGAAACTGAAACGGTGGGGGAAACGTTACGGCTACGCCTACTTCTTACCTCACCTCTTACACTTGCAAAACCGTAGATGGTTAGGGATTGATACATTCCGGCCTTAACACGTATTGTTATATTAAAAATCTGATGTGGCCAGCACATTACCTCTCGCCAGATATTTTACCTGGTTGTACTCGTTGTACTCATAAAACGAAAAATATTTTTAAATACAAATACCTTATTCATGTCTCACTACAAAATAATTATTTTAATATAAATTATGTACAATACATACATTTTCTTTATATTCAATATCCTGATTTTTTTTCTACTTTCCTTTTCTTTTATTCGTCATTTTTTCGCAAATTCCTTTTATATTCTTTTTGACGTATATTCTTTTGCGTTGTTGTCTTTTTATTTATTTTCATAATCTTCATAATGATGTACAAATAATTTTGACAGTGGCATACAAATATTTTTGACAGTGACATTTATGTGTGAATTACAAACATTTGAATTTCTTGCCTTGAAGTAGTTTGATCTGAGATTTTTTACATCAAATTATTTAATATGCATTTCTTTATCTTTAAATCTATAGAAGATATAATAATGAATTTATATTTATCGAATAAAGAATTAAACGTTCTTTAATATTAGTATTTACATAAATTTTCGATAAATAATATTTAGATGATTTTTTTCTTGTAACTACTACTTCCGGTTGTCCAATTGTTACCAAAACTGACTCGATTCTTTCCATTATTGTTAGATTGAGGAATCCGTAGTTAAAAATGTTTTAAGTCTTATAGTATTTGAGATATCGTGAATCCAACATCCACACACACACACATACGGAAATCATCGTAAAAATGTTATAATAGGATTCTAGGGACCTTAAAACGTGCTTATTCACTAAAATCTGGATATGCGATTTTTAGCATGAATCCACCTCTGTTAGCGAGAGGTAAAAATTAAAAACGTGTTTATACTTAAACAGACTAAGGCGTTAAAAAGAAGTATATATAAATATATTTGTTCAAATATAACGTTATCGTCGAAAATTTTAAAAAAAATTCTTTTTAACGCCTAGTCTGTAAGTATATACACTTTATCAATGTTAATAAAACACGTGTTAATATTTGAAGACTTAATAAATAACGATGTATCATTTTTGTAAAAATACCTAGCCCTATAATATAAATAAGGATCAACGTCCAGATTAGTTCTTTTTTTATCATTTTTATAGATGTTCAAAGATGACAAGTTTATATTATTATATACAAGAATTGAATTATTTCTTTAAAAAAAAATGGTTTCACAGAAATAGTACTTATATCGTTATTTATTACAAGTCATGTTTTTCATCAGTTTGCCCTGATGAAGCTGTAATTGGCAGCGAAACTTAGACCTCAGACTAAACAATAAATTTTTGGACTTCGTGTTAGAACGAAGATCCGATTGTGATACTGAATCCAGACAGAAAACTTGAAATTAGGCTTAAATTCTTCCGCATCATTAAAAAATGTTAATGTCAATGATTTTGTTGAATACTTGGCCTCATAAAAATGATTGGATATATCTAGTTCTTACATGATATTACACAAATATACAAAATGAATTAAGAAAGGCTAGATACTACACATTGTAGGAATAGAGAACGAGATCAAGTTATTCAGTTATCATTTCTAATCCTTCTTTGACGGCTTTCCAAATTTGAGTAAGGGAGCTAGATTTCGTTTCGTAATTTTTATTTACTGAAGAATAAGACGAGGTCGAGGACAGACTATAATATTTTCGCACTTGTTCTGTCATACTTCCTGACCTATACACTTTGTAAATTGCAAAATGTAGATAAAACACACACCTGATTCGAAATTAACCAATTATAAGGAAAATAAGCGGTGACCGGAATTCTGGATTTGATAATCCGGTCTTTTAACGATCCACTCTATCACTATATACATACGTCTTTCACCTCTTCCATATTTATAACAGAATTTATGCAAGCTTTTTCATACTTTAAAGCATTTCGAGAGTTGCATAAAAAACACACACGAAAGTAGGTGACAAAAAATGTTAAATTTTATCCATCTACAGAGACCTTGCGAGTACGCTAATGTTAATTTTACAACAAAAACAAGTTTCAAAATATTTTCTTAAAAATGTAGAGTTGCTATTGAATTAATATCTACATTAACATGCAGCCTTCGGAAAGACCACGGAACAGCTAGCAAGGCGCATCAATATTAAAAGCGGAAAAGGTTCGTAAAATGTTTTATTTGGAGAAGAAAGAGAAAAAGTATTGAGATTTGATTGTGGTAAAGATTGATTGGAGCGAGAGAGACAGAAAATCAGAAATGAGGTGTTGAGGATTGGCGAAAAAGAATGAGGTGTTCCATGATTTTTTTTTCTGTGCTTTAATCGAAAGAATAAGAAAAAATATTTTATCCCTATTTAAAAAAGATGTTAATTTTTGTGCAATAACTCATTTTGAAAGAAATAGAATATAAGAATACCAAGTGTACTAGACATATTTTAAGGAGGGATTGTATTCAGAAAATTATAATTGAAAGGAAGATACATTGGAGACAAGGAATGAGGAATTAAGAGAGAACGGATACAGCAATTCCGTTAAAACCTCTCTGGCGACTGATTTTACTTGACGATGATTATAAAAATTAAAAGGTCTGTACATATGTGTTTTGAGCTGAAAAAAAGCTAAAACTACAAATTCGAATATCGTCGGATTCCTTGCATTCTGAAGCATTTAACAGATAGTCCATTTGCTTACACATGGGCGCCTGCGTAAAGTATCCTCAATTTCATCCACAAATATGTGTTCAAATTTCACTCAAAATAATGCAACTATTTCAAATTCTCATTATTTTATCGTAATTTATGTATTAAATAATTTATTCATCTCGCACTTTTCATCTCCATAATTCTTTTTGCACCTTTTCATTTATTTCTCTTACAATCAATATTAAATGCATACCTGCACATATGTTGTAAGCTCTGGGTCTGCTTAAACCTAGACACAGGATGAAGAAGCTGTACCCTCATCGGCCCTAACACAGGCCGTCGATGCAGAAAAAACAAATACCTCCCACTTCTAGAATGTTCAACCGCATTTTCAATAAATTCAATAATAGTGTGAGATTTAAATTTCGTACAGCTTCCAAAACTAAAATTTCCTATAAAAGCAATGTAATTATTTTTTATTATTTATTCCTATTTGAAGAAAAATATACCTTGATCATGTTCGATTCGTACATGGCGGACTCCACTATTCAATTTAAATGTCAAGGAAAATATATAATGGTCATCACTACTATCTCTAACTATGAATGAACCATCTGGTTCGTTGGATAATATTTTTTCGGCTGCTTCTGATGATATCGGGCCCCAATACCAGCCGTACTATAAATAAAACCATTACTAAAAAATATAATTCGAGAATCACGGGAAAATTTTACATCTTTAACTTTTTCTATACTGGACGCAAAATCCCCCGGTGGATGCGGCGTTGTCTTATCTTCCGCAGGAAGTGGAGGCAACGCTCTAGAAGCTATCGCCCCCTTTCTAGATTCATTTTCCAAACTAATAATTTCAGTATCACATTGCATATCGTCCTCATTTATCCTAGATGCGCGTCTTCTACTCTCCGGCGATACAAAACGACGAAATCTAAACAAGTTACATATAGTCTGCTTTAAATTAGACGGAAAGTTTCTCACAGGACATCTTCTATTTTTGTCATGTTCTATATTATTATTTGATATGTGCCGTTTCCCAATTTCATAAGATTCTTTTACTTTTTTATTCTTGCTTATAGCGAATGAGTTTTTCCTATTCTTATTTTTATTATTATTATTGGTACCATTCACGCAATTGCCTTTACAAGGCACAGAGGGGTTCACATTCTCTCTGGGTATTTTATTGTTATTTGTCACTTTGTGCGAAGATTGCTGATCACTCTTGGGTTTTTGTTTGACTTGTTTCTCCTTATTATCCGAATCACTGGAATTGGAGTATAAAGTTTGGAGATATTGCCTGACTTCTTGCAAAGTCATGTGGATCGGCTCGTCGATGTGACGAATCGAAGTCCCAGGGACGCTATGTCTTTTACCCGACACATGTTCATTCGTATACTTCAAAATGTGCGAAGAGGTTTTCAGTTTAGACGCTGATTGCCTTGCGTGAGTCATGCATTCAACTGGTTCGTGTTGGAAACTGGAAGAGGTGTTTCTCCGTCGTTTCCTTGGCTGGGGATTTCGTTTGGGCCTGAGAGGCGGTTTGACTACATCTACGGGAACTGCATACATATCGCTGTCGAAAGGAACGTTGTACAGATCGCTTATTTGGTTCGAAGTTAAAGTGTCATGAGAAACTGCTT
The DNA here is from genome assembly GCA_963082715.1 of Harpalus rubripes. Classification (NCBI taxonomy): domain Eukaryota; kingdom Metazoa; phylum Arthropoda; class Insecta; order Coleoptera; family Carabidae; genus Harpalus; species Harpalus rubripes. The sequence goes on from OY720452.1 coordinate 56,861,637, forward strand.
GAGTTATGAAACTTGAATCATCAGCCTTACAAGTCGCTGGGATGGATAAAGAGTTGTGCGAACATGACAATCGCGAGGATCCTAGTGAACTGCGTGAGCTTGGCCTGACCGAACCGTTGTGATTGTGACACGGACTAAACGGCAACCAGTCGGAATTCCAATACTGCCGCGACATTATATGCATTTGTTTTTGGTGTGGTAATGACTTATACAAAACTGAGTTTCTGTTTAATGTTACCCTGCAACAAACTTCCATTGCGTCTTTAATAACTGTGAGAATAAGCTGATCCGCTAATTTATTTAACGAGTTTGGAATTTCATCTTTTTTGGCGAAGGAACTAGGTTTTCCAGTAACAGGAGGTTTATCTTGAAATTCAGGGGGCGGTTCAATTGCTAATGTGTGTTTAGACGAGGAGATTTCGTTCCAATTCGGACCTTTTTTCAATGTATTAAAATTTTCACCACACATTATATCAGACATATCATCTAAAGAATCTGCTTGTGATAGAGATTTATCCTCACAATCACTATTTTGGAACTGGAATGATACAAAGACTTAGTTTTTTGGAGGTAGGCTTATTATACAAATTGTATCAGCATTAGCGTAAAAAAATTATCATTTTGAGTAAAAAATGTCATATGAACACAGGTCCTATTCCTTTTGGTTACGGAATTACAATGGATTAAATATTTACAAATAAAAAGATGCAATAAAAAAAGAATCTGGATACCTACCTACTTTCAAAACAAAAGAATAAACAATGAAACAATGTAAAATTAATCTGAAATGGCCTTTTTTCCTGTTTTTTATTTTAAAATGAAGGTGTTTTGTGCTGCGGAATACAATTTATAGAATTCATAATTCTCTGATTCGTCCATGTCAGCCTACATTGAAGCTCAAGGGGCAAGAAATACAATAAATACCTATATTTAATGTTTCCATATTTTGCACTTTTGTTTTAAAAGTAGGTATCTTGATTAATTAATATTTTTATTTGCTATTTATTAACTTTGATCCCTTGTAATTTTATAACCAAAAGGAATATGACCTATGTTCATATGACTTTTACTCGAAATGATCTGAAGAATACGCTATTATTATTTTTTTACGCTAGTCCTGGTACACTCTCTAGTACATATATTTCATACCTCTAATGCTATGTGACAACGTCCACTACGGCTGTCTCCACTCATGCTACCACTAGATATAGAACCACTAGTTAGTAACAAACCACTATCATCACTTAAAATAAAGGCCTCGGACCAAGTTGAGCAAGACGGTGGTGATTCCATAATTTTCAGATTCCTTTTTCAGATATTTATATAATTAGTACATCAGTAAATCAAGTCGAAGTTAAATCTGGAAATCATCATTTTACTTTTTTTGCAAACTTTAGGTGATGCTAAAATAAACTTACTCAGCTATCTCATGATTAAAGAAATGATTAACTTAAGGCTGATTAAGTTGTACATATTATGCAAAGTAATCTAATCACTAATGTACATGTAATACGTCAAATTACTATTGATATGTAACTAATACAAGTAGAAAAGAGAAAATAAAATAGACGGGAGACAGCTGTCAAGTTCTGTACTATTTTATTTATCGGTAAAATCGCAAACTATCGTATTCGCACATTTCGCGCGGGAACGAGTTTGACGTTTTCAGAAGATTCGTGGTTATCTCTCTTGACATTTCCCCATTTTTATTGTTTTAATTTATTTTATTTAATTGAATGAATAAGTGATACATATAATAAGAAAATGGATTCAACTAGGAAGAAAGAAATATATGATAAGTGTAAGAAAATTGTTAAACAATGGGAAACCAGTTTCATGAAAACTTTCGGGCGACCACCTTCGAAGGTACATGTTTAATAACTTTTATTATAATATTAATTATTTTCTTGTATCCTTTAGCTTGATATTCGAGAAGCAGATAGAGATGTCAGAGATGCATACTGTACATATTTTCAACTTAAAACTGCTTATGTGGAGGAAATTTTAAGGGACGTTTTCGATGAAGACGATGATAATTTACCAGAGAATAAGTCTTCTGATTCTGTAAAATGTAATTCACCTAATATATCATGTCCTGAATCAAATGAGGAATCGAGTAATTCAACGAAACAAAATGTTAGTACAGATGTAGAAGATCAACCAAAACAAGATGAAGAACAACCAGAAGTAGATGTTAAAATATGGGGAGAACATTTAAATAAGAACATCCCAGAAGAAAAAGTTATAAATAAAGAGAACAAGGCTGATTTAAATTCAACTTTTGCTAAGAAATTATTTGCTAATTCGAAATTTTCTAAGCGTAATCCACGGAAATCTCTCAATTCCTCTAGAAATAATTCATCTTTAAATATTTCATTATCTCAACCAGCTTCTTCTGAAATACCTGAAGAAGTTATAACCGACGATAATGAAGATAATATTTTATCAAATTTCAATTCTACTTTGCAATTAAAATCTGGCAGTCCCTCATTTGTAAGATCGCATTCAGTTAATGTAATATCCCATTTGTTAGGCAGTAATAACGTTTCAAATCGTAAAGTTGATACAGGATGGTTGCAAAGGGTTTCTAACACAACGGGAACTAAATTGCCAGATATTATTGAATCTTCTACTAGTGAAATAAATACGAATATTTTAGAAAATATAAGTAGTATAGTTCAGTCTAAAGAACAATTTGATATTGATGACGATGATGTCATTAGTGGTTCTGATGAAGAAACATCAAAAATATATCATGTGCCCAAAAAAATTAAATTATCACCGACTGTTAATAGCGATACTATACAACAAAATACAAACATTATTAATGTACAAAAGAAAATATTGGAATGCGAAAATTATGATAATGTGCAAAATAAACCCCCAATAACAGAAACGAAAACATCACAAAATATTGAAAATCAAAAAGAAAATAGAGATTCCATTAATAAATTAGAAAATATATTAGTAGAAAATAAAAAATCAAATATAAATGATGAATATGAATTCCTATCCAAAGAGGAGGACAGTGATTACGAACCTCCTAATCGAAAAAGAAAACGAAATTCAAATCCTAAAAAGCCAACCAGAAGAAAACAACAAAATAGAATAGAATCAGATGAATCCGAAGGAGAAAAGAAACCCCCTAAACGTCGAGGAAGGCCACTGAAAACAAAAATACCAGAAAGTAAGAAAACTACAAGAAGCAAAACAAATAGTAGGACAAAAAAGAAATCTGAATCAGAACCTAAACCTGAAAATGATCAACCTGAAGAATATGAAATGGAATATTCTCTAAAACCTCCTCCGACAACCGTCCCTAGATTTAGAAGCATAAAAAAACTGAAAGCAGATATTACTCCTGCCGAAGAACCCTCGGAAGAACCAAAATTAGTCCTTTCAAAAAAAGATATCGCTAAAGCCAAATTATTAAAAAAGATCGAAACTGGATCTTTGAACGAGAATTATGTGCGAATAGACATTCAAAAGAAAGTTTTTGTTAGAGGCAAAAAACATATGAATTTCACAAAATACAAGAAACAGATGTGGAAAAATAAAAAGAAGGCCTTGTATGGTCCAGATATGGATATGGGTGGGTGCGATGGAGGCGAACTCACGTGTTTCAAATGTGGAAAAACTGGTCACATGGCCAGAGCCTGCAAAGAGAAAATAATTGATTCTCTTTTACCCTTAAATGCAGCGGAGGAAGAAGAATGCTTACTACCATCCTTAGAAGAAGCTTCCCAAATGGCCAGAAAAAGTGTTCTTGCTGTTAGAATACCGAATAAATTACCTCAGTCTGAAAAAGCTGAACTTTCAGAAACTGAAGCCCAAGATTCAGAATACGAAATTGGCGATGATGAAGAATTAGAAAACTTTATGCTTCATACAGAAGTTGTAGATGAAAGTCACATGAGAAGTCAACAAGAAAACAATAAAAAATGGATGCAGATATTGCACGAAAATACAGTGAAACCTTTGTATGAATTACGCGAAGGCGGTGGACTGCCGGGTAAGATTTATTATTTAATTAAATTTGTTTATATAGTACCATTGTTTTTGAAAAGAATAGAGTAGATAACATTGTAAATATAATATATTATGTTAAACAATATATTATAATATTTAATTTATAGAAACGCCAAATGAAGTCTTTGAAGCACTAAAACAATTTGGTCATAAAACCTTCCGTGCGGGGCAAGAACAAGCGATAATGCGTATATTGTGTGGACAGTCGACCCTCGTGACTTTGAGTACAGGCTCTGGGAAGAGTTTGTGCTATCAACTCCCTGCTTACTTGTATGCCCAACGACAAAACTGCATTTCATTAGTCATATCTCCTTTAGTTTCTCTTATGGATGACCAGGTTTTAGGAATGGCATCGTTTTTAAAAGCTGCTTGTTTACATACTGTTCAAACAGCTACGCAGAAAAGTAAGGTCATGCAATTGATAGAAAACGGAGAAATAAATGTTTTGTTGGTTTCTCCGGAGGCTGTTACTTCTGGGGAAAAGAAATCTGGTTTTGGGTCGATTTTGAGAAAACTACCTCCAATCGCTTTTGCTTGTATTGATGAGGCGCATTGCATTTCACAATGGAGTCATAATTTCAGGCCTTCATATCTAGTTATTTGTAGAGTTTTAAAAGAAAGATTAGGGATTAAAACAGTTTTAGGACTAACTGCCACATCTACTCACGCTACTAGCACTAGTATTTTGGAACATTTAGAAGTAATATTTTTAATATTTCACAAATACAAATAATAATGAAATCGATTTTAGATCCATGATGGCCGTAATGGTGTAATTAGTGATATTCCTCTCCCAGATAATTTATTCTTAAGCGCTTCCAGTGATATGCAACGAGACGCAGCCTTAAAAAATCTATTAGTGTCAAGCCCTTTCGACGAATTCAGTTCTATTATAGTATATTGCACACGGCGAGAAGAGTGTGAAAGAATAGCTTCAACCTTACGTACAGCTATTAGACCAAAACAAATTTCAGAAACAACTAAAAAATATAAAAGTTTGAATACAGTGGCTGAAGCATATCATGCTGGTTTACCAGCTAGCAAACGTAGGACTGTTCAAAATGCTTTTATGGGCGGATATTTAAGAATTGTTGTTGCTACTGTTGCTTTTGGTAAGAAATAATATATATATATATATAAGAGTTTCAACTTTGATTAAATGAGACTTTTTTACGCCTTTGGTAGACCATCTCAAATGTCTTTTTATTTTACCATAGATTAATGACGAAAAAGTGTTATTGGTCAATTGTTTCTTTTTCTAATTTCTTCTAATTCTAAACTATTATTAATCGAGAAAAATGTTTCAAATAAAAAACTTAGATATTTTTGTTCCCTGTATATTGGAGTTCAAAAATAATTTTTGACTCTTCATTTCCAAGATACGATACAGAAATTAATATTTTTTTTCATGGAACCTATATTAAATTTTTATGGGTAAAGTGGAAAATCAAAGAATTATTATTAATTAAAATAAAGTTTATTAAATGATAAAGAAATATTAAAAAGATAATTAAAATAACTATTACTATGGTTAAACAAATATTAAATACTAATTTAAAGACTAAGAATATTAAAAAACACTTAAACACTAAGATTATTTATTTAAACAATATTTATCTCATTTATGTTCACTACTCGTCGACTGCTTGTTTATGGTACCATCTATTCACTTCATGACGCTTGTATTATATCAGACTGCGCGGCTGTCTTTCCTGTAGAGTTTATATAGGTCCGGGCTTCTTTTTCTAGAATATTCTTTGTGATAAACACAACGAATACAATAGATCACATCACCCCATTAGTTAAACGGGTCTGAACAAGTCTGTTTACATCGCACGACCGTCCGCGGCTATTGTGTCATCGCTACATATAGACACTCCGCTGCAACGACGGTGGGCGCTCTACGTTACGCAACTATATTTTTACAAAATGTCAATAATTTACGTAACAAGACCTGAAAGTAATACTTTATTTTACTTTACCCAGTAAAGACACTTTCAGGTCATATTGGGTACAAAATATTTTTCACGTTCCTGAAAATAAGAATAAATTAATCTATAGGTATACATTACTTTATTTTTTATTGCGAGGTACTAAGAAATAAATAAATAACTGATCGCCATGGAAACATTCATAGACAATTTTCCGAGCTAGCTCAGTAAAGAAGGATTTTCCGGTCAAAAACATCTCATTTTCTGGACGATCGCGAAAAAATAAAATTGCTTGTTTATTTATATCCATGGATGATATGATTCATTTGTTTGCGACCAAGAATTGTTTGGCGAAACAACAGCAACGCAAATAACCGATGTTATATAGCGTAACTAAGAAAAATTAAGCTATCTGATTGGTATATTTTCCGATGAGTTGTATAGTCCATTTTATTTTATCTTTTTAATGAAGAGTTTTTTTACATCCTAATTTTTAGAAAATCGATGATTTTTCCAAATTTTGATCATTTTGTGGGATTTTTAGATATTTGTTTAAAAGAGTTGTTGAAAAATTTAATAATTATTGTATTATTATACATCGCTGGAAAGCAAACTGGGGTAACATTTCACATTGCCATTCATATAAAAATTATAATTTTGGTATTAATAACTCGAAATCCAACTGACAAAAAAATCAGCATTGCTAATCGAAAAAACTTAATACAGTGCCACAAATAAATGCAAACCAAAATCCAGTATTATTTCATATTTAGAAGTGATTTGCAAAAATAAAAAGAAACTGCAAAATTTATATTTTTTCTTGATAAGATACTTCGTATTTCTTCTATAGTTCTCGAGATCCCCATGGTGGACATGTTATCCTTGACACCTGTATAGTTCTCTCAACATATTTTAGGAAAGTAGCATGATTTTATGAGTTTATATGTTTAAGGTATGGGAATAAACAAATCTGATATTAGAGCAGTTATCCACTACAACATGCCCAGCAGTTTTGAAAGTTATGTCCAAGAGGTCGGCAGAGCGGGTAGAGATGGTCTTCCAGCACATTGTCACCTGTTTTTAGATTGTGAAGTACGATATTATTTTTATATGAATTTTCTAAAATTTTATCACTATTTTATCCCAGGGTAACGACCAAAACGAACTCCGCCGTCACATATACGCCAACTCATTAGACAGACACGTAATTCGCAAACTTCTTCAAAAAATATTCGTCCCTTGTGATTGCAAAAAAGTTTGCCCGCGTCACGAAGTAGCATTTTCCATCCAAGAAACAATTAAGTTATTGGATGTTCCAGAAGAAAATATTTCTACTTTACTGTGTTATCTAGAACTTCATGAAAGACAGTACTTAGAAGTTTTAACTCCTGTATATACAATGTGCAAAATAATATCTTATGGAAGTGCAAATAATATTAAAAAGGCCGCTAAAGATTGTCCGCCTTTAGCAATGGCTTTGGCGCTCCAGAAAACAGACAAGGACATGACTGAAAATGTGTTCGAGTTTCCTGTGGTTGATGTTGCTGCTGCTATGGGGTGGGACAGTGGAATAGCTAAAAGTAAACTGAAGAATTTGGAATGGATATCAGGTATGTTAAAATATGTATAAAGTGTGATTGATTTTCGTTGCATTATATGGAAATCTTTTTTTATTATCAATAAGATACCATTTCTATAATATACAGTATGGCCAGAATGACTGTATTTTCAATTGCATCTTTAATTTAAAAAATGCATAAAAAGTTATTTAGGAAAATGGGGTATTCTAATGTAGTTAAATTTAAGGTTAAAAATGTTACAAAATGTGAATTATGCTAAACAATAACCGAATAATGTGAAAAAAATCCAATAAGAGTTATGTTATTAGTTCCTTCTGCGTCACATCCGGTAAATTCAAATTTTCAAGAATTATTTAAAAATTCATATCTCGCTCAAATTAAATAAAAAAGAACTCAAAATAATACAAATGTGTCAAAGTTTAAGAAAATAAAATAAAAAATCTGATGTGGCCAGCACATTACCTTCCGTCAGTTATATGAGGTATTTACAAAAATTCTACCGGTGAACTGTTACCGGTAAACAGCTTTTTATCAAGTTATAGCTACCGGAATCAATATTTTAAGAACGCAAGTGGTAAACAGGTTAGATCCATAACCTATGAAAAAATTTGATAATTTAAAACAGGTTAGAAATTTGACGAAGAAACTGAGCAGAGTCCTACTTTGAACACATTTCCACTTTTACCGCGCACGCTTCGCTTTGCATCACTACCTTTTTTGAGATTAGATTCTTCAACAATCCGGTAGATGGATCTGATAGATATTGAACAATTTTCGAACACGGTACCTTTTTACCACTCGTTTTTTCGAACACAATCGGTATATGTGGTATCTACCGGTAGAATTTTCGTAAATGCGTATGTATTTTCTATAAAATCCATACAAAAAGTTCCTTGCAATAGATTCTAAATTTGTTGTATGTACATTACCTTTCGACAGTTGTATGTATTTTATACTAATTCCATACAGAAAATTTCCAGCAAAAAGATCCTAACACAAATATACTACGAATATGTCAATTGCACTTGACACTGACATCTTTCAATCAGAATTTTCTTAATAGCTGTTTCTAGCATAGCTGGCTAGTTTATGAAATTTAATTTCTTTATAATTTTATAACTCTATATCCATTTAATATGAAGTATAAAATGCAGTCAAATCGTATAGAGAATACAATGTTCTTTAATATTTATAATAACATTAAATGTGAAAAAATGATATTTGTCATCGTTTTTTCAAGAAAAACTGTTAAAATCTTCAAATGAGGGTACTTCCGGTTGGCCAATTATAACCAAAATCTAATCAGCTCTTCTTATGGATGCAACGAAGAGGAATACGAAAGAAATATAATTTTTGGAATTGTAGTATTAGAGTTATCGTAGACGAAAATTTTGTTACACACACACATATCCACACATACAGACATCATCGTAAAAATAGTGAAATCGTATTCTAGGGACCCTAAAACGTGCTTACTCATCAAAAACTCACCACCGAATTTTTTGACCAAAGACAATACCTTCCTTACCTAAAGGTGACGGAAGGTAAAAAATTATTATTGCACTACTGTGTAGAATTTAAATTTAAGCTGAAATTTATAAAATAGCGAATATTTCTTTATGAAAAAAGTACTTAAAAATTATAAATATACGACGATGATATTTATAATAACATCTTAGTTTAAATTTATATTAGACAGATTTGACATTTTTTGTTAGGTCTATTTATCTCCACAAGTAAACTATTATCAATTTGTGTAAAAAAATAATTTTAACTAAAATTGTACTTTTTACAATTTTTTAAGCAACTTATAACTAATTACCGGTTACATCAACGGAACTTAAATTTTAAGCATTTCTTAACAATATTTCATCAAAATGAAATATCCCAAGAATTATTATGCATTATGCAAATTCCAATATGCAATTTTTTGATTACGGTAGGGTCACTTAAAATTTAAGCTTTTTTGATGCAATAAATGTTCAAATTTTACCAAAAATAAACAATTGACAATCTGATCATTGAATAACTTTTCCAAATCATTTTTATGTATTTCTAAAATTAAAGGTACTTTACTTGAAATTGAAAATAGAAATATCGGTATTCTGGACAGTCTAAATATTATAGAAATTATATTTGTGTACGCATTTTATAAATATTAAATTTAAATATCTTACAACCAGGTATTCAAGCAAATTTCAATGAAAAAGAAATTTAAAGATTTTTTATTCTATTTCAAGTTTTGTGATTCATGTTCTTAATTATATTTAGTGATAAAAGTATGACATGCACTTTTTTTAAAAAAAAAGAAACATGCCGAACAAAAAATAGGAAAAATATAATATTAGGCGTATTTTATACTACATAACAAATATAAAACAATTTGTTGTAGAAGTAATAGACTAATTTAATGCAGGATGTAATATATATACCTGATAAATACCCTTAAAAGTACAGATATGTATATCATTACCGTATTCATCGAATTGAAGCAGATTGGCACACTGCAGAAATTGTTAATAAGCCGAGATGATATATTTATTTATTTTATAATATAGAATTCTTCAAATAATGTCGTAACGATCTTTTTTTGAAAAAATCTGAATTTTTTTTTCTGCAAATTTTAAGAATAAGTGGTAAAACCAGTCGGAATAAGATTTCTAAGGCCCTTAGAGTGACAAGTAATTTTATTACTTTGGTATAATTTGTTATATATGATATGATATACAACATAGCCACATTTACGATGTTATTTTAAATTTATCTGTGTATTTCTTTTGACGTAAATTATTTTGCCATGAAACTTGAGTAAAAAGTTAAAATGTTATATACGTTATAGGCTTAAGCAGTTTGCCACATAAATATATAAAAATTAAAAATCGCCGATAACTGACATATCTGCTTTCGGCATGTAACCACAGAAATAATATTGTTATAAGTAATTAAAGCAGTAATAATTTATATATTAGTTTGTAAATATTGAACAAGATATTATGTAGTATAAAATATGCTTCAAATGTTTTGTTAATTACAGAATTTTGGTTACATTATAATAATATTATTCCAGAAAATAATATGCCAAAACGCTCAACTTTAACGGTAGAATTTTCAAATTTGGGCTTCCATGTTCGCGCTCCTGGAAATCTTTCTCCATGTGAACTGGACGAAGCTTTAGATACTCTGTTTGCTAAGAAAAAAGAACAAGAAATAACATCCTTAAAACAATTACAAGTAGTCCACACTACTTTAACTAAAGTTTCCGAAAAATATTACCACTTGTGCCTTTCGGAAAAGTATTCATCAAAATCTACACAACTGAAAACGAAAATTCGAGAATATTTCAGCTGCGAGCATCCATTGAAAGATGTGGAAATTGAGAGTAAAATAATAAGCAACGAATCACAAATAGTAGCGGATGTAAGAAATATTGTGGCAATGTATAGAGATAATAATTTCACAGGAAGAGCTATAGCGAGAATTTTCCATGGAATTCAGAGTCCGAATTATCCTGCTGTGATTTGGGGGCGATGTAAGTTTTGGAGAGCTCACCTTAGCTCTGATTTTAGTAAGGTATGTCAGATTGCGACTGCTGAGATTTTAAAGTTTAAGTAATTTTATAAATGTGATTTTTTGATTTTAATGTGTACGGGATGAAATTAAATTATTTTAATAACAGTGATAAATTTATTTATCTTCCCTTGTGCTAAAAATGATGCACTTAACAGTCTTATCTTTACAGGTGTTTTTCTTATAAAATTATAAAATAATCTTAAGATATTTGAACCTTTTAATCCACGTGCAAGAAACTTCGTGTCTTTTTAATATTATTTTACACTGGTATATAATTTTCATATTATCTAAAGCCCACTGATCAACCACTCATATACTATACAAACTTTTTCATGTGTACTTTTGAATAATTTTCATTTTATATACACAAACAAAAAATTATGTTACTATACGTTTAACATATTCATAATTACATTTAAATCTATGTGTTCGTTTGTCTTGCATCTTTTCTATTTTGTCCATAGATTTGATATCCCGGCATTTTGCACAAAATTCCGACGCAATGATATGCATCGGGCTTTTATAGTAAACATTTTTCTTTGCCAATTTTTTATTGACCCGATGTGCCCAAGTGTGAATTACAACTTCTAAAATAGCGATTATTATTGATGTGACACCGGGGTAAACAAAAAGTGTGGGTAAAAGAAACAATAAAACAGGACTCATGTCGCGGGAATTTTCTGGAATATCTTCATCAGATTTTTTGATATAAGCACTTGGGATTTTAAATTTTGTTCTTCTTTGATTCGGTGTTAATCCTGCTGATGTTTCTTCTCCCGTTTCTTGGTCGCAATAGTATGGAATCCATTCCCCAGTTTCGTGATCGCGGTTTCGTTCATTTTCTCCAGTTTCCACATCCATGTTTATCTGGAAAATTTACAACTAAATTAAGGAAAATTTATACGTGTGTTTTTAATCTTTAGTAATTAAATATGTATATTTGCAAGATATAAATTTTTCTCCAAGTCCAATGTAAATAACTTGAATTTAATTAAGAAAGTAAATGAGTACATTAAAGATGTTTTACATACTCGCATCAACGAATGTAAACAATTTAGTATAATAGAAACATTAAAATTTCATAATGTTTCAAGGACTGTCAGTTAAAAGACCTTATAGTTGATATCTAAATACGATTATTGTCAACGACATTGGTTTCCTGGCTTTTCTCACATTTACGATTTTGATGAGGATACCTTGACCTTTGAGTCTTTACTATTGTTTTCTTGGCCACAGTATGTTGTTTTTAAGTACTATATAATTTAAACTATTAACTTGTGCCAGCTATTCAGTCACCATTAATTTACAACTAAATTTTTAAATCAAAATAATATATTGATTTAATGAACAATCTTAAAAATCTAGATAAATAAACTTTGATAAGATAATGCATTAAAAATAATAAATAGCTCCATATCGGGAACCCATAAACTTTTTAATATTTTAATTTATTGACTTATTTGCAAATCCAATTAGCATATCTACTGAGTAAATTTATATAGATGTACTGCAAATAAATATATATTTACCGTTTAAATTATTGCATTATTAAAACAACTGCACAAAAACACTTTCGAAACAACGAAAGGAAACAAAATTTTATAACATTTTGTTTTCCGTTGCTTACTGTCCACACTCGACAACTGTTCACAACTCTACTGTTCAACTCAACTGCGCGGTAACTCTTTGCCGCATTCGCCGCGGTTCTCCAACTACTAGGGGACTTGTCTGCAATCGAGGTTTCATCCCACTGATATCGCAAACTGCACTATTTTAATCGCGTGTTATGACGACATAGCATTTGTCAAAAAAATTAATTATAAAAGGAGATTAAACTGTTTTTTAATGTAATGTTTTAAATTATGAATATTTTTGGTTTTACAATAATTATAACAGACGCAAATTGACTACATAATTTGTACTGTTTCAACTTACTTTTCCAAAATGTTGTGCACAGAATATATTTTCTTATAAGATTCTTAAGCTTATTAAATTCGTTATTTTAACAAAAATTTTAAGTAATTTTTTTTTGATAAATAAAATAAGTATTGAACACTAAAGTTCCAAAAGCGTTGATCAGATGTTTATTTTTTAATTATACATGAACGCTGGACGATGGTGATGAAGGTGATAAAATCCCCAAAATAAAATAAGAGTTGTTAAATAGCTATAACGTACAAGTTAAAAAGACTTAAATATTATTGTACCATAAGTACTTTAAATTTTATTAATAATTAATAAATCAGTTCTCATAATCGATTTTAAATATATGAAGTCCCCTTAAAAAATAATTTGGCGGCACCTCTGTCTGGACCTGGGAGACGAGACGAACAAGAAGAAGAAAACAGATACTATGATGTAAATTAATGGAGAGTATTTGTAACTCTAAACAATCCAGATTATAAACAATATATTGAGAATTATGTGATAAATGTTGTATGAGATGAAAGTTAAGATTATAAACCCGTTAGAGCTGTGTAAATAAATGTAGTGATCTCACCTATGTTAAAATTCTCCAAAGCGTTAAATTGAGAAGGTCGCCATTTTTATCGTCTTGTCAAATTTAAAAGGTACGTAAATAATATGTTTATTTGTTTGTTTAATCTTAGAAAGTGATGAACTAAGCAGTTGTGAATATTAATCATAACTTATCGTCAAGTAAATTACAGTTACCTGTTTTTTTTCTATTATTTTAGGTTATAATGTTTCAACACTAACGGTGCTCTATATCACAATACTGTCTTGCTGTCTATATAAAGATATACAATATGTTCGCTAACAAACCTTTTTACAAACCAGAAATACCCTCAACGAGTAAGTCGATTGCACTTGTTTGTTAACTTCGTTTATTCATTTAACATTTGGTATCTTAGATCGCTGTTCACCTGTTAATTCTATTCATGAGCAACAACCACAACAACCAAATTTTCCGGAATGGATAAATGAATTTAGTAAAAAATGCTCTAAAATATGCGGATCAAGATGTTCAGAGAAGTTAGACGAAATAATGGAACAATATATCCAGTGAGTTATTAAATTAAGTAATATGATGCTCTGTTGTTATTGTAAAATATTTTAGGGAAATAAAGAAGGAAATGTTTTTTTGTGATTCAAGTCCAAATAGAGCATCGCTCATAGCAAATAGAATGAGTAAAACTTTAATGTTTTTTTATTTATATTACTCAGACATTAAAGAGGTATGTAAAGAATGTGGACTTTTTTTACATTTTTGTTTATTTGTAACTGTTTAACTTTCTTTGCAGTTTTTTGTAATATCACAGTGGCATGAGAATATAGGACAGTTATTGCTGTATTATTGTCGATTGGAATTAAAAGCAGCACATAGGGTACACAGAGGAAAAGACTCCGATAGTCTTGTATCCTCCAGAATTATGAATGCGTTATGGATCTACTTATTTAATAATTACGAAGCTATGATTCATATAGTTCTACAAATACCACATATTGGCCGACGACATAAGGATATTCTTGATCCAGTATTTCGGTATGTGATAATATATTAATATTTTTTCTACAATTGTACAAAAATTAGGCATAAATGCACATTTTCAGAATTAAAAATAAATTAAAGAGTGCAAAAAAAAAATATTCACGTTGTCATGAGTAATTTGGAACAAAATATGTACACTAGACATTATGTTTGCTTTACAACCAAAATATTTTCTAAGTTTGTTAAATAATCCAATATTTTATAATAAAAAAATATTATTATGTGACCCTTGCAAAAATTACAGCCAGGCTGTCTCATTTTCAAGGTTTTATTACGGTATTTTGAGTAATATTAATGATATATTTCACAGTCAATTTTTTTTTAGACAAGTTTGTCACCAAAGAAATATTTGTGTCTTTTTTTGCTCATTTTAAAAATATTTCATATGCGATTGAAAGAAAAATGCGAGGAAAAATGTTAAAACTATTTTTGTTTTTTTACAATATTTTTTAAATGATAATCTGATTCGAAAATAGTTTCAATAGTCCTTATTTTATAAACATTTTAGTAGTTTGTTTTAAACATGAATTATAAATTTAAAATGATATTGAAACAAATGAAAAAAATTAATTAAAGATCATCACTTGTTTATTTCTAATATTATCTTCTTTATTATTACACATTCCTTAAATTTATGTGTATACTTTTGAAAACATTTTTCGAATTATGTTATTGCCAACTATGACGTCGTTACAAAAATAATTTAACTATAGTCCGTTTGTCGAAACGAGAGAAATTGGAAATAACCCGGGATCCGAACCAAGATTCAACTTCAAATTTGTCATTATCGACCAATAAGATGATTTGGTTCGGATCCGGGGTTAGTTCCAATTTCTCTCGTTTCGGCGAACGGACTATAACAAAAAAATTACTATGAATCTAAATTTAAATGTACTTTGTAATGCCGATCTAGATTAAATTAAGAGATATGGAATCAAAATTAACAAAAGATGATCTGTAGATTTTTTTTTTCATTTGTTAATAATTTTCAGTTTTTTCACTCCAATAAATTAATAAAAAATGTTTTATACAACAAAATATTGTAGAAATGTTAACATCAAAAAGGCTTATAAAATTATTATAGGTTCACATTTAAAAAATATGTTTGTTTATCGTTCACAATAAACGAAATATGAGATATTTTCAAAACGAGCGAAAAACATATTTTAGTCTGCAGGTAGAAAACAAGATGATTGATTATTCCTGTGGTGACTATTAAATTAGTTTGTTTGAACCTAAGATCTTTCTATTGCTATCTTCGTATTTAAAAAATTGATTTGTTCATGGTTCTAAATGTTACAATAGTAACTGTGAATAAAAAAATTATAAAGTAGATATTCAATTAGTCCAAGAAATAACTAAATAGTCGCAAATAGTTTAGATTTTTTGTTATATGTTATAAAAACATCGAAAATGAGATACCTGTACAGGGTGTCTCATTGTCTATGTGTTTTTTAAGGTATCTCGGGTAATATTAATGATAGAGCGAAACCGTTTGCACATTGCAGGGTCAACTTTTCGAGAAAAGTTTAATAGTCACCACAGGAATTTTCGATCTTTTGTTTCTGAGCTACAGGCAAAAACTCGTTTTTCGCTCATTTTGAAAATATCTCATATCTTATTTATTCTGATAGAGAAAAAATGTTTCTACAAAAATATTACCGTTTTTTAATAGAATAGAATGGCGTAATTAGATTTTTTGAAAACTTAATAATTCTCGAGATATAACACAAACTTATGATTTTTTAAATGGGAAACTATGTTGAAAATAGTCTTATTTTTTTGCTTATTTTATAAGCTTTTCAATGACATAACAAGTCTTCATTCTTGTGTTTTAAACATTAATAAAAGACGAATTATTAATTTATTGAGGTGAAAATATTGGAAATTATTAAGAAACAAATGAAAAAAATTATTACAAATCATTATTTGTTTATTTTGATTCAATATCTGTTAATTTTGTTCCCAAAATTATTCTTAACGGGTTAGTTATATTACTATTTATCGACGTTGCAGTTGGCTCTGACACAATACGAACAAAATGGTATAATATGCTTTTGAAGTAAATAAATTGAAAAAGTCGGATGTGGCCAGCACATAACCTCTCTCCAGATATTTTACTTGGTTGTACGCATTAAACGAAAAATATTTTTAAATACAAATACATATATTCAAGTTTTACTACAAAATAATTCTCACATATATTTTCAAAATCTATGGGATATTTTAATATAAATTGTGTACAATACATACATTTTCTTTATATTCGTCATTTTTTCGCAAATTCCTTTTATATTCTTTTTTACGTATATTCTTTTGCGTTGTTGACTTTTTTTTTATTTTCATAATGATGTACAAATATTTTTGATAGTGGCATAAAATTTTTTTGAGTGACATTTATGTGTCAATTACAAACATTTGAATTTCTTGCCTTGAAGTAGTTTGATCTGAGAATTTTTACATCAAATTATTTTATATGCATTTCTTTATCTCTAAATCTATAGAAGATATAATAATGAATTTATATTTATCGAATAAAGAATTTAATGTTCTTTAATATAAGTATTTACATAAATTTTCGATAAATAATATTTAAATGATTTTTTTCTTGTAAATACTACTTCCGGTTGTCCAATTGTTACCAAAACTTAATCAACTCTTCCCATTATTGTTAGATTGAGGAATCCGTAGTTAAAAATGTCTTAAGTCTTATAGTATTTGAGAAATCGTGGATCTAACATCCACACACACACACATACGGACATCATCGTAAAAATGTTATAATCGGATTCTAGGGACCTTAAAACGTGCTTATTCACTAAAATCTGGATATGCGATTTTTAGCATGAATATAATACCTCTCTTAGCGAGAGGTAAAAATGTGTAAAACTGAAACAAAAACTATTAGAAATATGCAAATGATGATCTGGAATAGATTTTTTCATTTGTTTCTTAATAATTTCCAATATTTTCACCCCAATCAATTAATAATTCGTCTTTTATTAATGTTTAAAACAAAAGAATGTAGACTTGTTATATATCACTGAAAAGCTTATAAAATAAGCTAAAAAAAAATAGACTATTTTCAACATAGTTTCCCATTTAAAAAATCATAAGTTTGTGTTATATGCTCGAGAATTATTAAGTTTTCAAAAAATCTAATTACGCCATTTTATTCAACTTAAAAACGGTAAAACTTTGAAAAAAAATTTTTGCTCTATCATAATAAATAAGATATGAGATATTTTCAAAATGAGCGAAAAACGAGTTTTTGCCTGTAGCTCAGAAACAAAAGAAGATCGAAAATTCCTGTGGTGACTATTAAACATTTCTGGAAAAGATGACCATGGAATGTGCAAATGGTTTTGCTCTATCATTAATATTACCCGAGATACCTTAAAAACACATCGAAAATGAGACATTCTGTACATTTAATGGATTTAAAACTCGACTACGTCTGCTTGTTACATAAATTACTATTTTTTTACGAGTGAAAAGTGTGGCTAACCCAAAT
Organism: Harpalus rubripes; assembly: GCA_963082715.1. Taxonomy (NCBI): domain Eukaryota; kingdom Metazoa; phylum Arthropoda; class Insecta; order Coleoptera; family Carabidae; genus Harpalus; species Harpalus rubripes. Next base: position 56,879,772 of record OY720452.1, read on the forward strand.
TGTTCAGATAATATGTTTGTCAAATAATATTTGATATTCCATGAATTTGTATTTATATTATTTTATTATTTGCTTCAGGAAATTATTAATGAACAAAAGACAGAAACCTTTAACAGAACTAGAATACCTAAGAAATTTACTTGCATTTAAATTATGGAAAAGACTGTATGGGAAAGAAGACAAGAAAGCTATTTCCCATTTAGCTCTGACAGAACTTAGACCACCAATCTCATTTCTTAGAAATTATAGGAAATACAAATTCCTACCGCCTTGTGGAGAACATGGTGATGTTCATGTTCAGTTTGTTACGGGGTTGTTCGATTTGGATTCGGCTATTAGGGTAAGATTTAATATATCACGAACTATTATGTATTTATTTAGAATATTGTAGGAATATTTGGAAATTTGTAACAAAAATAAAAGAATAGATTATCATCCAACACAGAAGAAAACTTTTATATCAGAATTTTGCTCGTCTTTTGAAGGCATTGACTGTACAGCAGATGATTTGTCAGTAAGTAATTTTTTTCAGCAATAATTAGCTTACTTATGTATGAAATTGTGGCTTTAAAATCTTTATCAGATAAGTATTGTTAACTATAAAATACTATTCGAGTGGTTTAGAAATCACAGTGAACACAAGTTTTATTGCATAGTATTAATATAAAAGCTGATCAAGAACAGTTGCAATTCTTGACTCTTGTCCATTAGTGAATTTTAAGATTTTTAAAAGAGTTGGTATAATTACCCAGTCTTTATTTTCGGCAGATTTGCTGTACAAAACTAGCTGAGTAATTTTTCCAGCTCTTTTCACCATGTAAGAGTCGACATCATATAATTAAAATTCATTATAATTTTAATGATAAAATACACTCGTGGCCAAAAAAAAAAAAAAAAAAAAAAACCGGACACCAAAAAAAAATCTTTTTCGACCTCTAATAAAGTAAATATTGGTTTATATTAGGAATATTAATAATGTGTGTTGCCTCCCCGGACTCTAATAACTACGGCGTGGTAAACTTTCTAAACAATTGACGATCTCTTCTTGGCGAATGTTATCCCATTCTTCCCGATTCTTAGCTGGTCAATCGTTTCTGGTTATGGTTGCCGGCGCCGAACACGTCTCCCTAACATATCCCAGATGTTTTCAATCGGATTTAAATCAGGGCTACGTGCTGGCCACCATAGTCGCCGAATGTCGACTTCGTTTAAATATTGGACGACTATCTGTGCAACGTGTAGACGCGCATTATCATGCATTAAAAGAAAGTTTTCGCCAACAAATGGAGCAAATGGTAACACATGATCCATTAAACATTCGGTTATATACCGATTAGCTGTCAAAGCACCATTTTCTACCAGAACCAGCTCTGTATGTGAAGTCAAAGAAATCCCAGTCTATATCATTATACTGGTGTTCTTGGGGATATGCAGCTTTCTAAAAATCGTTCGCCTGGCCTTCTCCACACGCGTTCTCGTCCATCTGGTGATCCTAGACAGAAACGGGATTCATCAGTGAACAAAACGAAGCTCCATTGTTCCATTGTCCAATCCCTATGTTCACGCGCAAAACGTAGACGCTCTCTACGATGTGCTGCGAGCAAAGCTGGGCAAGCAGCAGGCCTCCTGGAGCTCAAACCGTTTTCCCGCAATCTTCGGCTAACGGTTCGTGCAGAAATATCAGTTCCATAAGCATCAGCCATTACACTAGAAACAATAGTTGATGGTATACCTCGATCGCGTAGTACCCATAACGTTAATAAACGATCTTCTCGGGGGTTTGTGATGCGTGATCTTCCTGATCCCAGTCTTCTGGTGTGCTGCCCAGTTTGACGATAACGTTGGATTGCACCTTGGACAGTACTTTTTGGTACATTCAAAGCTTCGGCGATATAACGTATACTACGACCATCTCTGTTTAAAGCTACTGCTTGAGCAATAATTTCAGGTCGCATTTTAGAAAAAAATATCACGATCAGCAATACGAAATGACAATACAATAAACAACATGCTAAGAGTCACTAAGCAACGGGAATTGATCCATTTGTTAGAAATATTGATTTTTTGATATTCAACATTTTTGCCCGAATTTACTTTTTTTTCATATTTCTTTATAAATAAAGTGATTGTTACATATTTTTCAATTTTTAATCTTACTTAAGATATCACTGCTTCATTCCATAACAAAAAAATTAAATAAACCCATATTTATTACATTACCAGTCAATACAATTTTTTTTTTTGGTGTCCGTTTTTTTTGGCCACCTGTGTAATTAAATAACTGAATATTTATCCCTAGGATTCATATATGTTAGAAAAAGTAAAGACTGAAAATGATGTCGAGGAAATTGAGGATGATGATTGTGTCATCATTGATGATCCTGTAGAACCGCCTCCCATACAACGAATAATTCCTCCAGCCTCTACAGAAGTTATAGACTTAACAACCGATGAACCAGAACAAATCAATCTGCCAGATGTAGACGACGAAGTTCCTCAATGGTGCAAAGATCTCATGAAACAATCAGAAGAATTGAAAATATCTCCACCGCCATCGCCAATCTCTGAAGCACCAACCGAAATCAGGGAAGAAACCAAAATAGAGTCAGTGACACCGATTCAAGACTTAATACCTACATCAGACAAAGAATTTTTAACCCCACTTGCAGAATTAGCTTCACCAACACCTTCATCTTCTCCCGTGAGTGAATTTATCAATCCCAAAAAAGAAATAGTTACACCTAGAAAAGAAATATCCCCGGCCCCAGCTGTAGAAGAACCAGCAGAAGATAGCAGTGGAGGACTTACAGAAATTACTAGCACATCACATCCAGTTCAAGACAGCCCCCAAGAATCTACAGTCATCGATTTCCCAGAGCAACCAGGAAGAGAATACGCTGAAAACTTTGAACATGTTGATTCGACGAGCAATATCAACGAAGAAGAATGCGATGCAGAACCAGAACAAGAACAAGAACCAGATGGTGACGAACCAACAATTAAAACATTCGTTGTTGAGCGGACTGTAACCGACGGAGTAGTGTGTAGTGAGGTAATTAGTGAACTGACACCTGAGTGCGAAACGAATGAAGAAAATATTAGTGAACAGACAGTATCCGCCGTTTCTAATATCGAATTTGAACAATTCGCGGCACAGAATGTTACAAATGCGATAGAAAACGGTCTTATTATCTCACACGTGACGGGCAGAAGTGACAATTTAGCGGACACGACTAGACTTGTTAGTGATAGTGACGAACTAACCGATGAAATTCTGGATGAAGATTCAACTCATATTGACGTTGTGTCAGACAATAACAATTTAGAAAATCAGTTACTAATGGATAAAGAATCTGAAAGTTCATTACATAGTCATCACGAAATTGATGAATTTACGTCACCCGCCATGGAACCGTTGTCCGGAAAAGACTTTGCTAATTATTTGGCAGGATTGGATAATGAATTATATGAGGAGTTTAATAAAGATCCTGAACCTCAAATTCAGGCAACTAAAAGAAGAAAGATGGATGAACATCCAGTAAGAACTTACACGAAACGACCAGTACCGAAATTTGATACTCTTCTGGAAACACCAACACCGACGCCTACTCCAGAACCAGTTCTTTCAGAGCCAGAAACAGAAGTTCCGCAAGAACGAAGAGTTCCTATTAACGGAGAAAAAGTAATCCGATTTTTTGCAGATGATGTTGACCTTTGGGAATCTGTTTATTCACGGATGTTTAAACTTACACCAAAAGAAAGCAAACTATTAATGCCTAATGTCGTAGTGAAGAAGGGTGATCCAAAAACATGGGTGCCTGATTATGAAACTTATAATGAGGCTTCAGTAGAAAAAAGTGATATTTTAGAAGAATTACGGAATCCTTTCACTATAAAAAGTCTTTACGGCGGTTCTTCAACAGCAAAGAAGATTCTGGAAAGACAAGACTACTTGAAAAATGAAGGAGAAGAAACACCTCGGGTGCGGGTGATAAAGAGGCCAATTCCGGCTGCTATTGTCGGCCCTGCCACCAAAGAACAGAAGATTCCTGAAGTTGTCAAGGATATCAAAACGAAGAAACGAGGTACAGTGAGTCCTGATTTCAACATTAGTTTAAATTTGCCAAATTTCGAGTCTCTTTCATTGAATAATAGTTTCCAACATCACTTTTGTACAGATATTTCGGCTTGTACTAGCGCGTCAACTTGTTTTATTCCTAATTGTGAACCTATCCCAGAAACTTCTAAAAATATTCCAGTAGAGCCGACATGTACTCCGACTTCGAGTATCTCTTACGACAAACCTCTGGTAGATCAATCTTGTAGTTTTAATCAGACTGATGAAAACCCTTTGCCAAATGTTCCATCGAATTCTGGCCCTGCTCAACCTCAACCCATTCTCCCCGCGGAAGTTCCTTATTGGCATGAAATCGAAGAATCGCAACGTAAACAAGCATCGTCCCCTTCCCAGTCAAGCAGCTTATTAGTAAATATTAATTTAGATAACTGTAATAATGATCACGAAATTCATTTGCCAATCAAAAAACGCAGGGTATCTAGTTTAAAATTAGAGATAAAAGACGAACTTTCTTATCCTTCCACCCCTATGATAAGTATTGCAGAGTTAGAGAGTATTGAAACTGAACGAAACAAGGTTAATATAAGCCGGCCTTTTAAAACTCCGGCAGAACTAAAGGAAGTTCCTCCTCTCCCAGCTTCTTATTTATGTAACATGAATCCGGTTCCCAGTCAGATGGTGAGCGATAATTTCAATATAAACCACACATACAATTCTCCTACTATCAACTACCATGTAAACAATGTCCCAGTGATAAATTTTCAGTACAATCCCCATTATCAACTTCCCTCTATTCAACCTATCATTGTTCCTATGAACCGACCTCCCAGTACAACCTGGGAAGCCCCGTACGGCTACGTGAAGGTTCCGACTGCTGGCAAGTCGGAAGCTTCCGAAACTGGGAAGAAGAGGCCCGCTCAGGCCAGCAGAACAACTGAAAGAACTAGCAGAACTGTGCAGAAAAACAAGTCATTAAAATCAAAAATAACTTAATTTGCTGATAACGATACTCTTTCTTATGATCACTTATTTTGCATTTTAATGAATCAGTATATTCTAGTTACCATTTCTTGTCAAGGCTGTGATGTTTTAGTTTCAATTTTTACCTCATTTTGCATGTAATGAGATTTTTTACGTTGATGAACGTATTTTCTGAATTAAGAAGACATGTGAAGACTACTGTGTCCTGGCTTAGATTAGACTTAATGTGTATATATTTAATTTATATATTTAAAGTAATTAACTAGTAATATATTCTCTTGACGTAAGAAAATAATTTAATTTTTGATATTAAAATTAAAAGCATGCAGTAATTTTTCTCACTGAGGATATAATTGCTTGTCTTTGTATACAATCATAGTTCCTGTTTAAAGGTCCAAGGAAACAAGCAACGACAGAGGTTGTGAAGAAACGTAAAGTGGGAAGAAAATCTACACGTACGTGAGTTTTACTTGTATCAGTTACGGATTTAGGTAAATTCTGGCTTTAATTTTTATTATTTTCCTTCTATCACTAACAAAAAAACATTTGTTGGCCTTTGGTAAATTAGGGACCAAAACTATGGTATAACATTGGTATATTTTATTTTTTGCTTATCCATATTTATATCTTTATAAAGTAATATAAAATACGTACATAAAGATAAAGTATTTCGTAGAATAAAAAAAGAGAGAAAAAGTTATTTTTATTAAATAACATGAATATTAAAATGTAAATTTACATATATTGAAAATTAATAGTAATTTACATTATGTCAGGAAAATGATCTTTTACAGGACGAATACTGGAAACCTGCAAGTCCTGTGAGGATATTTTCGTGACGTAATACGTATAATTTTCTTTTCCGAAATCGCTTAAATTATTCATTAATCCGCAATTTGGTCATTTTTGACAATAGGGGTTTCCAAGTTTTTTCATCTATTAATATGTTATCTACACATAAAAATATTAGACCCGTATTTTGTATTTTTGCCGAAAAGTTTCGAATACGCCAGAAAAAAATTATTAAAGTTTTAATAAACAAGGCCCGAGGAAATTGACTGTGCGTGTGACGTCATTTACACAGCTGAGTGAGACGGTTATATGACAAACGCGCTGGGTACGTCGTTTCGTGTCACGTCAAAACCAGTGCGAACATGGCGGAGGCGTAGCTTGCGCGTTCAAACAGCCAATAGCATTTGCCAGTGCCCAGCACATCACAAACATGACTGATACGGAGTTCTATGCGCTCGATTTAAATGCATTAAATATTCATTTTGATATTAGGGAAATAAAAATCAGAAAATTAACGATTAAATTACCCTTAGAGCCCCCGCAGACTACCAAATTTTTATCGACCGACAGTTTAATCGGTTACTATGAAGACTTATAGTGAATGTGCACACCCAACGATACGGAATCATTATTGCAACCGATTTTTGATCGGCCGACAGTTTAATCGGTTGCTTAATTACTATAAAGACAATAGTGAGTGCACACACCCAACAATTCGGAATTACTATAGTCGTCATTGCAACCGAATAAACCATTGGCCGATCAAAAATCGTTAGTCTGCGGGGGGCTCATATTACTTATACATTATGAACATTGTTAGCGTTCAGTCAGGATAGCTCTAGCCTAGCAAAAATGCGTAATGAACGGTATTTATTTATTAAATTTAACGCGCAACGCTGTTTAAAGTCAGAAAATAACTGGCAGTTGGGCATTTCTGTCCGTATAGTATAAAAAATGTATTGAAAGCTCGCAGACTTCATTTTGAAATGGAAATTATTACTTTGTACTATTAGAAGATGCACCAGAAGTTAATTATTGTAAACCAGGCAGTAAATTTGTTAGAAAGTAATGTTCGTGCAACCAAACTCAACGCATGCAGCTGCCCACTATTTCGCTAGATCTTTTAGTGAAATATTTCTCGCTAACTCTTTCTTCTAGTGCTAGATTCTAGTGCTTCGTTCATTTTGCTAGTCTAGTGCTAACCCGGCATTGATATCCAATAAGTATTCTTTTAAAAGTCGTAGACTTGGAAACCCCTACTCTATTAAAAAATAATAACAATCAAAAACATTTGATTGTGAATTCGTATATTTTTAATTACAGTACGAGCCAGGTAAAATTTTACATGACTAGTACTGTAAATATGCTTACAAGACTCAAGATAGCCATGAAAATTGAAAATTCAATTTTCCTGATGGTTTCGGGAAAAATAAATATACGTACTGGGAATAATACTGGTTACAGGGAAATTTGCACGAATAGAAAATAAAAAAAACTAATTTAAATTTCATAAAATATAATTATAAAATGATATCTTGCTTATTATGTCTTACTGGTGGAGGTAACAGGTTCGGTACTAAAAAAATTGTGTATTTTATTGTAAAATTAACTAAATATGACTAATTGTAATTGATTTTGTACCAAAATTTTTTAAAAATACAAAACTTCATAATTTTAACAAAAACTTTTCGCGCTTTAATGTTATGACGTCACAATTTTACAGTAATTATAATAAAACGAAAATTATATAATTTTGTATTATTCATAATTTTACACTGTTGGCAGGTGTAATCAACTTTTTGCTCCAGTCCAAGGGTCTCCACCCACCCTTTTTGAAAAGCGGGTCACGTGCGAAATTTTTAAATATATTTATATGGCGGGCAGGATATTGATTCTTATTGGAAATCCTGTCGGATGTAAATAAAATTAAATTATACTTATCTTTTATTGCATAATACTTAATTGATACATTTTTTGTCGAAATTTTATTTTCGGTTATTCAGATTCTTTTATTAATGCACAAAATTGAATCAAATTTTCATTTTTAAATAATAACTTCAACACATTAACTAGAAAGCAAGGAGTTCTTAATAGGGCCCTTCACCATAAAATAAAATTGAGTAAAATGTTAGTTATATTGAAAGTAGATAAGAAAAAAAACATGATTAAGACGAAAAAAATTTTAATTTTTTTTTATATTAGAAATATTTGAGATTTTAAGCATCTATACATTACGTCACAACTATTGCTATCTTTCTTGCGCAGCCTATTATAGAAACTGGTGCGAGAAAGATAGCTATAGGTTTCGTTAAAAATAAAATGCGGCTAAAACTAAAAACAATTAAGACGTTTTAATACTACGAATTGCTTCAAAATTAAACGAACTTTCATTTAAAATAATTTTAAAAAAATTTGAGTAGAAGACCCCATTGTAAATTTTCATCATCAATAATCTCAACTTCAAAAGGATTTTGAAAAAGCTGACGTCACAATTTAAATTTCAGTGGAATGTTTAAATAATTGTATTTCGACAACCATACGTTTGGAAAGCATAACTAACTCTAATTCATCATATTTTTTTACAATAATAAAAGAAAGAAAGAAAAAAAAAACAAAAAAATGAGTGCCGAACCTCTTTATTTCGTGCAAATTTTGGATATTTAATTTGATAAATTTATTATAGATATACTTTTCCTGTTACTACTCCATGGTTAACTTTTTTAAAATTACACATTAGGTATGCCGTATGCCTTTCGCTTTATGCAGATTTTGGTAATGATATACCCACCGGGTGGCTCTTAAAAAATGAATCCTGTTTAAAATTCCATAACTCCGGAGTGCATTGAGATATCGATTTGTAATTTTCATTTCATTTCCTGCAGACAAAGCAATTTCGAACATTTATATGGAAAAACAAGTAATTAATAACAATTTTCTAAATTTCCATTCAAATCTACTACATATTACACCTTGATAATTTTATAATCAGGTTAAAACGAAGGACGTGGCTGGAGTCCCGAACACGAGACCGTGTTCAGATAATTAAAATCCCGAAGAGACATGGCGGGCCAATTAAATCGCGTTGTGAAGTGGTTTAGTACTAGAAACTTTCGGGACTCGTGCAAAAAATAGAAAACCCGAATGCGGGACCGTTGTTGAACACCTTACTTAGCTTGTATATCTTTAAAAACAACAACAAAAACCTCCTCGTGTACCTAACGCATAAAACTCGGCTTTAGTTTTCCAAGCATGAATTATGTGTGTTAGATTAGATAATGTTAAAATGTATTTAAAGAAATTGCGTTACACTCATATTCTGAATTTTATTTTTTTCTCAACGATCCCGCCTTCGGTACTGTAGACACTTTCTAAAACGAATTATACTGCATCTGGTATAAGATTGCAGTGGTGAGCGGAGCTTGACCAGGGGTCTGATTTTGTAATTTTACAATGTACTGAAGATTGAAATCTATCATATTTCGATTAATAAACAAACAAGAAAACATAGTGAACTTAGCGAGCGAAGTTCGAAATCTGTCTCTGTAGATTGTATTCGACTGGTCTCAGGTAGTTGATTTTAAATCTTCACCTAATGGTGGCTATAGAGTGGAGGGGAAATATGATACATTTCAATCTACAGTAAATTTCGAAGTTACAAAATCAGACCCCGGAGCGGTTTGCGCGTAGGTTAAATACGAATCAAAGTTTTATTTCGATAAAATAATACATACTACAACAATTGAAACATTCAGAAATATCATTTGGAGGTGGAACATCTTCAATATTATTCATTTGAGGACCATTTTTGAGATATGCGAAATTGCATAAATAATATACCTACACTCTGTTTCATTTAAGCCATTCAGCAGATGGTGCTCACATCAGCGGCAGTTTTAAGTAGCCGAAATTACATTGGGTAAACTTGTGCCCTTGAATTTTTTTACAGTTTTTTCAATTTAGCTAGCCTCGTTTATCATTCACAAACGCAGAAAAAAGTTGCAATACTTACATAATATTGAAACTGATTAAAACTGTCTCGCGTTTGCACCAATCACAAGCCGCGAAATTTTGTCCATATACCATGTTACACTGCATTCTAAACCAGATACGGTATATGCTATTATTGAACTAATAGAAACTGGATCAATTTTCAGAAAACCTGGGAGTGGAAGGTCAGTAACTGTTAAAAATGACGAGTATTCAGGGTTAGTTTATGAACTGTCCCAGGTTCTCGAGATAATTGGACAAAACTTAGAGCAAACTTATGATAGTGTTACAACTAACTCGAAATGTCACTGACAATTACATTTGTTTGAATAATAGGGCGCGAGCAGACACGTGACTCGAGGGACCTTGTTTTGACTTATTTTGATTTTTAACTGCTAAAATATTATTTTTAATTACATGTGTTTTACTGTCAAATATTGTAAAATATTAACATTTTAGCAATTCAAATTCAAAATAAATCAAAACATTGCTGTTGTCAAATTGACAATGTTCTTGTCAAAATGACATGCGCACACAAATCAGCTGATTCTAAGCAAGACAAGGTCGCTCGAGTCACGTGTCTGTGCGCGCCCTATAGCATAATAGACCAGAAAAGTTTAACGGTCAAATTTAGGCGCCAAATTCAAACTCAGTTCGTAATGCTGAGAACATAATTTTCATCCCCGTGTATTTCTTACCAAGGAAATTTTTACTCAACTTTAAAGGCCGAGAAATCTCATAAAAGTAAATCTCTTGTGCAAAGCATTATATGTAGCACCTAGACCGATCCTTTATCTCCAGATTCGTACAAAATATTCACATGAACTGTGCTCAGTTTATAATTATTTAAATATTAATACAACACTACAAACTTGAATGAACGTATGTCTCGATTGCACTTGACCTATTTACGGGCGGGTGACGGTCTATCAACGACATACGGCATTTTAACTTGTACGTAGCATATTAATTTTTAATCATTTTCTTACTCTACCTTTTAAAGGGTTTTAAACTATTGCAATCTATTACAGAATAAACAAACTTTCGAATTCTTAATAGCTGCTTTCGTTTACAAAATATTTTTTTTTAGTAAAAACATACTTCCATAAGAAACCTATACTGGGGAATTCAAACTATAAACTCGCACCAAAAGCAAATTCTAACCTTACTTTTCTGGTCTATTCTTTTTAAGCTGATTCTAAAATTATCTACGTGAAATAGACCTTTTACATCACAAGAGAGAGATAGGCAAAAATGACATATGTAGTGCGCAGTGGGTTGTTTGCGCATTGAGTAGACCAGTTACATTTCAAATAAAATTACAAATGGTGGAAAGTAAAAACTTGCAAAAATTTAAATTTATTAAATAAATTCACACAAAGCGCTTGTGATGCATATTTTAAAACAAGAGGAAGAGGAGATGGGTATCAGAAAAGTGGTTATTTGTTCTACAAGATGCGAAATAAAGACCACATAAGGAGACAGATAATTGCGTAGTTGCAAGTTTGATATTAAGAAAGTAACAAACAAGATAAAATTGTTGTTTTTACCCTTCCGTCACCTTTAGGTAAGGAAGGTATTGTCTTTGGTCAAAAAATTCGGTGGTGAGTTTTTAATGATTAAACACGTTTTAAGGTCCCTAGAATGCGATTTTACTATTTTTTACGAGGATGTCTGTGTGTGTGTAACAAAATTTTTTTCTTCGATAACTCTAATACTACAATTCCAAAAATTATAATTCTTTCGTATTCCTCTTCGTTGCATCCATATGAAGAGTTGATTCGATTTTGGTCAACTGGAAGTATCCTCATTTGAAGATTTTAATAGTTTTTTTTTTGAAAAAACGATGTTAAATATCAGTTTTCACATTCAATGTTATCATAAATATTAAAGAACGATTTGACTACATTTTATACTTCATATTAAATGGATAGAGTTATAAAATTATAAAGAAATTAAAGTTCATAAATTAGCCAGCTATGCTAGAAACATCTACCAAATTTAGAAAATCGCTATTCACTTGTTTCTTTATACAGGGTGTTAATGAATTCGTGGTACAAATTTATAGAGTTTGTAGAGGATGCAGAATAGACTAACTTTTACTAGTAAACTCATCCAGAAACGCAGCGTTTTCCTTTTGTGTGCAAGAGATAAAAAAATCGATATCTCAATGTACTCCGGAGTTATGGAATTTCAAACAGGATTCGTTTTTTAATAGCCACTGATATTTTATCGTAGACTGCGTGCCTCATGCTGACTTGGACCAAAGTATCGGATGCGAGAAATAAAATTTTTAAATAATAAACAGACCAGCTTAGAATTTGAGCCGTTAAACTACAACCGATCACATAGTGACACGGTCAGAGATTATAAAAGTTATATTTGTATATTTTCTATAGGAAAGTAATATATATGAAAATTGAAAATATTACATATTAGGTATAAATATGGTATAATTATCACTGTGCCTTATATGAGTATACTAACAATCTTTTAGTTTGCATGTTACACGTTTTTTCCTTATTTCATTAAAACCTTATTATTTTGCTCGTTTTGAAGCATGAATCATTCACCTAAATATAGAAAATAAGATACTAAATTAGGGTATAAATTCATATTGAAATTCACAATTCGTTAATTAGTTATAAAAATGATACATGATTACTGTTTTGGTTTCGGTTTTAATTTAATTTGGTTTATTTTTTTAGGACCTCCTGCGGAAAGCTCACCACCTCCCACCCCAGTTGAACAAAATCCTGAAATCACCCCATGGAGATTTTCAGTTTCATAGCATGACTTTCAGTGTCAGGTTGTCTTGTTTCGTCAAATATGATGGGTTTTTTTAAACAGAAATGATGACAGATTACGCTTATATTTATACCGGGTGTAACACGAAAAGCGGGCCATAGGCGTTTAAATGGGAAAACAGAGTTTCCTTGCGCAAAAGTGGCCTATTAATTTTAGACAATAGTGTTTCATATAAATATTTTAGAGAGAATTAAATTCTGCATCTTATTCATAATCATATTTTATTTTGTGTGTTCCATAATCGAGTAAATTGAATTTAAAATTTTATAAAAGTTACTTTTTTATAGTGTTAGCCATGGTACTGAATTAAAATCACAAACAAATGTAATAACATTTCACCTTCCAGAAACAATAAAATATAATTATAATGTAATAATTTATTTTCTTCGAGTGAATAATTCTTTATTTTCAATAATAATGGCCGTGTTCCGCACGTCACAGCGCTGAGCACCGAAGTTTGCCGAATATATTTGCTGGGCCAATCGCATTCGTCCATTCATTGCGTTCGCCAAACTTCGGCACTCAGCGCTGTACATGACTTCAATAGATACAGACAATTTGGCAGATATGTTATAGCAAATTAAATTTTCTTGGTTACGGAATGTGCAAAATTAAATATGATTAATGAATTAGATGCAGAATTTAATTCTTTAAAACATTTATTTGAAGCATTATTGTCTTAAATTTATAGGCGACTTTTGCGCAAGGAAAAACTGTTTCAAATGTTAAACGCCTATGGCCCGGTTTTCGTGTTACACCCTGTATATTATTTTTCTTTTCATTTTTTATACGAGGGCCGGGCATTTAATTCGCGGATTAAAACCAAAAAATAATTATACGCTTATTATTTTTTAATAATTTTTTATACATTGTTACGCACTTATACTCCGTCGTTTTGAGTGATATACTTATTAAGCAAACTTTAAATTTTTTCAAGGCTTTCTGCAGTCAAAATGTTTACACCATATTTATTTCACTATTGGAATTTATTAGTTTACCAATTATGGAATATATAAAAATATAGGAAAATGTTTAACATTTTAATTACAGATAAAAATGGTTATCTGTATAGGGCCATAAGATAAGCTTTATTTCTATATGTTTTTTTTTTGGCCAAAGTGCCCGCGGAATGAAAATGAGCGTCTTCGTGTATTCATTAACATCACTATTTTATTTATTTTATTTTTTATTAAACAAAGAAAATATGTTTTTGTTTTTATTATTTTTCTTCCGTCATCGAATATGTATATTTATCTGTGATGATTCATTTGTATTCTAAATCTGTCAACATTTCAGAAAACGTGTTAATAATAATCTTTCAAATTGTAAATAATTATATTTTATTATAAAATGATTTTTAAATGTACATAAGATTTTTTAGTACAAAGGAAAATACACTATGTATATAAATACTTGCTTAATAATCTAAAAATTGTTTCCATTACAAATACAATTAAAATTTTATACTTGAAGTATATTAGAAATTATTACTTTACAATGTATCGAATTTATTTTCAATCTGTTATTTAAAATTTGGAATTGGTAAAGCCATATTTGTTTATAACTTTGGTCATAATATATTGTTTAAATTGAGTTCTTATAGTTCTCCCTGTTATTCCTCATCCTTAATAATCCGTATTTATCATTGGTTTTATTTTTTTTCAGTCCTGAAAAATTTTCTTGCTTTAAGTTGCAGATTGAGAATAATAATAATTCATTTCTAACAATAATTGGGTGAGTTCGTGTTTATTTCTTATTGATCAGTTTGCAACATTTGCATCTTTGTAATAATTTTATTAATTTTGCTCTTATTTTTAGTTTCTTTAAATGTGTTTCCAGTCTAACAAATTCTGCTCTAAGTGTTATAATATCAGGGTACTCTTTATTACTTTTGTTCTTCTGTCTTTCTTCTAACTCGCGAAGAAAACATTGATCAATTTTATTTTTATCAATTTTGCAAATTAAGTGATTAGTTACAGAGAAGGGTGTCGTAGAGTAAGACTGATGGCATTTGTTTGTGATATTCAATTTTTTATCTGTGATAAGAGGATATTTGTTTATACAAATTTTTAACGCTTTCAGTTGTTTAGTAATTTTTAGTATATATCCCATGATTTGAGAATAATTCATTCGAATCAGCAAATGTTGTAATCTGAAAATAAAAATATAAAATTGTTTGTTTATACATGTTACGTCAACACGGTTCAATCTTGTCCGTTCATAGCCAAGCTTGATGTATGAATTAAATTAGTATTTAATGTCAGTTATCGGCGTACATACATACATAGTTATTGTCCATGGTTTACAAAATATTTTGTGAATGTTAAGTGTAATTTTTGTAAATAATATATTTTATTAGTGTAATAATAAATGTTTACAAACATTGAAATATGAGTGCATTTCGTACCTGATTGAACGAAGGTCTGCAATTTTTGTAAGTATTCGATTTTTCTTAACCACTAATTTCATTTTGATAGCCAGTTTAACATAGACTTTACTGTATGAATGCTAAGACTTCAATGACTGCATTATAAAAGTTATACGAAAAATATAAACATCAACATATACCTCATGCAGTTATCATTTCAAGACGCCGGTTGACATTATACGTAGGCGAAACAATAACATTATTATCGGATCTTCGATTTCAAGAAATGATATACGAATAATGAATGTAGACAAAACATTCTGATAATTATGAAGAATGATAAACATCCTGTACGTAACACCTGTTAAGTACTCTTAACAACTTTTAAGAATAAAGTTCTTAAAACAAGCGTATTTTTGAATAATTTTCCGTCATAAAAAATTCATATATTTTTAAATTATTTTTTGTGCAACCGGACACGAAATAAGCATTTCGCAGCCGCAATACAGGCCGCGAAATTATATTTCGCAACCGTTGTTATGGTAACGGCCGCGAAATTCATTTCGCGGACGTTGTCATGGTAGCGGCCGCGAAATTAGGTAAATAAGCACTTTGACACTTGAAAATTGCATGGTTTTGTTTATCAAATGTTAATCCCATAGCCACCGAGAAAGCTAACTTTCTATATACAATGAAACTGTTTAAAATTAATGAAATATGTAATTACATATTTTTTACGGTTGCACAAAAAATATTGTGTACACCTTGTCCGCGAAATCCTTTAACGCCCTCGAGATTGTCTTGCCTCGGCCGCAAGCGGCCTCTGCGACAATTTTTCTCTCGGTGCGCTAAAGAGTGATTTCGCGGCCTTGATATACAAATAACTATTATTATGTTTTCAATAAAAATGCAATAATATAATGAATAAACTTTATTGAACAAAACATTTAAAATTGTGTATTAAATGCCACTTCTATCAGTACATATAAAATGTCAATCAAAGTACAATAAATAGATTTGTGCCAAAATATAAATGAACCCATTTAAGTACCACGATAAATAGAATGATTTCTGCATACTTATACTGCAAGATCATAGACGGGTATTCCAGCCCTACGTGATTGTACATATTTCATATGAATATCCGTATCCAAGATGCTGCTCCTAACAGCTGGGTCATCGCGCATAGCATTGCGCCAGTCCATCTGGAAGCAAATATTTAATTATTTTAAATTGATATTCGATTTTTCCAACCAATATTCATTGCGTGCATAGAAATAAATTGTAAAATATGCATTATTAATATGAGATCAAATAAATTAATTTTCTTGTTACAGCAATGATTATGGAGTAGAACGAAAATATCCATATAAATGTGAAATACAATAATATGGATTTAAAAGTACTCTATAAATCTTGTTATAATAAATAATAGTTATTTATAAAACTAGAGAGATAGAATCATTAATGTGTACTGTAATGCCATACCCTAAATAAATAAATTACAGAACTACGAATGTGAAGAACTGCACACGAGTGCAGTAAATAATATGCCATATACAAAATTTTATCGTGGTAATAAATTGCATTATCTAATGGCTGGTTTATGATGGATTTAATTTACAAATTTAGATTTACGAATTTAAATTTATAAATATAAATTATACATATCTGCTTTTACTGGTTCATGATGAATTTAAGAAATTTATGATTTAGAATTTACATTTAAAATATCACCATATTTTATATTCTAAATGTAAATTTGTAAATGCGTCCAATCATTTCACAGTATTTCAAACAATGATTTTTGATGGGGAAAATGACAGTTGAAACATTTTAATTTTGATTTGACTAATGGATTCTGAAAATATGGATATATTATTAATATTATCTGTAGAACGATACAGATTGATTATGATAAAAGTGATAGATATCATATAACTGTCATCCCATCTGTGTCAAACCACGTGACACAATATAAGTTGATTGGGCATATTTCATATCTTTAAATTCACTATAAACCAGCAAGGTAAATCGTAAATTTCAAATCTAAATTTATAAATTAAATCCATCATAAACCAGCCATAAGTCAAATATCATCTTGTATTTGTGCTACTATGCATGGTATTTTTAAACGATCATGGTAATGGAGTTCTTATATAGTAGGTACCAATTTTTTAAATTCCTTTTCTGGACGAACAGAATGATATAAATTTTTAGTACAAACGCGATTTAAAAATTTTACGTAATAAAGATGTGATGTGTGACGCAACATGTCCTCACCAGTGGTTGACAAACTGGTAGTTCTGGACTTCTAGAGGGTACAAATTTTTCATGTTCCCAATGGCATGTATTTTTAAGATCGCAACGCTGTGGTGGCAAGTTTTGAACTTCAGGTTGAATGAGTATGAAGTTAGCCTACTGTCAAATGGGAAAACACATAATTTATAGAATAGTGTATTTCTCTTGTATATTACTTACACTTTAAATACATATTAAAATGATTATTAAATGTGTTTTTCATTAAAATAAAACAAATAGCCACGAAAGTACATAATACTTTGCGCAAGAACTACACATATAACAGATGTCCCGGTAATGGCGGACGAAACGTGAGCCACGCCATGGCCATACCCTGGTTATAAAGGTACCCTAAATATGGTATAAAAACCCGCTTAAGGCCCATTCAGAATAAAAAAAATTAGCGTTAGTGTAAGAATTAGTGGCAACGGTAGCGTAAGAAATTTATAGTAAAAATTATTTCCGTTCACAATGAAAAATTATTGAAATTATAGTTTCTAGGAATTTTTTATAATTAAATTACTAGGGCGCAAGGTTGACAGTTATAGCTGTCATTTTATTTTTGCACAAAAAGCAACTGACATAGATGATGACTTATTAAACACAATTATCCACAAGCACTCCATTGTGTGAGATAAGCGAAGAGATTAAGGGAAATTAAAATTATTTCAAAAAAAGAAAATGCGTGGGCACAAATTGCCTTTGAAATAAGCAAAAATGGTAAGTTACGTGTTCACTTTTAATTGTGCAAAGTTTATTAATAAGTTCGTTTGTTTATATAGCGCAACGTCTGAGGCACACCACAAAATGATCCTTTTTCTATTGCTCATTTTATCTGATGAAATCAGATGTCAATAAACGTCAAAACTGTCAAAAAAATTAAGCGGTAGCGTAGTGGCAACGTAGAAGTTTGGAATTTGCAAACCTCTACCGCTGCCATTGCCACTGCGCTACTACTAATTTTGTTAATTTTTGGATGTGAACGAATACATTTGCTATAACGCATTCAATCTTTTACCCAGGCCACTACCACTGCCACTAATTCTACCGCTACGATAATTTTTTTGTTGTGAATGATACTTTACTTTCATGAAAAATAAAAAAAATGTTGTTTTAATTAATTCTCGTACTAAGTCGGGAATTGACTTATTTCCCATACTCATTTTGAATTTGAGAATAATTATTTCTCGCACGATTGTAGAAAAAAAATATATAAATTTCTGATACGTACACACATAAATAAAAAAAAGGTACGAAACTTGTTTCACTCGCAGATATGTTGTAGTATCTAAATGTAGATAATGTGATGTACTTTAATGCAAGTACAGTTGTCATTAAAATCGGTATTAATAACAATACAAACCGGTTTTATAGAAGTGAATTAAATTTTTATCCAAGATTATAATTATAATCCAAGATTTTGTATATATTTTTACATATACAAACCCTGGATTTTGAAATCAGAGATTAATTTTTTTTTATAAAACCGACCATAATATTCATAAATGAAAATGTGACTTACCAAGTGTTTGTATCTGTCTTTTTTCATAAGAAACTGATTTCCTCCAATGAGAGGCAAAAGATCAGCTCTTTCACACCACGGCCAGATCATGTAGTCCAGCATACCTGGTTCTTGTCCTCCAAAGAAGCTGCCTGCTCGGTTTGCAAGTTCGTGGTCGAATGTTTCTAGTCCTTGCATTATTACACTTTCATGATCATCCAGGCAGCTTTTATCATTGAATGCAAGGACTTTATATATTGCTGCGATTACCTAGAGCGAGTTTAATATATAGAGTGTCCCATTTAAGGTACGAAAGCATTGGGATCTCGAGAACCGTAAGAGCTACGAGGTTGGTTAAATAAGACAAAAGTTGCCCCATTAGGAGACCATTTTAATGGTATTTTGTTATTTGCGAAAAAAACGCATAGGTCACTAGATATAGGCGAAAATGTAAATTTAGCAGTTTTTTATTTTTGCAAATAACTTCGAAGTGTGAAATTGTACTGGATTTTGGTTTGCACATCTTTAGGGTACTTTTTTATGTGCTTTCGACTGACGATGCTCAATTTTGTTTATCAATGTTGGTTTTCGAGGATTGATGTCAAAGTTTTAATTTTTATATGGACGCCATATTGAAAAGTTACGCCATTGAAAAGAGAATTTTTTTTAGCTTTACAATGATATAAAATAGTAATAATTTATTTTTATAATTAACAGAGAAATTAACAAAAAATGTTATTAATACTAAAATTTAATTGAAAAAAGTAAATCGAAGGCTGCTGTTTAAGAAAATAACTATTTAATAAACAAATAATGTTAAAAATACAAAAATAATTTACAAAAACTTTACAATAAATTTTCTATTAACCCACCATTTCGTTCTACGCACTTCTGCGCCCTTCGTTCTGTTCCTTCTATAACTTTTCTCAGCATTCTTGACCTAATTTGATTTATAATTCTTACTGTGGTATTTCTTAATTCATTTTCATTCTGATATTCCCGAATAAAAAGTTTATTTTTTAAGTATCCCCATAAAAAAAATCTAAAGGTGTTAAATCTGGAGATCTAGCAGGCCACTTGATTTCGCTGTTGGTCCCTATCTATTGTCCTCCAAATGTAATATTTAAATATTGTACTGTAAATTTTAGTATTAATAATATTTTATATCATTGTAAAGCTAAAAAAAATTCTCTTTTCAATGGCGTAACTTTCCAATATGGCGTCCATATAAAAATTAAAACTTTAACATCATTCCTCGAAAACCAACATTGATAAAAAAAATTGAGCATCGTCAGTCGACAGAACATAAAAAAGTGCCCTAAAGATGTGCAAACCAAAATCCAGTATAATTGTACACTTCGAAGTTATTTGCAAAAATAAAAAACTGCAAAATTTACATTTTCGCCTATATCAAGTGACCTATGCATTTTTTCGCAAATAACAAAATACCATTAAAATGGTCTCCTAATGGGAAAACTTTTGTCTAATTTAACCATCCTCGTAGCTCTTACGGTTCTCGAGATTCCAATGCTTTCGTGACTTAAATGGGGCACTCTGTATTTTCATCAACAAAAAACAGATAATTTAAAATTTATTGCGTAGTCATTGAAATATAAGGAATTAGATATTTTTTTATCTTGAACATCTTGAAAATTAATGATACGAATTATTGTTCGAAATGTTTAACTGAGTAGGTAAATGCTGTTGTCGATGAAGTCATGTAATATGTGGAAAAAATGTACATATATTTTATAAAAAGCACATTACAATGTTACTGCTCAAGCATATTTTTATTTAATCATAAATTTCCCTCTCGTCAACATTCATACTCATTCTATTATTCGTTACTTACCTTGCCGAATTGTTCAACAAGTAACCGATCCTTAGCTTTTTTGAAAGGATCTTTAGGATATAATGGTTTCTGAGGATATTTCTCATCCAAATAATCACATATAATCAGACTTTCCGTTAAAAAGTCGCCACTTTCAAACTCCAAAAGTGGTACGTTGCCCAAAGGTGATTTCTCCAAAAGCCACTCTGGTTTATGAGTCAAATTTATAAAAACCGTGTCATAGCTAAAAAAGAAATGTAGGTCAATTTGGGTTAATACGGTCCTGTCGGTTTGTTGATAAATTGCATTATACTTCCGGGGTTAAATGTACACATTTTCTCATAGAATGAAATCATGCACTTTAGCGTATTTGTTTAAATTGTTTATTATATAATGTCGTAAGCATACAATAATTTGTAAATGTAAGTAAGCAAACATTTAAATATGCAAATTAATAATGTAAGTAGTTTAAAAGGCGGAAAAGGAGAAAATGAATCGATGAAATGAATAAGAATTAAAATGATAAAAATATATGAAGGTCGCTTGTTTATAGATTCATGAAATGATGGGTAGGATTCTGTAACTCGTCCGTTATCAAACGGTACCGTTATCACTATGGTTACATAGAAAATGACTTTTAATTTGACAACTGTGACGTAAATATGCCAATCATCTTATAAAAAATACGTTACTATAGTGACAACGGACGAGTTACAGATTCCTACCCAATGAGTAATAACCGTGTAATGCCCGGTTTTATAAACATCGAATAAACTGCTGAGTTATTACTTTGAAAGTAAATTTAATCGACGAGTAAATAAAAATGTCTGTTTTATAAAACAAGTTACAGAGTAAAATAACTACTTGCAGAGTAAATATTTTATACTAGTGATTTACCGACAGAGACATGACATCTGTCATTATTTTGTGATTTTTGCATATAAATATTTTAATATTTTCTATAATTATATACATTTAATATTGTTTTTCACTATATTAAGAACCTATAGACCAGAGTGGTAATAAAATTATATTTTTTTTATGAATTTGCAACTACAATTTTAACTGGGGACAAGGAAAAGAGCCTCCATGAAGAGTGTGAATACCGTAGTACACTCAGGCTACGGTTTCTTATACCGGCTAATCTTTCCACTACTGGAGCATAAGAGAGATTGATAAAACCAGGATATAACATTACTAGATGGTATCCCTTAAAACCACTACTGTTGATAATGTTAATCTCCAACTGAAGAGGATCTATTCCAAACAATGTTTCGCAGAATGTTTTAATAATATTGTATTCTGTATGTTCCTGGCACGAAATAAATCCAAAAGTGAAAATAGAAAATAAAGTGTGTCATAATGTGCCAGGTGTCAATTAACATGGAACGGGGAAAAAATTACACAGTAATAGACAAAGCAAATATTTTGGATATAAATAAATGTAAAAATAATGCAAGAGATGAAATTTATAATGAATTTAATTTAATGAATGTAGATGTGTCACATTTATTCTACAGAATAAAATTTACTTCCTCGAAAATCGGTGGAGTAATTTATTCTGTAGATTTACTTATCTAGTATTTTTAATCTTGCTTTATAAAACGAAAATCTCTGGAATAAACTATTTTACTTTAAGAGTAAATTTTACTTTGCTAGTAATTCACTTATCCATCTTTTATAAAACTGGGCATAAGGTAAATAAATTATATGGATTAATAAAATAAATAGTTCATACTCACGGAATTCGTTTAGCGTCCAATACTAAGTGAACCCTTTGGGCAAAAGGACACATCCGCATACTGTAAAGACGTAATTTACCCTTCTGCAAAGGGGGTTGACGAGACCCTGTAATTGTTTAAGAATAAAGAACATTGGAATAAAAATTTATATATCCGAAAAAAATGTAAATAGTTAATTAAACCGGAACAACCGTTAAATTGACTGGTGAACACATTCTAGTCAGGGTTACAACGTTACAAGTGGGCCATAGAAATTCAATATAAGTGAAATCAAATTATAAAAATAGACATGATGTCAGATACGGCATAACTTGCCGTCCTTAGGAAATTACCGGATAATAATCTTTAAATTATCTCTAAAAATAATAGGTACTTATAAAAATTATAATATCGCGTGTATTTAAATTTGGACACAAACGTAATTCAGAAAACAAGAAATTATTTGCTTCCCACTACATGTGTGTGATATTTCGAAACACCGGTTCTAGTCACTCCCATTTACTTACCTTTAGCTAAATGTTTTACACTCATGTTTTCACTTTCTTTAGGTATTTAAATAAATCTTCTCTCAATAAATATTATATAAAATATATTTCACTTCACAAGGATTTATTGATGTTTACCCATAGACTGATACAGGATATAAAATATTGTTTTACGATTGTTTACGTGAACATTCACTTCGCGACCTAAATTTACGAATGACAGAATTTCGTGTTGTGTCACAAACTCGTTGCTTATAAACACAGCTGATTTCTACTAACGCTTACTATTGGAAGATAGTAAAAATAGGGTGAATATATAGCCTTCGTGTAATATGTAGTTTTCTATATGATACGTTGCTGTAGTTCAGATAGACTGTAATAGATGGTATTACTACAAGCAGCTTCAGCTTGGGTCAATTTTTTGTATTGGTAATATTTAAAAAATAAAATTTATATTTAATATAAATATAAAATATTAATTTAAAATAAATTTTATTTTATACCGAAATTAGGTTGTTATATCAGAATGTATAAATAGTGTTCACAAGGTCCTGTGGCGCAACGGATAACGCGTCTGACTACGGATCAGAAGATTCCAGGTTCGAATCCTGGCAGGATCGCATTTTTTCATTTTTAATTTTTTTTTCATTATATAACAACATTTAAAATACAATAACAACAATAAAATTTTAAATGGTAGCTTAAAAATATTGTTACAAAATTAGGTATGTTAGAAAATGTAGAAAATCTTTAACGATTTTATATTATGTCCGCATGAATCAACTATGGCCAACGGTCAAAAGGGCATGCAATTTAATCTTTGGCAAACAAATCGATATAGCCAATCAGTCAATATTGTATGTCAAAACAAGGGGTCCAGACCTATAGAAAAATATTATGACTTTACTATTTTCAAAAATTATTAAACTACATATAATATTACATTTTATTGTGACTCTATATGTGTAGATATGAAAATGTATTGAAAAAGATGTGGCACATGTGAAATTGTGAATTTAAAAATTAAATTGTACAAAAAATTTGCTCGAGATATTGCAAAAAATAAGCTAATATTAAAGCAACTTGTCTTTATTACACATTTTTTTGTAAATTCTCAAGAATTTATCTCGAGAACTATAAGAGCTACAAAGACGGTTAAATGGGCAAACAATTTCTATTTCACAGGACATATTTAAAGAAAAGCAAATGTATTTTTTTCGACCAGTGGTTCTTATAATACGCGACCTAACTTTTTTATTTTAAATGAACATATATTTTTTTATTTGCTCATTCGTTAGACAATTTAATTCTAATACAGTGATATAATATGAAGTATAAAAATGAATGTTAAGTTTTATACTAATTTGGTTTAACTATGACTAATACAAGAGTGTCATGAATGGAAAAAATCTGATGTGGCCAGCACATAACCTCTTGCCAGATAGTTTACCTGGTTGTACGCATAAAACGAAAAATATTTTTAAATACAAATACATATATTCATGTCTCACTACAAAATAATTCTCACATATATTTGCAGAATCTATGAGATATTTTAATATAAATTATGTACAATACATACATTTTCTTTATATTCAATATCCTGAAATTTTCTTTTTCTACTTTCCTTTTCTTTTTCTTTATATTCGTCAATTTTTCGCAAATTCCTTTTACATTATTTTTTACGTACCTATATTCTTTTACGTTTTTGACTTTTTTTTTTATTTTCATAATCTTCATAATAATGTACAAATATTTTTGACACCGGCATACAAATATTTTTGACAGTGACATTTATGTGTCAATTACAAACATTTGAATTTCTTACCTTGAAGTAGTTTGATTTGAGAATTTTTACATCAAATTATTTTATATGCATTTCTTTATCTCTAAATCTATTGAAGATATAATAATGAATTTATATTTATCAAATAAAGAATTTAACGTTCTTTAATATAAGTATTTACATAAATTTTCGATAAATAATATTTAGATGATTTTTTTCTTGTAACTACTACTTCCGGTTGTCCAATTGTTACCAAAACTTAATCAACTCTTCCTATTATTGTTAGATTGAGGAATCCGTAGTTAAAAATGTCTTAAGTCTTATAGTATTTGAGATATCGTGAATCCACCATCCACACACACACATCCACACACACACACACACACACACACACACACACACACACACACATCCACACACACACACACACACACACACACACACACACACACACACACACACACACACATACGGACATCATCGTAAAAATGTTATAATCGGATTCTAGGGACCTTAAAACGTGCTTATTCACTAAAATCTGGATATGCGATTTTTAGCATGAATACAATACCTCTCTTAGCGAGAGGTAAAAACGAATACGTGTTAATTTTTTTTACATAGATTTAGAATACAATGTAAGAAATACGTGAATATTTCCACAACTTTTTCTTTTTTTTATATGTTATTCTTCATGAAAAGTTATATGTATTAGAACAAATAAAACATTGTATTATAACAGGTTTCCTGTAAAAAATATAGAAAACAGTATTTTTTGTAACTCGTTTAAACGACCTATTTTACCGCCACGGCAGCGCATTTCAGGCCGGCTATGTAGCGAATGCTCAATAGATGGTGCAGGATGGCTGTCTCTAGTAGGGTACCTTTATAACCAGGGTATGGCCATGGCGTGGCTCACGTTTCGTCCGCCATTACCGGGACATCTGTTATATGTGTTGTTCTTGCGCAAAGTATTATGTATTTTCGTGGCTATTTGTTTTATTTTAATGAAAAACACATTTAATTATCATTTTAATATGTATTTAAAGTGTAAGTAATATATTTTATTTTATTTACTTCTATAGTTTATTATGATACCCAGCACGATTACTGACATATTGAAAACAACTATAAATTACCAATATTAAGCACAATTATTTAAATTTGTAAAAGGTTAGTTTAGAATATACAATTATTATGTAAATAAGAACTACAGATATTAAATTAGATGTGATAATAACAATCCATATCATATATTCTACATAACCTCTAAATGTATATCTTAATAATAATTGTGTATCTCTTAAATTAATTAATTTTTATTACCATTATAAATTCACAGTGTGATAATTTAATATTCTTTTATAATATAATATCACATTTATTACAAATAAATAGGAAAATGAATTACCGACAATGGCGGCGATCTTGGCCCATGGCCATACCCTGGTTATAAAGGTACCCTAGTCTCTAGTTAGGGTACCTTTATAACCAGGGTATGGCCATGGTCCAAGATCACCGCCATTGTCGGTAATTCATTTTCCTATTTATTTGTAATAAATGTGATATTATATTATAAAAGAATATTAAATTATCACACTGTGAATTTATAATGGTAATAAAAATTAATTAATTTAAGAGATACACAATTATTATTAAGATATACATTTAGAGGTTATGTAGAATATATGATATGGATTGTTATTATCACATCTAATTTAATATCTGTAGTTCTTATTTACATAATAATTGTATATTCTAAACTAACCTTTTACAAATTTAAATAATTGTGCTTAATCTTGGTAATTTATAGTTGTTTTCAATATGTCAGTAATCGTGCTGGGTATCATAATAAACTATAGAAGTAAATAAAATAAAATATATTACTTACACTTTAAATACATATTAAAATGATAATTAAATGTGTTTTTCATTAAAATAAAACAAATAGCCACGAAAATACGTAAAAGTTTGCGCAAGAACAACACATATAACAAATGGTCCGGTAATGGCGGACGAATCGTGAGCCACGCCATGGCCATACCCTGGTTCTGGTTATAAAGGTACCCTAGTCTCTAGTGGCGTCGTCTATCATTGACGGTGTATCTACATTCTTCTATTACAGTTTTCTTGAACTAACATACATAAGACCTGCTAATTATTTGAAAAGCTAAAACGTATTTATAAATTTTGTTTTCATATAAGAATATTATGAATTAATATTATATCATGCAAAAAAATATTTTATACTTTGAACTTTGAACCTTAAAAAAACAAAAATAAAGAAACTTACAATTCATCTGATTAAAAAATTGATAGTACCAAATATCACCACTTAAAAATAAACAGATCTGCCTGTGTTAAATAGGATTATTTTAGTAAAAATTACTAGCGAAAGCTTCTCCTAGGGCTCCGCCGATAGTGTTTTATAATAGTCTTTACGTACATCCAGTCTGTCTGCGCATATGTTAAACCCAAAGTGCAAACGGTAACAGTCTTATCAAAGGTTTAACTCCTCCCCTGCTCACTCAATCTGCCCACGAACTTGCTCACCCAAACTGCCCCAACTAAATTGCCCTTAAAGGGGGACCTCCCATTTGATACAACACACGACATATTTCCGACAGCTTTTTTGCAAAAAAAAACAAAAGAGGATCGAGTTATCAAATATCTGCATAGCAGCTTTTCATTTCATACCATACACGACATATGTCTGACAATATTTTGCAAAAAACAAAAGACGATCGAATTGTCAAATTTCGTACATTTCTACATAGCAGCTCTTAAGAAAACATTTCATTTGATACCAAATTCGACAAATTTCTGACTACTTTTTCAAAAGATAAAAGACAATCAAGTAATCATATTTTTCTCATTTCTGCATATCAGCTCTTGGGAAAACATTTCATTTGATACCAAATACGGCTTATTTCTGACAACTTTTTGCGAAAAAAAAGACGATCGAGTTGTCACAATTTTGACAATTCTGCATAGCAGCTCTGGAGAAAACATTTCATCTGGTACCGAACACGTCATATTTCTGACAAATTTTTGCAAAAGACAAAAGCCAATCAGGTTATAAATTTTTTGACATTTCTGCATGGCAACACCCGAGTATACATTTCATTTCATACAACACACAACATATTTCTGACAACTTAAAGAAAAAAACAAAAGACGATTGTGTTGTCATATTTTTGACATTTCTGCATGACAGCTCTTGAGAAACATTTCATTTGGTACCAAACACGACATATTTCTGACAACTTTATGAAAAAAACAAAAGACGATCGTGTTGTAATATTTTTGACATTTCTGCATGGGAACACCCGAAAATAAATTTCATTTCATACCACACACAACATATTTCTGACAACTTAAAGAAAAAAACAAAAGACTATTGTGTTGTCATATTTTTGACATTTCTGCATTACAGCTCTTCAGAAAATATTTCATTTGATACCAAATACTACATATTTCTGAGAAGATTTTGCAATAAACAAAAGATGAACGAGTTGTCATATGTTTGACATTTCTGTATGACAGCTGTTGATTATTTGATACCAAACATTACATATTTCTGACAATTTTCTGCAAAAAACAAAAGACAATCGAATTGTCATATTTTTTACATTTTTGTATGACAGCTTTAGAAAAAACATTTCATTTGATACACATGTTTCTGACAACTTTATGGAAAAACAAAAGACGGTCGAGTAGCTCGTCTCTCATATGAATACTGTTGATGAAAACTTAGTTCTCGAAATACATATTTAGTTTTTATTAAAATTAATTTTAAGGTTAAGGGGTAATTTTATTAGTTTTCTTGGTTATATTTAACAAAACACTTACTTCTTTCGATCAGGGTACTGTAATGGACCTTTCCAATTTAAAGAGATAGAAGATATGCGCAATGGGGATCTGCGCATAGTAAGAACAACTGAGATCTATGACGTTTGATTCTAAAAAAATTAGACGTAAAATGTAAGATATCTTTAAAAAATCTTATCGAAATAAGTTACAAAAGCTTTTATTGAAGGTAAAATGTCTAACGATGCAAATTTTCACTGAGAATACAAGTATTTTAATGACTGCAATATTTTTGACGTTGTTCGCGCCATTTTCTTACTATTTGCAGCGATAGAAAGAGATAGATAGATAGATAGATTGGAAAGGTCCATGCTGTGTAATAAAAATAACATGTACCTATTAATTTTTTCCGTTCGTGGCAGAGCCGAATCTAGATATTTTAGCACCTGAAGCAAAAGGAAAAATTGCGCCCCCCCCCTCAAGTGTTTTGAAAAAAAATGTTTGTGCTTTACAAAATATATGTAAGGTTACATATGTAAATAGAAAAAAATAATATATATTTTTTTAGAGTAAATTTTATTATCTAGGCACATACAGTGTCAACAATAAAGAAAGAAAAACAACAGAATATTAATGATAAACTAATATACATTAAAAATAAACAGTTCTTCTGTATGAACCACAAGAAATAAATATGCACTAATATAATCTTTGGCAAGAAACTCACAAAAAAAATTAAGAACTTATAACTTCTCACAATTATTATACAGTACCACTTTTCTGGCTTTAATTGTTGCAAAGTCATCAATTATTTTATCAAAGTTTATATCCTTACATATTCCTTTCTCAGTCGACAAAATGGCCATTTTTGACAATTTCTTTTAACTGAGCGTCGATCTTAGATAATTATTAATCAACGTAAGTTTACTAAAAGATCTTTCGCACGAAGCAACCGTAACGGGAATCGTTAGAAAATTTCTTAAAGCTCGAGGTTGGGGTCAAAGTTTGTGGTACGATTCTGATTTTGGCAAATCAAACTCATAAGGGCTAGTTTCTCACCAGAAAAAAATCCAAAATCTGTTGCTACGTTGTTAAGTTTTTCATACCTCCAGTTTAAATGAAATATAAGAGCATCCAATGATTGATTTATTTCAATTATAAAAAGTTTCTGGTCAGAAAATTGCTTCTTTCGTCGTGTGCTTCATACATATGTAACCTCTTTGCCCTGATTTTTCTTTTATTTTTAAATTCAGGTGTAATGTTTAAACGTTCCTCAATATTTTTGCATTCCTCAAACACGTCTTGGAAACTATGATCCCTCATTTCGTGCAAACACATTACCAGTCGTTTAATAAGTTGAGATGTCTTAAGTACATGCAGTAATATTTTTGAACTGTACTACTTTATTTACTTGACTTAAAATATTATCCCAAATTCCTAGCATACCCAAAAAATTGTAATTAATTTTTGATTTTATGTCTGTATAGGATTGGGGCGTTCTGGGTAAAGTGATTCGTTAAATATATTAGAGTTTATTCAACTTCTTAACACGTTACACTGTAACACGAGGGGGGGGGGTCTTTGAAGCTGACGACTGGTGGACGCTCTGATGGCTGGCGTCCACGGCTTGTGCGAAGGAAGAACACACAGACACTTCCACTTTTTACACTTTACACTGATGAAAACTACGGACATGAACACAACTTGTTGGTTACTAACTAACTAATACTTTTATTTACATGATTAAATATAACTTAATTAAACATAACTAACGAAACTGGTTACATTCTGTAACCCAGAGAGCGAGCGTCGCCCAAAACTAAAACTCTTCCATGTTTATCCCATGGCTAACTAATGCAGACTCTCCCATGTTTATCCCATGGCTAACTGAAACCGACCCTTCCATGTTTATCCCATGGCTAACTAATGCCGACTGCCTTAAAACAAAAACGCTATCTCCAGGATAGGATTATCTTAGGGGTATGGGGTGCATAGGCGAGGTCATTCTAAAGTCACGCTCGTATATATAATAATTTCCAGACTTAAGATCAACAAATAAATGTCGTGACTATCATAATATGATAAGAATTTCTAAACTGAATTTTGACATTTATAACTTAAACAGATAAACAGAGTTAAAATATGAATATTGAAACTATAATTTAGAAGAGTTTATAAAAAGTTATTTATCTGTTATTGTGCTTACCCTCGCCTTGTCACATTATCCTCCCCTTAAGACATAAATATATCGCAAAATCGATATATTTATTCTTAAATCCTGAACTGAAGATAGTTTCCAAATTCTGCAACCACAGAACATAAAACATACATAAAACAAATAAAACATAAAACATCACCCATATTACAAATATGAGACAAAGCATAAAACATAGAATACAAAAAATTGCAAAACAGGTTCAAATGTACAAACACAATTAACATAATACGATAAAACACACAATAGGTATAAAACCTAAGACATTTCAAATGCAAAGCATACAAACATAAAGCATCAAACATATTACAAATATGAAACAAAGCATAAAACATAGGATACAAAAAAAAATTGCAAAACAGGTACAAATGTACAAACACAATTAACATAACATGTTAAAAACAGACAAAAGGTATAAAACCCATGACATAAAGCATAAAGCTTACCAACATAAAGCATTATAACCACAATGCAAGCACAATAAAAACGTAAAACGTTTTAACAAATTACAAATTCGATGCCAAAGGAAAAGGGTATTTTATTTTCCTATCTAAAAAATTTACTAATCTAACATGCAACTTAACTAGCCAAAATACTAAACACTAACAAAAATCGTCATATAATCGTCATAAAAACCACAAACAACACAAAGGTCACTGCACTGAACGAGGGAGGGGGGTGTTCACACCTAAGCGGTCTAAGGGATGGCACTACAAAAAATTTGGGAGCACTTCTGCAAGCGATAACGTCGTTCCTGGAATGTAACACGATATCACCAGTGGCGTGCTCTCCATGGGTGCGGCGTAAAACTTGCACAGGTGGGCATGTCAAGTTGTCCTCTCCGACGTTCATGCCCAAGTCGCCATTCTCGATGTCCTCTTCGTTGACCATTTGCAGATCCATTTCGTGCAGGTTGTCGTCATATACTGTGTTCATGTCCAGTTCATCAGCTACTTCGCTGTGTTCTTCCTCAGTCTCACATTTCGCTGTTTCCTCCGGCAGGCAATTCTCTTCAATCATTTTTCCTTCTTGTACGCCCTTGTCACTCTCTGTGACGACTATTGTCGGACTTTCCGGTCGTGGTATGTCTACCACCGCAAAACGATCCTCTATTGCCAGCAAGGACTCAATTTCTTCTAAACTGATCCTCCCTACTGGCAACTCGTGCACTCCATGCCCTGGAGACAACGAATCTAACGGCGCCTGCGGTGCGTAGACCTGGTGCGTCCATGCTGGACCATAAAAACTTGGCGTACAAGCCGGAAAAAATGACGGTGGTAATATGGTGCGTCCTGCATATGTTATTTCTAACCAACGCACCATATCTGTGCCAGTGGTAGGCCGCTTGTACAATGGAATTTCAAAATACAATTCCCTTGCCTTACCACTGAGCCTAAACACTATTGCACTGCCGAGAAAAACTTCATCCCAGCCGTATCGTCTGCTGGCTGCTGCCATGTTCTGGATATATTCTCCCACTCTGCCATCACCAGAGAACGTATTTATTTCAAGTAATACGTCAAGCATATCTGGTGACGGCTGATACGGCCTGGGTTGCTGTATCATCGCTGGTGTCGTGGTCGTAAATGTGTACATATTGTACACCAAGTACCCTCTCCTCGGTCACAAACTAATAATTCCGTTGACTGCGCCACTGTAACACGAGGGGGGTGGAACAGGCTGATAATACTACCGACCGCGCTACTGTAACACGAGGGGGGTGGAACTGGCTGATGATGCTACTTTGATGACTGGTGGACGCCTCGGATGGCTGGCGTCCACAACATCGTGTGATGGAAGTACACACAGTCACTTCCACTTTTTACACTTTACACTGATGAAAACTACGGACATGAACACAACTTGTTGGTTACTAACTAACTAATACTTTTATTTACATGATTAAATATAACTTAATTAAACATAACTAACGAAACTGGTTACATTCTGTAACCCAGAGAGCGAGCGTCGCCCAAAACTAAAACTCTTCCATGTTTATCCCATGGCTAACTAATGCAGACTCTCCCATGTTTATCCCATGGCTAACTGAAACCGACCCTTCCATGTTTATCCCATGGCTAACTAATGCCGACTGCCTTAAAACAAAAACGCTATCTCCAGGATAGGATTATCTTAGGGGTATGGGGTGCATAGGCGAGGTCATTCTAAAGTCACGCTCGTATATATAATAATTTCCAGACTTAAGATCAACAAATAAATGTCGTGACTATCATAATATGATAAGAATTTCTAAACTGAATTTTGACATTTATAACTTAAACAGATAAACAGAGTTAAAATATGAATATTGAAACTATAATTTAGAAGAGTTTATAAAAAGTTATTTATCTGTTATTGTGCTTACCCTCGCCTTGTCACAACACACATAAGACATAACACCAACCACTTCCCGCCTAATGCCTAATGTACACCATCGTCCTCTCCTCTCATCACAGTTCCATCTACTTCCGTTTCCCAACCAACATAAAGCGCGCGAATTTTTGAATTTCAAACTGGCGCTTACATGTCAATTATGTCTGAAAGATCAACTTACACAAATGCTGATTGCATGCTGTGCTAAACAAATTCATTTAATGTAAATTTTATTATTATATATTGGAAAATGAATAATCTTCATTATCGAAATAATTATCTAATTGACGCGCTTTTATAAATAGGTAGTAAAAAAGCTATTTTGGTCTTTTGGTTGGCGCCCCATTAAACTTTAAACCTGAGGCAAGTGCCTCGCTCGCCACACCCTAGATCCGGCCCTGGTTCGTGGCACTCTTATTATAGCCATATTTTAATCAAATTAGTTTAAAACTTTACATTCATATTGCTCAAAAAAAATGTTAGGTAAAAGTATAAAAATATTATATCACTGAATTCAGAATTAAATTCTCTAACGAATGAGCAAATAAAAAATATATGTTCTCATTTAAAATAAAAAATTAATTGGGTCGAAATAAATAATTTTTCTTTTCTTTAAACAGGTCTTGTGAAAAGAAATTGTTTGCCCATTTAACCGTCTTTGTAGCTCTTATAGTTCTCGAGAAAACAATGGTAGCCTATTTAAAATGAACACCCTGTATAAAAATTATAACTTTGGCAATAATAACTTGAAATCCAAAACGATAAAAAATGAGTACTGTTATTCCAAACAGCATAAGAAAGTGCTTTAAAATGTACAAATCACTATTATTTCATACTAACGAATTACTTGTAAAAAAACTGCAAAATTTACATTTCACGAGCTCAACGTCCAAACTGTGTACATATTTGAATTAACGCATATTTGGTGTGTAGTTCTGAAAAAGTTTGGAAGTAGTAAAGAAAGAAAAAAATAGTCAAAAGGTCGATGTCAACGAGTGAGGCAGATGATATTATAAATGCTTGCGCAAGCTTTATAATTATTAAAACTATCGAAAAAAAGAAATGACAAAATAAAGGTATATTGCGCTTAAATGAAGATTAGTTTCCTTTCTATTTCTGCTGACGCCACATATAACACCATACCAATTTGTCGTATTAGTCCTTTTTCAAATTACGT
Organism: Harpalus rubripes; assembly: GCA_963082715.1. Lineage (NCBI taxonomy): Eukaryota > Metazoa > Arthropoda > Insecta > Coleoptera > Carabidae > Harpalus > Harpalus rubripes. The sequence continues at coordinate 56,914,004 of OY720452.1, forward strand.
TTTTTGTAATTATGATATTTTGTTTTCCAAAAGATACTGCTCTAGTAGTATGTGGTTACATATTTGATCAGGCATAGGGTAATTAAAAACTCATTAACTGGCGCCAGTTCAGACTGGCCTTTTGGCTATTTGTTGTTGTGGAATTTTGTTTATTAATATAAATGTTATTTATAGTCAAGAATGGAAAATTTTTGGTTCAGGGGTAGTCTTCGATTTGACAATTTATTTTTAAATGTAATAAACTAATGAGTATGTCATTACAGATACTTAAATTATATCGTGGATATTTTTTAATGGATAGAGATAATGAAATCGCAGAACAGCATGACTTTGATTATTTTAATTTTAATGATATTATTGTAGCTGATAAAAAAGTAATAATTAATTTTCATGATGATTGGTGTAAAACGAAGAATTGGTATAATTTATAAATCAGAAATTTTCAAACCGTCAATTTTACTTATAATAATGTGTGTAAAATAATTTGTTTATTTTTTTATACATATGTATATAGTAAAAATTATTTCTTTATATGTTTGTAATATTGTCTTCTTATGTTACTATTCTTTAAATAAAAAATTGAATTGATACTTATAAAAATAACTGTTATATTTTTTTACTTTACTTAATATATGTCAGTTTAATGGTTTTTAAGTTTTGACTGATCAGTATAATTATACCTTTCAGACATCCTTTTACGACCATAGTTCCTGGTCCTTCTGGTAGTGGAAAATCATATTTTGTTAATAACTTTTCATCAAACATTGAAGATAATAGAAACTAGTATAGCAGGAAATTAATGATTATTGACGATTTAATGAAATTATGAGGACTATGACAAAATAAATATATCATGTTAGGAAATTTTAGGACCATATCAAAATAAATATGGGTATCATGTTTTTTTCTCTTTGGTTATGTTTTAACTTAACAAAGTGTAAATTTCTAATAATTCTGAAAAATTATTTCATACTAATTAGGTAAAAGATATTTCCAGGGATATGAATGTTATAAGTTATACGGTTGTGACTGCAGGCAAATGTTTAAAGATATAAGATATTAACATGAATTTTTCAAAACATTTTTATTTTGGCCCAGGAAATGAATTAAACCGTGGTAAACCAGTGGATAGAGATGATGAAATCGCAGAACAGCATGACTTTGATTATTTTAATTCTAGAAGTTTTAATGATATTATTGTAGCTGATAAAAGAGCAATAAATAATTTTCATGATGATTGGTGTAAAACGAAGAATTGGCATAGTTTATAAATCAGAAATTTTCAAACCGTCAATTTTATTACCTAATAATAATGAATGTGCGTAAAATAATTTGTTTATTTTTTCATACATATGTATATGTAAAAATTATTTCTTTATATGTTTGTAATATTGTCTTCTTATGTTGCTATTCTTTGAATAAAAAATTGAATTGATATTTATAAAAATAAATAAATAAATAAATAAATATATCATCACGGCTTATTACCCATTGCTGGGTGTGCCAATCTGCTTTGTTCACAGATGCGGTAATGATGATTTATAAAAATAACTGTTATATTTGTTTACTTTACTTAATAAATGTTAGGTTAATGGTTTTATACTAACTTTTGACTGATCAATATAATTATACCTTTCAAACATCCATTTACGACCATAGTTCCTGGTTCTTCTGGTAGTGGAAAATCATATTTTGTTAATAACTTTTCATCAAGCTTTGAAGAAAATAGAGACTAGTATATCAGGAAATTCAAAGTTAGTGATTATTGACGATTTAATGAAATTATGAGGACTATGACAAAACAAATATATCATGTTGGGAAATTTTAGGACTATGTCAAAATAAATATGGGTATCATGTTTTTTTTTCTTTGGTTATGTTTTAACTTAACAAAGTGTAAATTTCTAATAATCCTGAAAAATAATTTCATACTAATTAGGTAAAATATATTTCAAGGGACATGAATGTTATAGGTTATACGGTTGTGACTGTAGGCAAATGTTTATTTTAAAAGATATATACATAATGAGTTTCAAAT